>JAVJGJ010000047.1:71540063-71578696 GCA_035590215.1 Microhierax caerulescens | reverse complement strand
AGCCCGGGGCAGCGCGGCCGGGCCGGGAGGGGGGTGGGGGCGGAGGCCGGGGGGCGCTCCATGGGCCGCGGACCCGGCGTGGGCGAGCGCCCTTTGGGGCTCGGTGCACGCTGCTCCCGAGGGAGGCCTGGGGTGGCCGCGGTCCCGGCTTCTCGCCCATCCCTCCCCCGGCTTCTCCGGAAAGAGCTCTCCATTACTTCATTTTTTTAATTTTAATAACAGTTCGGGACTTTCCTCCTTCAATACATCTTCCCCTGGATCACCGGGAGCCGGTGCTGTTTCCCTGCCCCTTTGCGGGGTCCCCGGAGCCTCATTCCCAGCCACGTACGAGGCTTCCGAAGGCGGAGGGCTCCGCTCCGGCGCCGGGAAGGGAGGGACGGACGGAGCCCCTGGCAGCCCGAGGCCGCGGCGGCCCGGGGCGCCCCAGCAGCCCCTCCCCCCTCCCCGGCTCGCCCGCTCGCGGCGGGGCCCCGCTGCTCTCCCGGCTGCGAGCCGCGCAAGGGGAGACAAAGTTTCCCTGCAGATCCTGCCTGGCAGAGCTAGCGGGCACTGTCCTCCCCGCCGTGGTCGGTAGTCGCAGCCTCCACTGGAAACCGGGCTGTGGCGGAGGGAGCGCGATAGCGAAGGGAGCCCCGCGGGGCCGTGGGACCCGCGCGTCCCGAGCCAGCAGCTGGCTGTTGACCAGGTTTGCTTGTGACAGTGTTGGGGTCCTCTTGTCCGTCCTGCTCGGGGACACCTGTTAGCGCGTGACACGCAGCACCTGTAGTGCTTTCCCTCGGGCCACCGTTTCCCACGGCGTGGGGTTCCCTTTCGATCACTAAAGCCTTCTGTATCGGCATTCGGGTGCTGCGGAGGGGAGAGTGGCCAAAGGGAAGCTGGGCGCGTTTGCGGGTAGCTATTTAAGGGACAAGTGAGGAAAGCCGTGGGGTTTGTGTCTCGGGGGACCTTGCTGCAGCAGCTTTTAGCTTACAGGTATTTTGAAAACTGTTGCCTTCGTATTCCAAATACCGGCCAGGTTATTATCAGATGAACCATGTCCACTGGCTTTCCTGCTGCAACAAAACTGCCCCTTCTCCCTTTTCTAAAATTTTGGTACAAATGTGGAGAGTTTTGTGGCCACAGCGTAACTGACCCGAACAGGAGAGACCAAGGAGTTTTTTTAAATGTGTGGTGGGATGATGTGCCGAGACAGAGCGGGGATTTTCCCAGGCAGGGCCTGCAGCTGAGTTTGGGAATTGCTAAATGACAAGGTGGCACAGCAGGTTGCTGGGGCGAACATGTCACTTGGGGCCAAAGGGAAAAAAACAGGAGACTTTTTAGGTACTGCTGCAAAATTCACGTTCCTCCTCTCAGGGCTGTAGGCAACAAACATTGGTAGTTGTTAATGTGAGTTATATGGAAAAATGAAGTGTGGTGGTGAGATTAGTAAGAGCACATTACGATGTAATGTGGCAGCAGACTGAGCTTACAAAGTTTATTGATCTTCCAGCCACTGTATCCTGAAAAGAAGATGTTAGTGCTGACTAAATGAAATACAGTTTATCAGTGGGCAGATAATCATGGCACATCACTGATTTAGGTTGTTGAGTTGTAGGAGTCATCAGTGTCTGCACCAGGAGGTGCTAAATCGAAGATACACCAACAGTTTCCTTATCCATAAATCATTTATTAATGTCTCATCTCCTCCTGAATGGGATATCAAGTATCAAGTTTATAATCAGGCAAGTACTATTTTGATATTTAACATATTCTGAAGAAAATACACCAAGCAATTGTCTTCATCATCTAGTAAAATGGACAGTCTGACATCAGGTTTGACAGCTAGATGTTTAGAACTTTGGCGCCTTTTCCTTCCCTCTTGGTTAAAAAGTCTGTGTTATGGAAGCAATAATTAAATGTCATTAACATAATCAGAGTTGTATTTAACATGGTTGTGGGTTTTTTTAATACTGCTCTGAAAAAAATGCAGTGAGGGATTATGTGTAATCAGTAAGAAGAGGATAATCTGTGTAATTTTTTACAAAAACTTTACCAAAAAAAAGAAAATCTGTGTAAAGCCAGGGAAATTCAGGTTCTGAGAGTCAAAATAAAGAGTGGTGTTTCCAAGTTTTACTGTGTACCTTTAGGTCAGCTCAGATAAAATCTTTAAAGAATAAAGGTAAAAAATAAATCTTTGAAGTAGCTGCAAATTCTTAAAGGGAGGCTTTTTCGACATACTCTTCGAATACTCAGTAAGTAACAAAACACCGTTTGGGAACTGAGTGAGCGGACAGTGTCAAGGCACGGGAACGTTTGGCGTGCCCTGGCAGAGCTGGGGCCAGGAGAGGAGTTCCGCGGATGCTACCAAAGGAATATGCCACGATTCCAACAGAGGTGGAAAAAAACCCAACTGCACAGGCATTTTTTTTGCCAGCTCCTCAGAATTTACTTTGCCGGGTAGAATCAGGTCGGATCCACTCAAGTCCAGCAGTCCCCGAGGCGTGCCGGGACCGTCCGGCGGCCCCTGGGTGTCTGTGAGGTCCGGAGCTGGGCGGCGGCGGTGGCGGGGTTGCCCCCGCTAGAGGGCGCCACGGCTCGCGGGGGGCGGTGCCCCTTCCCGCCCGCAGCCCGGCCCGCGCCTCACCGCGCTGAGTGGAACGCTGGGAGCCGGGGCTGAGGGGTCTGAAACATCACGTTTGCGGGCCCGTGTGCTTTACAGCAACCGAAGCGCGTACGACTTGAGTTTAGTGAACTGAGGTAAACGGCCTTTTGAAAGGTCGCGCAACAATTAAGGCTCTCAGGTGTTTAAGGTGAGCGCTCGCAGCTTGTTCGGGTGTTGCCACAAGAAGCCTTGAGAAGGTTACTCACGTTCTTTCGCAGGCACCATTCGTCAGAATTAGGAGGCTGTTACTGTAATTTTCTTCTGTCAAAGCATATTCCAAAACCCTGGTATAATTCACGTTGGCTGGATTGCAGCTGTCTCAAGGTATCGGTGTTCAGAGAGGGGTAGAATTATGTTTATTGGATAAACTACTATTAAGGAGTGTTTGTCTAACACTTACCTACTGCTGAAATAGTCACACTTTTTGTATTGCCTAAGCTTTACTCTCTTTAAAATAAAACCGCAACTGAAACCATACTTCCGTCATTATATGTTAGGACCTCCAGGTTTTATCTTAGAAGTATCAAAAGAAATACATTATTAGACAACATGTATGTCAGGTTTGGGGTTTTTTCCTCTTTGCATTCAAAATTACCTATTTTTTTTCTGTACGTGATATGTAAACAGAGACACTCAGGTTAGAAAATCCCAGTGACATTTGAGAGTAAGTCCTATTTACATATCATATATATTTTACTAAGAATTCCCTTTGAAGAAATCATCATTTTTTAACTTTCATCCTGGTTCTTCCTTTTATTTTTTGTGCTTTACGTCATTGTCATTTCCTCTGAAAGGGTGGTTTGAAATACTGCTAGTAAATAGTGGGTAAATTAAGACTATGGTAAGGTTGACTTAGGTATTAAATTCAGTTTCACAGAAACTCATTTCCACAAGTTTAGAGTAAGATCAATACTCATAGTTCACTGAAGGTTTAAAAATCCCTTGGGGAAACCTGCTTTTGTTTGGCTGTAAATATTCCTCTCAGAGTTTACATCCTCACACAGGCACTTAAAACCCAGCAAACACTTGACTTGGACACTAGGTTTTGTCTGACACTTCACTTGGAGTTGATAAATCACAGGCAAACTAGCTCTCTACACTGTAAACAAATGTAGAAAATGAGGGAAAGGTCTTTATAGTTTGAAAAGCCGTTTTGTTCTGGGCAAGAATTTATTAGCAACACATACAGGCCGTTTAGAGCAAAGTGCTGGGACATCTGCTGCCTTGCTGAATAGCGGAATCCTCTAAAAATGTTTATTGTTCAGGACGGCTGTTTCCTGTAGGGGAAGAGACTCCTGAGACCTTGAAGGAGGTGGATGAGGAAATTTGTAATGTCAGGTGATGTGAGACATCCACTGGGGAAAACAGTCACAGACCTATGGGGACTTTATATTTTTATTAAGGACTTTTTGGCACGTTTTTGATGGAGCAGTGCTGCAGGTCCCTGCACCTGCACAGACCTCAGGAGATGGAGGTTTAGACCTGAAGTTTGTGTTCCCTGCAGGACTACTGTGCAGTGATACCTGGAAAGGTGCTTTGCTTTGAATTATGCTAAAGGCAGCTATCACACAAGAAACATGCTGAGCTGAATCCTACTGGTTTTCTCCACAAAGGAGATAAAAATTTCTTAACAAAAGAAATAAAAATGAAGGCATAATTTGGCTCTGCTTTTGATAAAAGTCACTGTGGTTTCATTGGACTGTCTGAAATACTGAAAGTTCTGCTCATAACGTTGAAAGCACTGGCAAAAAGAAAGCTCTGTAGCAGCCCCAGTTCCAAAACTTAGTGGGGCCACAGTCTCAGACAGAGAACACAGCTGGGGTAACTGTTGGGAGTGTATTTTGAATTCCCAGTGTGTTTCATGCTTCCTAAGGAAAATGAATACCAAAGCAATTTGAGAAGTCGGTAGTTAATGTAAGCGTGTGCTGGGGGCTCTCTACAGAGTGAACGAAAGGTAATTTGATGGGAGCATTTCTCATCCAGTACAAGGAAATGTTGCAAGCTTGCCATCAGTGTGAAATTATATCTGTTAGGTTTGATGAGGGCTGTGCTGGGAGTGTTAATGCGGTGCAATTGGCAGCTGTCATATTTACCAAACTGGAGAATTGCGTAATCACAGCAGGAACTGGAAAAACCCAGGAGAGAAGCCATGCTAATTGCACATGGGTTTTGGTTTTGTTTTTGTTTGTGGCTTCTGACATATGAGCATAAAACATTGCCTGAATGCAGCCTACGACATGGATGTTAGGTGGAATCATCCCCTGTGCACCCAGTGCTGCAATAAAGGAATACCTGCTTCTTAGTGCTACGCTGGTGTTAAGGAGTTTTCTTATTCCCAGTTTCAGTGACACTCTGGTAGTACTTGTGAGTGCTGCATGCTGTGTCTCATCATGGAACACTTCCTCTGCTTCCTCCTTTTCTGTTTCTTTCATCCAGCTAGTAAACATAGCTTCAATTAGCACACCTTGCTGGCAGCATTGAGCAGTCAGTTGTGCTAAATGTCGTTGTAAATTCTGGGCTTGGACAAGCTTATGTAACATTTTCATCTCCCTCGACCAAAAGGCAAGTACATAGGAGTGTGTTTTCAAGTTGGATTTGGCCCGACCTTTTCTCTTCTGAAACAGGCAAATGGAGAGGGTTCTTAGGCCAGATTCATGGTCAGGCTTGACGCTTGGGTTGAACACACAGTTTCAAAAATGGCTAACATCTTGATGGGATGATACATCAAGGAAAATGTAAGGATTAATATGAAGATAGCTGCAAGACAAGACATCACAAGAGTCATGAATCTTCTCTACCTGATAAGGGTTATATCCCAACAGGAATATTCCCTTCAGTTTCAAGCACTACATTTTAAGAAATATGTGGACTAATTGACATATGAAGAAAAAGGGGAAAGAACACAGCTAGAGAAACTAAAACTAAGATTACATGGTAACAGTCTTCACGAGTGTAAAACAGCTTTCACAGAGAAGAAGGAAAAAATTTGACCTCAACAACAACCAATGACCCAAATTGCAGCAAGGCAGGCTTCTAAATGTTAAGACAGGGGAGTAGGTTTTCTCTGAGTAGTCTTCATCAGTGAAAAAGATTAAATAAACATATGTCTGAAATGTCTGTCTGTTCAGAAAGGCAGCTGTTCCTGCCTTGGAGCAAATGGCTGGACAATGTGACCTTTCAAGGTCTCAACCAGCTATCTTGAATCATTCTGTGTACACAAGGGTTCACCTTGAGCTCTGCAGCTAGATAAAATATGAGCATGAATTCAAGTGCTCTCTTAGCTTAAGGCCCCTGTCTCTCATTTGTCAATGATATATGTGGCTTCAATGTGATTTTAACATACACTTTCTGTGGCTGCAGACAAGGTAAAGGCATTTAAAATGCTGCTTTAGGTAGAGTTTTAATGTCATGAAATGAGGCTTTTAAAATCAGATTTTGTTCCTTCTTGGTTTAGAACTTTAATCTTTTCATATGAACACTCCCTAGGTTCCATTATAAGCAGATTTTTTTTTTTTTAAAGATATTCTCATAGTGATTTTTTTGGACTTGAGGCAGGCATCGCTTATCCCATGTAGTTTTATTGAGTGAAAAATCCTTGACTTGAATAAGGAGAGTTCCACAAATGGAACATATAAACCTTTCCATTTAACCTATGCCTGGTAGTGTTTCAAGTATATGTTGTTTCACAGTTGATGCTAGGAGCTCTGGTCCTTTTCTTTATAGGTGTAATTGAACTGTGTCAAAGGGCTGTTTATGTTACAGGGATGCAATGCCATTTATAATTTTTACTGCAGCTTTCCTTAACTGCTGTAGTTAATAGGGGAGATTCTGTCGGAAGTTTCACCAGCATTTAATAGCAGAATAATATGCAACACTTGTCCAGTAATAAGGACTTTGAGTCACATGTAATTTTCTCTTCTCTTCAAGCATTACCGCCCACCCCCCTTTGGTCATAATGTGAATCCTGCAAATATTAAATGGGTAATACTGCATCTGGGCTGAATAATTAGTTTTTCTCTTCACAAGAGTTGTTGCTAGAGTGATTGTAAAAAGCAAGTATCATCCATTGCAACTTTAGTGTTTTCTGAAGGGTGAAGTGTTAAAGAGTGGAGTGTTACCACTATGCAGGTTCTTCTTTTATGAGTCAGCAGTTGAACTAAAAATCCATTGGAAAATGCTGTCTTGGCCTCCATAGAGAATTGGGAGCCAGCATGAGTCTTTATTGCTATAGTTGCTCCATGATATGCTCCAGCTGCATGTTTCTGCTTTCCTGTGTGGGTGTACGTGGCTCTCCTTTTGAATTTTCAGATAGTGTGTATTTGCAATTCAGCCTCAGCCACCCTGGGATATAAACCCAAGGTCCTCTGTTAGGAATCCTTTTGTGGCAGGACAGGTTTCAGAGTTCCTTTCTCTCCTGTTCTTATCTCCTCATTGCTGTCCCTGCCTGCTTTAGATATTGTTTACTCCTCACTTGCACTGTTTCAGTAGTTCGTGTGGCCATGCTCTAGGTCAGATGGATCAGACATGCACTTGTTAGTCAAGTGAGGTTCAAGAGAGATAGAGAGACAGAAAAGACTACATTTTGGAAGCTGTGGAGGAGGTGAGAATAAAATTATAAGGAAAAGGAATGTGGTATTTTTAAACCTCTGAGCATCATAGATACTCTTAGAACAACATAAAAACTTGGAAGAGGAGAATACCTGAATTCTGTTTAATACTACCAGGTGGTTTATAGGCTTAGTCAAAAGAATGTTCAAAGAAACAACTAGTTGAAATTGGAAAATTATGTCAGAGTTGACATGCTCTTGTCAAATATTTCAACTGGGAGGTGTCAAAACAAGTCATTTTGAGTTTCTTATTTTGATGATGATAAAATGTCTCCTTTCAAATTTTTCATTTTGACTTTTAGATTAAAATTACTGTATTAGGATATGTAAATATAATTTAAGAGCACTTTGTTTTGGAGTTTGTGTGTGTATATGTACATATTTTTAATTTCATAATCTACAGGAAACATGGACAATTTACTTTTAATCAGAACAAGATCAAGATTTTGACAAGGCGGGAAGTTAACTGTCTAGTCATCTCTAATTGAGACTCACTGTTGTTGAGAATTTGGCTACATGCTGTAAGCCCTATAAAACAGAACTTTTTTTTCTTGTAGAAACCTTACTTTTATTTGATGACAGGGAAGAGGGGAATGGCTGAAAAAAGTTGTCTTGATCATCCAGTTAGGATTTATTTATTTTTTTTTTTTACTTTATAGCATATTTCTCATTCAGGTTGCTTCTTGGTTAATATGATATTCATGAGGCAGCTAAATTAAAAGAGAGCACATTTTCCAGATTGCAGCTGCTGTAAAGATAATAGATTTATCGTTTATTTGCAGTGAAGGCATTTATGGACTAGAAGCTTAACATTTGGTGTATTGCGGAAACCTGACCTCAATATCAACACAGTTTATTGTTGGTTCTTATTTAAACATATACTGATCTAAGTTGGAGTCTCAAAACAAAGAAAATGGATAGGGTGAATCACCATTATAGATTATCTATCATCAGTCCTGGTTTCCATTTACTTTTTATTACATCTATCATTCATTTTCTTTAAAAACAGTTTTTTATGAATAAAGTGTATGTAATGCAATGCTTTTAAATTTATTATTCAAGACTTAATAATAGAAATGTATAGTTTTACACTGTGGAAGCACACAGCTTTTTATGTTTGCATTCAACCACAGAAAACCAAAGAGGTCATTCCCCTATTAAATATCAAGCTAAGCAAACCCAAAATTCCTTCCAGTTTTGTTAGGGCTAATGTATTTACCCTTCCCAAACCTTCTTCTCATTTCACTTCTAATACTGCAAGCTGTTGGAGGCATTTCTATCTTTCCAATGCATAAATAAAATAATAATGATTATAGTAAGTTGTGTTAACAATTCCTTTCCCAGGGCCACGTAACTAGAACGACTACCTAGGCCATGAAGTCTTTCCCTGGGGTGAGAAGCAGTTGTGTTGTGGATGTTTGTTCCACATGCCCCCCTGCACTGCTATCGGTAATGCTCTTCCCAGTAACAGTCTCCAGGTATGTGGTAAAATGGCAGCAGCCCCAAGTATACTGTGCCACAGAAGGCAAGGGCATTGACCATAGTTTTAACTTTCTACAATGGTGAAGAATTTTTAATTTTAGTATGCCTTGTTTGGAAGCTTGTCTGGAGAGGAATGAAGCTGGGTTAATTAGCATTGATAATATACAACTGTGGTCTGGCTTCAGGGGTGGTGGGTTGGCCGATGTAGACAAGGTGCAGGTGTGGCTGGTTCTGTTAAGTGGTTGAGAGCCAAGGAAGAGAGAGCAGCCAAGGAAGAAGGAGAGAGAAGAAGCAGCAGCAAGAGAAGAGAGAATATGTGCCCAGGATGAGGTGAGATGAGGAGAAGGCAGCAGTGGGACTGGTATGAAGAGTATGCCGGTATGAGATGGTGAAAGACCTTGTTGTAGCTTGATAGTTTGGAGAGTGCTGTAATGCTTGTCTTTCTTCATGTGTTTTTGCTTAGCCTGTTTTTCTGTTTGTTTTTTGACCTAATATACTTGGCTCTTTCAGACTCTGTTTGGTTTCATGCACGATTACATGGGTATTTCATACTGAGTTGTTAACACTGGTTTTGTTTCATTCCAGAGCCATTTTCTGGAATAGCATAAATGACCTGCAGAATGGCTCTTCCTGTAGTAAACTTGTCAGTTTGCATGGAGAAAAGGAACTACCATTATCTTTTGTTAGCCTCTTGAGCTAGCCATGTCTACATACTGAAAGTGCTTAAAAGGAGGCATGTTTTTACTCTGCCTCAGCTGAGATGCCTGAGGATTAGTGGTTCTGACATACCTGGGTTGAACTTTGTACTTACTTGTGGTTTTAGGGGTGTGGGGGATGTGTGGGAGTGTTGTTTCCTGGATATGAACTTGTGTTATTTCAGCTCCTTGGAGTAATTTTAGTCCTTCAACATTGTGTTGTACTGTAAGCTTGAATCCAGCTTGTGTTCATAACCTCTTTTATGTACTCTCTGTGGTTCAAACCCAGACTTCTGATTCCCATGACTTGTAAGCAGGCAAGTTGTGTGCTCTTATTTCTCCACTGCTGTTTGCAGGCCACACTTGTCTTACAGCTTTCTCAATTACTCCCATAGTCATCATAGTTATGTACTTTATATTCATCATTACTCACTGTTGGAAGACCTTGTAGAAGTAATTTTACAAATAGGAAGGTGGTTTTGAAAAAGTGACTACCTTGGCAAAGTTAAAAATGCATTGTTTCTGTCTCAAAGTGTATGAGTTCCTTTTTTCTGCAGTAACCCAGTTATCTTTCAAGTTTCCCCTTGCTTCACCAAACTCAGGGCTGTAATTTCTCTCTGCATTCTCATCCTTGAATTCTCTGATCTAAGCTTTTAAATCCCAGTCAGATTTCTGAGCAAATAACCTGTGTCTGTCTGGAAGAAAAATCCAGATTAAAGTTGACCAAATGTTCTGATTAGTGCAGAGACAGCAAGGCTTAGTTTGGGACTTCTGTAGATTTTGCCTATTTCTGGTGTTCCTCTCCTCGCACAGGCTTGCAACAGGAGAGGGATGTGTCCATCAGCTGTTTATACAGCAGATCCCAAACTGCCACATTTTATAGTGTAGTGTAAGCTTCTTTCCTAAACACAAGTGTGTCTGAGGGATAGACAGATACTGGGTCAGATTTCTGCTGGTTGGCACTTTGACAGTGTGAAAGCATTATGTCCAAATCTTTTTGGTTTTGCCATTGAGTTCTTGGAGAGATGAGAACGATAGTGTTTCACAAACTGCAAAATTATTTTTCCTGTAATTAGATTTTGAGAATAACAATCCAGATTCAGTAATTACTAGTCAGAAGAAAGATTTCCAAAGGAATCAGTTTGCAGCACTGCTGACTTGAATTCTTTGACTGTTTAAAAAGTTTATCCTCAGAAAATGAGCATTGCACATACGTGACAGCAGCCTTTTCTGGGAGTGTATCTTCATGAACTTTTAAGCAGAAAGATTATTGACAAATGCTGTATAACACATGTATTTATACAAAGTCCATGTGCAATGCTGTGCCTCTGATGCTATAAATCATGCTGAAGTTTCCTGTAGAGTAAGTATCTGGCAGAAAACAGAACTGATAGATCTTCTAATACAATCAGTACTTTTCAGTGTCTGCTGTTTTATCACCAATGGTGTTTTTCATTCATTCTGCAGTAATAGTGGTAAGTTTAAAATGCTGGATTTTAAGAAGCTATTATTCTAGGGTTCCAACATATACAAATTTCCCCCCCATATAATTTGAAAAGAAATACAAATTATATTTTCCAGGCTAATAAAGCTATTGGGGACACACGCACACCAAACAAAAGCATACAAGAAACTAACAATAACAAAACCAGACTTTGTGCTTTGGAATATTTGGGGTTGCATCCCTAGACTCCAGTTATGGAAAAAATTCCCCTATATAGAACTGTGCTTAAATGTTTAACAGTAGCAATGTATGCAAGTGATGTCCTGCAGATGGGTGGAGTGAAAAAAAGGTAGACATTTAACATTTTTCTCTGATCTTTGACCTTGGAATTAAGTTGGCCCAAAATGCCCAGGTCATTTGCAACAGCTGCAGTATTTTTTCAGCGTTGTTGCAGATCCTGATAAAGTTTCTAGAAAGCAGGATTGTTCAGCCTGCAGTAAAGACTTGACTGCCACCTCCCCATGTTGTTGTAGCAGACAAGCGCACAGGACCAGAGACGAGTAATGTATCCTCTGATGCAGGCATGTTGTCTTCCCCTTTAAGAGCTGGGTGCTGTGCTGGAATTTTTTTTTAATTTTTTTTTTTTATGATGTGCAAGACACATTTAGGAGATGTACAAACTAAATATTCACTTAGATTTTATCTTACATCTGTCTCTAAGGGACTGCAATGTGGCCTGAGCTTGAGAAGCAATAAGCCCACACAGATCACATCAAATTTAAGTGTGAACACTTACTGCATGCTGCTTCTTGAATGCAAAATTGCAGTTTATTGTTCTACTCTTTACACAAACACAATTGCTGTTGGCCTCAAGGGATGACCCAGAGGTGTTAATGAATCACATTTTTTTCCCCCAGACAGGCATAATAATAATTTAAAGGCAAGGTCTTCAGGATAGGAAGTTATTCCAGCTGTATTTGCAGAAGTTTGCTGTATTTAGTGTAGGCTGTAAAATAAAAGCAATTCTTTTAGCTTTAGCCTTCTCCCTCCCATGCCTATATTTGAATTTCATTATTTTATCTCTGTTCTGCTGTTTTATGGCAGGACTTAGTGGGGGTGTATATGAAGCCAGCGTTCCTAGTGAAATTTAAAAACTCTGTGGCCAGGGAGATTGTCCAGTGTTTGGTTATGTCTTGCACTGATACAGTCATGTTTTATTGATCATCATAAATCCACTGCAGTTTTAACTTAATCTATCTGATAGTCTTTGAGACTGGTTCTGGTACAGTCATAGAGCCAGCTAGTTGGCCTTCTTTTTCCAATGATCTATTTTTTTGAGTTCTAGAGAAAGTTGGTTTTTGGGTTTTGTTTTGTTGATTTTTTTTTTTGTTTACTTTTATGTGGAATTCAAATCCATTTTGAGGTTTTCAATAAAGTAGGAGAAGGCAAAGAGGGAAGAGATGTAAATTAATTTAAAAAAACCCAACAATTGTTACCCTTGCAAGTCTCAGTTTGGACAGTGCTTGGCAGCTTCCATGAATGCGATTGAAATGTGTGCTTGAAGAGAAGTGCACATGTAAAGTTTTTGCCAGAGTGACTTGTGCTAGAACACACTGGTAGGTGCTGCGAAAATCTTTATAGGGCCTTTCATATCTAGAATTAAATGTAGGATAAAAGAGGTTAAATTCTGCCCCCACATGCTTTAAGACAGCCACAGCTTACTCCTAAAAGAGCAGTTTGGGCCAATTTGAAAATTGTCTTTAGCTCACAAAGCCTTCCCGCTAATTCTATACTGTGCTCAAACAACCCTTCGTGTATGTGAAACATAGCAGTGTGGGATCTTTGGTCACGGTGCAGCTAGATACCACTTTTGCCATGGGTAGTAAGCGTGGCTTGTACGCTTCCAGGAAGACTATCAATGGGAGTGATTTCTACCTTGGTACTGAAAATGTACTGCATTTCCCAAAGCTGTTCATTATACTCTGTGGGTATTTGGGATTTGGAGGATGAAAGGTTCTGGTTGCCCATTTCATTCCTGATGTTTATATTTGTATTATCTACTTACAATGATGTAATTTGCTTAATTGTAAGGGTAAAGGAAATCCATTGGCATTCAGAATGCTTGAGGGTCTTGAAATGGGAAGAAGAGGAGCAAGCAGACCAAAGTCCATGGCTTGACTGTGAGAGCTGTCAGAACAGTTGCTGGGCAAGAATGAAAGGCCTGATTCAGTTCACTCTATACATTTCAATAGCCATATTGATTCTGTGGAGCTGTTCAGCCTGGAAGTCTAGAGGAAAGAGATCAAAGCATCCATGTGGATTTTAAAAAATAGGTTACTTTGAGGACCAATATTCTGCTCCCTTAATTTAAATCTGTAGGGAGCCAGAGAGCTGAGATAGGAAAGGATATACTCAGAAGCTCTGTAGGGAAGCAGTGTCCTTTTATGGGAAAATACTGCTTTTTCTATTCTAATTCAGTTTTTTTCAGTCTTTAAAAAGAAGTAAAAAAAATTAAAATATACTTTCTCTGATTTTGTACCCCTGAAAATCAGCAAAAGGAAGAACTGTCTGTTGCACGGTTTAAGGAATGTCAGAAACTTCTTAATTATATAGGACAGGTAAACTGGAAAAGAAAGGTTCCTAACCTGTATCTCCTTGCCAGGTGACTGCTCTTATCAATGGGTGCCTTGTAAAAAAAAAAAAAAAAAAAAAAAAAAATATCTGAGGAATGAAAAGACTTTTTGTCCAGATCTGTGCTGGGCTATGCTTCTAGGCATTCAGGAGCAATGCTGCTTTTTCATGTCTGAACACCTGTAGTAAGGCTGCACAGCATGGGAGGAGGACAGGCTAGGAAGGCAGAGTGGGACTCCTTTCCTCTGTAGCACTTCTTCATAGATCTTGTTGTTTTTACACTCCTATAAACATGCTTTTCTGAGGGGAAAAAAAAAACCCAAAAAAACTAATAGTGATGATAAAGATAAGTACAGGCTGTCTGTTTGGGCCTATGGTAATTTTCTGTATATTTACAGCTGTACTGTGGCAATAGTGGTTTAACTTGTAGCTTGGCAGAGTATCCTTTGACCATCATTGTGGCACTGTAAATCACAGCAGAAAGCACTAAGATATAACTAAAAAATAATGGCTTCATTATAAATGGGATGCTGAATGTAAGTGTGTTATGCTTTCACTGCGCATCCCTCTGCAGTTGTGGGCTGTATTTCTTTAACTTCTTAACTGACATGGTCGATCATTTATCTTTGTTTGCCAAGGCAAATTGCTTCAGTCTTCATCTTTCCCAGGAATCCTAAAACATGCTTCTGTTCAGGGGTGCCCATTCCCCTCAACATACTCCTTTTATCAGTAATAAGGCACCTCTGCTCCTACTCAGTGATTTTTGATAACCACCTGCCAAAGTATCGGTAGGAAGTTCATTGAACTATAGCTATTCCTGCTGTTCATATTTATCCAGCCAAATGACATTTGAAGAATAATAACCATCATTCCACAAACTCAGTGAGAAATCCCATGTGCATTTCATGATTTAAAGTCATGTCATGTGCTTTTTCTCCCTCCCATCCTTCTTGATATTTATGCTGTAATATATTTTACTTAGTATTTGTGGATTTAGAATGAATGGCTATGAATTTTGAAATAACTATTTATAAGCTTTTCTGTAGGTTTCATGATCACCATATATTAAAGTACTTTGTAAAGACTGATGGATTTAGCCACAAAACTGCCATGTCTCATAACTGCTATTATTTATTTTCATTTTACCAATGGAGCACTGGAGTATTGAATGACTTGCCAAGATCACACACAGCAAATGGTGTAGGCATAAGGAAAAAAAATCTCAGTTCTAATTTGTGTTTTCATGTTTAACCTTCAGAGCAGACACTGTATATTTCATAGTGATGGAGCTCCAGACAAAATTGAATATACAAGAACTACTGACTAAAACACAAGCCAATAGCATCTTTACAACTTCTGTCAGAACTCCACCATCCTGCCAACAGCTCTTTAACTTCCATTTAAATATTTGGCAGTCCAAGACTGGGTTTTTCCTTTCTCTGTTGCTGCAAGATGCCATTCAGGCTTACTGCTGAGTAGAGCTGTAGTCTCTTAAAGTAATTAGGGAATCTGTTTTGCTTCCATGGTAATACTAATATGCTCTCTCTAAAAAAAAAAAAAAAAAAAAAAAAACCAAAACCCAAAACAACAGCAACAACAAAAAACAACACCTCCTCCCCCCAAAAAAAAAACAAACATGAAAACCCCCAAATCCCCCCAAAAAATGAACAAAACCCTCCACCTCTGTATGAAGTTATTAATTATGGGTTGTACTTATTTGCCATTTTAAATTTTTGATAGCCTTCTTGCAGTTCCATTCTCCTCTTTCTTATCTTCTTACTTTTTGATTTCTCCTTTGATGCTATGGGTAACAAGTAAAAGTGGCAGTTATGTGAGGCCATAGGAATGGGCAGAGATCTGCACTGTCCTGGAGCAAAAGCTTGTAAGAGAAGTAGAGGCCTAGAAGGGTCTAGGCTTAATTCAGCATCTCTTGCCTCTGTGTGAAGGAGATAATGGAGGCACTAGAAATATCCTTAGAAGAGGACAAATCTGGAGGAATGCCATAGCCCAAGGACATTCACATTACTAAGACATTTTTCCAAATGCTCCTGTCAGATGCATTTCACTAAGAGCATGAGTTCCTCTGCCTCAGTATGCAGAGACAAAAAAAAAAAAAGTGACTTCACATTTCTTCTAGCCTGCACATAAAATAAACTTGGTCTTTCACTAAATTACAGTACATATTCAAAGGTAGCAAAAGTCTGACTTGGTATGTGACTGAGCTTGGCTTTGGGACCTACCACCAGCAGTAGTACTCTAGTGTTTAAGCTCTGGTGCTAGAAGAAGCCCATATTCTTTTCGATGTGGAGCCCACCAGAACAACTTTTTTGATTCTTTGCTTCATCTGAAGGTTGCGTAATGTGTAGCCTATAAATAAATAAATCATTCATCAGCTCAGTTTACTTTGAAAAAGATGTGCTGTGTTGCTGAAGAGTTGTTCCCAAAGAAATGATGACCAAGAAAAGGCAGCCAAATGTGAACTGTTAATTTTCTTGTGCAATATATGCAACTGAGCATTTAAACTAATTTATAGGCCTTTTGCGATATAAAATTAATGATCTGTACGATTTATTTTAAGGTCTACTATAAAGTAAATGCATCAGCTGGATGTTTTTCTTTAAAGAACAATTATCTGGTTTGGAAATTTAATCAAGTCATCAAGTAAAATTATTGCCTCAACTCTGAAAGATATACAGTTGTCTGAATATTTAGGGCAGATTTATTGGAAAAAATATATTAAAAGTTTTCTAATCCTTTGCTTAACTTCCATGAAACATGGGCACCATTGAGCTTGGAATGTCTGGCTTTAGAACAACCACACTACATCTGAAACCCTTTCAACAAACCTGAAAATATCAGAATTTGGGTAGTAAGATGAAATTAACTTACAGGTATACCATGCAGTTCTGTGACTTACTGTACAGTTTCCTAAGTACTTGATCTTGGGCATTTAGCACTGACATCAGTGGGAGCTAAATGCCCAAAATCTCATTAAGCACTTCTAGATGTGCAGTATACAAGGTTATATTTTGCATTTAGTTTGGGCAGTTTATTTTGTATTCACTTTTTAATAATACCAGGTAATGTGGAGGGTTTGCAGCTTAGTAAGCCTTTCACTTGGGAGCAAATTGAATCCATTTAGTCCTTGAAACCAAAATAGCTAGAAAAGATAATAGTCAGTTTTGAGACATGTCGACTTTTGATCAGTATTCTCATGTAATCACAGGGTATCCATGTTTCTTGAACAACATTTCCCATTGATTCCTGAAGAATTAGCTCTGCAGCTCTCACTGGCCTGGGGGAAGCTGCTGGTCTAGGAAGCACTGGGTTCTATGTACAAGAGGCGGCCAGGTCTTATGATCCTTGTTGTCTTTGTTTCTTTATGCTAAATATTATTTAAGGAAATGTATCACAACTGTGTTGGAAGAATGCAAAATAAATTAGAAATATTTAGAAGGAGACATCATGTATTTGATAATATTTATGAACCTATTTTAACTGGTGCCCAATTGCAATTGTATAGATGCTTGTGTGTATATATAGACATAATTAAAGACAAGGCCTCTTATCAGTTATACAGTAATTTTTTTTTATTATTCTTTATTTGCCTATTTATACATTGGTTTTCATGGTCTCTGTAATAAGGAAGTTATTTTGAACACTTGGTGTATTTACTTCCCAGTGGTACCGGTACCCTTCCTTTTACTGTTCAAAGAGTGTATTCCATTCCAAGTTTTGCTTTCATTAATTGATACAAACAATGTGATGTATTCAGGAAAACACAACTCTCTTTAACCTAGCTTAATTACTGTTTTCAGTATTTTATCATCTTTTTTTATACACAGCACAAATCAAAGTGCTAAATCAATAGAGGACTGCAAAGAGCATCTAGTAATTATCTTTTCCCGAAGTTTGCTTTTACTTTTCAACTTTTCACATCTATTAGGACCTCATACTGTTTCTAATAGTACCTCATGGTGCATTCAAATAAAGTAATGAGGGTATCAGGGTTCTTCTGATCACTTTTTTTTTCTAGTCCTTATACAAGCAATTTCTCATGTTGATCATCATTTTACACTGCTATACTTAAGCGTGTTAGTCTAAATTTGCCTTCGTTTCTCTGGCAAAAATCCCAGTGGGTCCAGTTACCATTTGCCTGTTAAGGTTTATAGCTCTCCCAGATGCAGCAACCCGGGTCCAGCTGCTCACAGTGGCTGGCTAGAGCGCTAGGGGAAGGAAAGTGCGTGAGGCTCTTGGAGCTCTCTGTCCCAGAAGGAAGAAGGGTCTGCAGTGCAGTCCAGTCAGCTGACATGTGACACAGCTCTTGAGAGGCAGGTGACTTCTCCCTGAAACTTATGGCTATGGTGTAACAATGCAGGGCTTTCAAAGGTTGTTAGAACTGGGGGCTAAAACTCATGTTGAAACAAAAGCCAAATCATGTGGTATCAAGGCTGTAGTAAGTATTTACTGCTTCAAAACTCTCCATGGGCTGCAGGATCAAGTTTCAAGGGAGAAAATCCCTGATTGCTTATCATCTAATTGGTTTCACTGTAGCAGGTGGATACATTTTATTTGGCATGAGTTATATGCTAAGCAAATAGAAAGAATAAGCTTTAAATTAAAAAAAAAATAATTGTGTTTACTGCTCTTAAAATACACTTCTTTTATTTGGGGAAACAGGAACGGAAGACACTGGGAACGCCTAATGAGTTTTCCTAAATAGACCACATTGGCAGATATGCCTATGTAATTTCCTGCTCTTGAGAGTTTTATGACCTCTCCAGCCCTGAGTATCCATCTTTTACTGCAGCCCTCCATCTGCTGAAGAGAATGAATCTTGCAAGAGAGAGTTCTAAGCAGTGAAGCAGTTTTTGCTCTCCCTTGGCAAACTATTGCCAGTTCCTCAGTAGTCTTCATTAGGACACCTGAAGTGATGCATTTTTGAAGAGTGTTTAATTACAGGTCTAGTGAAACATGAATAAAGAAGGAACTCAGCAGGCCCACAGATTCTGAAGCAAATTATACAAAGTGCTTTGTTGAAAGATAAGCCTCTTTAAACCCAGATACTCAAAAAGATTTCTCATAACTTTGTCCGACAGTTTTAGCAGAGAGATTCCCTGTCTTCTTCATGTCATAATGATAATACAAATCAAAAACATTCTCAACAGAATATCACTCCAGGCTCAATCTGTATTTTAAGGGTGGTGGTGGTGTGTGTTTGTTTTGCAGATGGTTTTGTAAGGAACATGTTTTTTCTTCCCTTTTTTTTCTTAAGACCTGAATAAATTGGGTAAATGTATTAATTCAAAACCCAAAGAAGCTTTCACTGTTTCACCCTTTCATTTTCAGTGTTTCTCTAGGAAAACAGAATCATTTTATATATGGTAATACATGATATTTTGTCATATCTTATTTTTTGGAATGAGAAAAACAGTGGTGCAGGCAATTATACTCAGGCTTTAGAACACATTTTAAAAATATTTTAAAATTGCAATTATCTACTCACATAATTTACCTTTTTTAATTAAGATCTAGGTGATGGAATTTTTAAAGAGAAAATAATACTCTTACTTTTCTCAGAGAAAGGGGTTTGTGGTAGATCTTACTTGAGTTTTCTTCCCAAAGGCATTTGGTATAGTATCACATGGAAGTTTTTAGTTCAGCTGGGGAAACTAGTACACATACTAACAGAAGAATTGTAATGGACATGACAAAACTCTATGGAAGAGAAAACAGAAGATGCTTCACTCCAAGCAAATATAAAATCTCATAAATTGGCTTTGGGACTGGTCTTTTTTAGTATTTCCATAATAGATTTGTCATAAAAAGTGGATGTATGCCAGTAAATTCTACTGTTGTACTGATTGATTCCTTTTAATTTGTCAGAGGAGAATTAGAAAATAATGTAAAAAGTAGTTAGGAGATGATGGAGTATGAAAAAGGCATGAAACAATACAAAATTAAAATTCACGCGTTTGGTGACTGATAGTGAAAATTTCTGCTTCTAAGCTGAAAAAAACCTTTCATATGCCCCCTTACTGCACAAAGACTGGACCTTAAAAAGGTGTGACAGTGCTGCTAAAAGGTATGAGAACCAGCTTTTTTCAGCAGTGAGAAGTACGCTGATATAACTGAGCATAAAATATTGCGTAAAGTTCTGATCATTCATTTGCAATAAAAACTCATTCAAATTGCAACAGGTGCAGAGGGAGCCTATTTGGGATGAAAAGGGACAATTTATCCTCTGTGAGGCAGGATAAATTTCTTTAGTGTCACAAAATAAAGTCTGGAAGAAGATGTAATAGCTTTCTATAAACATATTTAGGGAGAAAAATCAGAGAAGAGGAGATATTTGAGGTAAAGAACAAACAGTTATATATTGGCCATGAATAAATTCATGCTGTAAATACAAAGATCAGTAACCAATAAAGCAATGAGGTTCTGAATGTGCTTCCCTTTCAAAGTCAAAGAGCTCTTCATTGCATACCTAAAGTTTATGAAACATTATATAGTGGATGCATGTGGCTGTAGGGTGCTGGAGTCCTAACTCCAGTATAACCACTCTATAACTTAAACTGCTCCTTTCAGGTCCTGTTGTGTAATACTGTGGAGAAAAGTGTTTTGTCCATCTGGGGAGGTGATGAATGAGCCCTCCAACACCGCTCAGTCTATCTTCCACAGATAAGCAGCTGCAGGACCAGTGCAAGGGAAGGGTGTTGCCCAGAGTCTGTGGTTGGAGATGTAAGAGAAGTAGAAATGTTCATAGGGAATCCAATTTTTTTTGCAATGTTCTGGCCTTGAAATTCCATTTCTGCCATGATCTGAAAAGACACTTGAATCATGCATGCTAGACTCTAAAACAAATGCCACAGGTTCTGATGCAGTGTCACCAGCAGTGCTGTCTGTGTGCACGGATTATGTCATAACTTTGCTGTTTCTGCTCCAGCTGTCCCAACAAGAGTGGTTTCTTATCACAGTTGTGTATCTGACCTACTGGATTCTGCACAGCCTTTGAGGCATGGCTGTTTAACTACAGATTTCACTCCAGTTTTTTCTGTAATGGTACTGTTGATAGGTACTTACATGACCCTGCTGTACTGCTTTTCAGTCTGTCCAAACCTTGCAGCATGATTTTAAATATGAAGAGCATGACTGGTATTTGGTTTTTAAAACCATTGTGGCCCCTGTGTAGCAGAGGATTGAAAATGAAACATCATAGCACTGTGTTTGAGCCCTTCAAGCATTCCCCTGAAGGGATACAGGCATGTCATGCACATCAGACAACCCATTTCCTAATCCTGTAATTAAGTTATGCTCAAGTACCTTGTTTAGATCGTGTTGGCTCCTGAAGGTGAAGTAATTTCAGTTATGTGACTAATGCATGTGTCATTACAAAGTTGGTGGGATAACAATTAGTAAAATGTTATCATTATGTATTAGGCTTTTAACTAGCAAAAGAAGTTTAAAACTAATCCAGAAATTTAATGTAATTAAGAAAAATCTAGGGGTATTAAAAAAAAAAGGGTGTGTGTGTGGATGGTATTTGTTTGTGTGTCCCAGCACCCAATGACAGAAGAGGAAGGACATTTGTCCTTTGAAAGGACAAATGAGCAGGGCTCTGGCATTTGAAGAGGGGAAACATAATGAGAGGATCCCAGCTCCTTACTCTGCACCATTCCTCCCTTTTCTGAAATGTCATTTAGGCAAAAAAAAAAAAAACAAAAAAAACCAAAAAAAACACAGGCTCAAAGTAACGTTCAGTAGCAAAGATAATTTTGGCAAAGTGGTAGAACTGGTGGTCAGAAATGCTGTTTCAGAGAGACCAATCAATTGTAGCTCCAAAAGCTTGTTGGGGTGGTAAGCTTGAGTCAGTCTAACAAAGTAAGTATACAGTTGAAGCTACTATGTTCTCTTGCTTTTGTCTTCTTGGAGCCTTTTTTGGTCTGGCAAATCTGATTCCAGGGGACAAAGAGCAACACACCTCTCTTCAATTGTCCAGTGTCTCGGCATCTTTCTTCAGAGTATCCAAGGGATAACAGGGCTGTACCAGGCTAGCTTAAAAATTCAAGACAGATTCAGGAATATCTGTGTCAGAAGCATCTACCCATCATCAAACAATCCTCGTAAGCTCTGTGGTGAGCAGCGAAGTAACAGAGTGTCAATTCCTATGGTTCCATGGGAGTTTGCAACTTTGATGTTGTATTGTTAAGGCCTGAATATAAGTGTATGTTGAAAGAAATCTGACTTAAAGACTTCAAGTAATGAAGACTGCAACAGATAATTTCATTCTACAGTTGTAGAATAGTCCCCAAACCAGTTTTCAGGAGATCAAGTTTCAATCCCATCCTTTCAAGTAATGTCTGTGTGAGAAGACCTAACTGAAAATCAATTTCTGTGCCTAGTTTCCAGCAGTTTTGAGAACAGTGGTTCTTTCTTTATGCCTTTTGTCTTTGAGGGTGGTGAGAATTTTTAATACATTTGGATGATTTCTATAGCAAGGAAGCCTCCACCCTGCTTCAGATCACAGGGGGAGTGCAATCACACAACTGTGTTGTTTGGGCTCCAGCATTCAAGCAAGCTGGTATTTATGTTGCCTGTGCATTTCCACACAGAAATAAAGACCTGTGTCTGAAAACTTTAGGAAGAAAGGCAAGGATGGCTAAGGGTCCTTTTACCCTGCCCCATCAACACTGATTGCATATGTTTCTGCATCATATGAAGAGAAGCTCTGGTAGCTCTAGGAGCACTTCTGCCCTCAGGACTCTCAGAAAAGGCATGTGTTACAGCAATTGTTTGAAGTACAGTTGTGATTTAGGAATTTATTTTTGGTAGTATCCTATTTGATGTATCTGTCTGTTTACTTATGTATTTATTTTACTGCATGTCACAAATGTATCAAGTAATGGGGACACCTGAGAAGCCAAACTTCCATTCCATGTTAGTTTGATATTGGATTCTTTCTTTTGCTTCTGACTCAGTCTTTTTTTTTTGTTTTGCTAAAGCACTGATTAGGTACAGTGTTGTATCCCATGTCATTATTAGCATCCAAGCACTGATTATAGGGCAGCAGATGTCAGAAAAACATTATAGTAATAAGGATGCGAATGTAGCAGCCAAATTTTTCTGTGGCTGGAAACGTCCTCTTTATGAGGAGCAAGTGCTGCAGTGTTTTGCCTGATGCTAGTTCACTATGTACTTCAAAGTTATTTTTAAGTGTAACTGGAGAAAATTGGAATGTAAAATTTCAGGTTTTCTTTGGTAATGTTGGAATATATGTTTCCTACTCCAATGTGTAGACTGAACAAGCAATAGATTCCCGCTGCTATGGTGTTCAGGCTTTTTTCAATACGTTTGATAGCAGGCTTGTACCCCTGCCTTCATGAATCAAGCTTTACCATGCAACTGACTCCAATGTTAAATGCTACAAGTCTCAAGAAATCATGGGGTTTGTTAAGAAATTAAAAAATGCCATTATTATTATTTGTTTCTTGTATAAATTCTAAGTTGCCCTTGCTAGGTTGGAGGTTTTTTTAACCCTAGAAGCCAAAGAGTGAAAGCCATAATCTATTCAATTTGTAATTGATCTTTTAGAAAATGAAATTGTGAGCTAATGGCACTCATCTGTGAGAGCCCAGTAGTATATTAAGCCTATTTAATTTCTTGCCAGTATTTGGCCACCTTTGTCCGCTGGGTCTTAGATAGTCTGGGTAGTTTGTATTCCTTCCCTATTTCGAGGTCTCTCTGCATACTTGTTAGCCCATAAATTAGACTTTGCGAGCTTGCAAATACTACACCCTAGGCTGATAGCCCTTTTTCTAAGCCTTCCTCGCTGGCGCTGCACCTTGCTATAGAGAGAGACAGTTTTGCACCCCTCTGTGTTGTATACATTCTGCCTAGCTTGGGACTGAGTAATGGCTAAATTATCTCATTTAGGCAAAAATTGCATTAGTCTCCATGGCTGTAGGACTTGGACAATGGAATTTCCATGAGATTGACATTTAACTTTAATCAGTGCACTGGTTATGGGTAGTACTAAATGGCAAATGGTGCAAACGGATCTCTGCCCTGCTGTCCTCTTGACCTTAACTTCAGAGCACAGTGACAAAGTTCATTTGATGATGGGGAAACTTTGAAGGCAAACAATAAGTTTAACACACCCTACTTCAGATGTTAACAGATAATGAACATAAAGTGGGGTCTACTCCTCATATGAGGAATATGAGGCTCTTCTAATATTTTAAGTTAGCACTGGATGTCCTTGGGAGTTGGTTGCATAATGGAGAAGACCACAGATTTAATTTCAGTACTGATCCTGGGAAGAAAAAAAGTTGTTCCGTTTCCTTCTCTCTCCAATCCTATGGAATCACAGGATTTATTAACTGAGCTTTCAATTCAATAAGAGATTTTTTCACTTTCTACAACTTCCATAAACATATTTCTTGCTCTTAGTGAAGCAGTTGTAATGAGTGAATATTCAGGCTGTGATCTGCTTTGTCAGTATAGCTTCCATTTAAATCTCCATCAATTTAAAGGTAGAGACTGTGGTTACTCACATGACGCTGCTACGACATCTGGGGCATTTATATGTGTCGTGTCCCTCTTATTCGGTTTTTCCTTTAGAAAACCTGCTTGAGTGTGATCTTGAAAACTGTTTAAGTTCTGAAAACTGCAGATACCACAAGGCTTTTCAAACACTGCAAAGGTATGTGAAGATTCTGGACAGCCTTTCCAAAGGGGAATTAGAATTTCTTGACGTGGGGTTTTTTCAAGTATGTTTTATATAGTAAAGTTGAATCTGCATGTGTGTGTGCATATGCAAGTGGTCACACATAGTTTTCCAAAAAAAATGTTTATACATTTTATTTTCTTCTGCTTTATTTATTTGCATCTCACTCACTGTAACCTTTATGTCACTGCATTGTATTTTCTTGTCTGATGGATATTATTTTAGGTAACCTGGGGAGGAGTGTTCAAGAAAATCACCACTGTGATTCTAAAGCTTCAATTATCTCCTGGGGCTCTGCTTTCAGAAGCATACTTTCACAGTTTCTGACCTCATGAGAAGCTTCTGATGGAATAATGGTCTTGAATTCCATTAGGAACCATGTGGTTTTTTGAGCAAAATATGAAGGAGGTGGTTATTTTCCCATAAGCAACCTGTTTAATTTTCTTGCAGTCTATCTCCACATTACATGTGTGCTGCTCCTGTTGTCATTCATTAGTTTTCCTTTTGAGATCCTTGTTCAGTCATTATTTTCTGCCAAGTCCCGAAGAATGTATTTATAGGTTTCTTTTCAACTCCTCTTCCTTTCTGTGAATTAGTTATAAATCGAATAATTTGCTATCTGCTTGTCTGTGATCCAAGCAAATGATAACTGGATGTGCATTTGATTGCATCAGTTATTATTTTATCTATTTCAGTTTCTTGAGTAATGATAGTTTGACAAGTGCTGTCTATTCTTCTGTGTCTCAAATGACTGCACACTCAGAAAAGGGAAGTTACAGAGAAAAAATGTACCACAGCTGAATGTGCTGCATGACTGTCCACTTAAGGAGCAGTATGGCTTCTTTCCTTTAGCATCTAGCTGTAACAGAATTTTAGTTGACCTGTTGGAATGGGTGTCTATAAATAAAGTAGATATTTCCCCGATACAGATTAGGGAAACAGGTGCATATGACTCAGTGTAATGTATGGGTTGTTTTGCAGCTGCAGTTAAACTATGGCTACTTTTGTTGGACTGTCATAGAATTGGAAGCATTTTTTATTGTTTTGTTTTGAAGAGTCTTTAGTGCTGATGGATGGCAGTAAAATAAGAGGAGCAGAAACTCATATGGTTGTGAAACAGTCTGAGATCTGGTACAGTGAACTATGATGGCTCTCTCTAGCACATTGGGTTGCCATGTGGAATTTGCCTTTCTGCGTGCTTGTTCTGTCACTGGCCTCTTCACTAAGGCTCCCAACAAACAGAGAATTGGGAGTGCAGAGAATGGTTTTGGCTCATATTTTCTGAGATATTTAAGCATGTTACAACAATGGGACTTTGGTATCTAAATACCTTTCAGGATCTAGGTCTTTCTCATTTTTTTGTGATACATGTGCATACAGAGAAGTTTATCAAGAGAGACTTAGTGCTGAGCACTTTGATCTCAGTCCAATATAACTTTCAAACTTGTACTCAATTGTTAAGCTCTTGGGTAAACCCATAGAAATACCTGTGTGAGTCCTTGGCTGGAACAGAATAGACTTGGCATCCTTTAGCCTGGCACTGTAGAGAACTAGTTGTCTAGCCAGAAATTGCTCATCACAAGTTCAAAAAAAGGACTGTGATTGCCAACTCTTCTTGTGTGCTTTGGGTCACTGAATAGTTAGTTACTGGACAGTAATGTTATTTTATATCTGGTGACCCAGAAGTTAAAGGTTGTATCACTATTACTAAACAGTCTGTCTAGTGAGGCTCACTGGTGTGTGCCAATTATCTTTTTGGGTCAGTGGTTGGTAAATCCTTTCAGATTCACTGAAATGTTGGCAGTTGAGGCTCTTTTATATGAAACAGCGTTGTGCCTTTACTAAAAATGAACAAATGGGAAGCTATTGATTTCACAGCTTGTTTGCTTTACTGAGCCTGATGGTGGATGAACAGAAGAAATGTGCTAGGTAAACTTAATCCAAGGTCTTGGTAAGCATTTCACATGGCACAGCATGATACCTGCTGTTCACTAGGCTCAGTCTAGACATGGTATGTTGTCTGTTTATTAATTGTATGTGCCAAAGCTTTGGCATCTTGTCACTCTTGTACAGATTACTGTATTTGTAAAGCTGAGCTATAGTTTATTATGTTTTAATTATCTTGTGCCATGCTTCTGGGATTTATCTCTTCTCAATCTTGGGTCACAGGGTAGCAGTGGAGACTGAAGTCTATTTTTTGGTGTGCCTGCTGCTGCCTGGAAAAAGATTTTGATTGTTTGTTGCACATGAATAAGTAAAGAAGGGAGCAGTTTGAGTCTCTGCATTATCACAGATGTAAAATGAAGATGCTATATTACACAGCCAGTATTTTTGGCTTGAGTGCACTCACATTCTTTGAAATGTGATAATTCTTTAATGTTTTGAGTTCACCCTTTTATGGAAAAAATCCACCATGTTTGCCTTCTGATGAAAATGGACTTTTTGTATGGCACCCAGAGGAAACATTGCTTCAGTTTTCAAGTCTGATGTTTCATAGATGTCTTCCATGCTGTTGGGGAAAAGAAGGGGTGGGTAAGAGGTGTTAGGTGAAAGTACCAGTAGATGTCTGCAAATTACAGCCCAAATACTGTGATTACAAAGGCCAAGCTAGGTGTGGCGGTGTGTGACAACCAGAGGTATGCTGTGGCTTGGTTTTCATAAAGATTAACAAAGCAATGGGCTCTGTGCTTACCTGGGAAAGTAACTGGCTAGAAAAAATTACACATAATTCTAAATCACTGCAGCTGGGTTGTCTTTTCCTTTTAAATGGGTTTAATTAATAATTTTGTTATCTTCTTTTAGGGCTTGCTCACACACTGAAAAAAGTAACTGGGCTTTTTTTCCAGTGACCTGAATGTGACCTGCTTTACAGTTAGCTTTAAATTAGCAGCTAATGTAAGGCAGTGAAACTATCACTGGAGACCAAAGTTGTGCTGCCTCCAAGGGAGGTGTTAAGGAATTCCTAAGAGTTTTTGTTCAAGGAAGATTTATACCCTCACAAATCAGCCACCTGACTCTTCCATATTTTAAATTGCAGGTGAATGTTGGAATGAGATCCAGATAACATTTTACAAACTCGCCTATGTTTAGCCTCATCCAGCTCAGGACAGAATTTGCCTTCTGTGTTTCATGAGAAGTTTCCCATGGGTAATACGGAAGCATGATCTCATATTTACCTTATGAGTAGAGTAACTCTATTCAGAGTGACTGTATCTGAAAATATAAACTACTAAATCACTGCAGTCTGAGACTCTACAGCTGATGCACCTTAAAAGAGTGGAGATGTAAAATACAATTATAAAGGGGATAGTATACCCTTTTGCCTCTGTAACTTCCAAAGTAAAATTCAAGGCTCCTGGCAGTAGCCAGGGACAGCAGAAAAATCTGTTGCTGTTGCTGCAAAGGCAAATGTTACCACCATTAGTGATTTAGTTTAGAGTATGGAAAACAGAATGAGGAAAAACTGTGATTTAACATGGTTTAAGAAATAATTTTGCCATCTGTTCTTATTGTCATAGCTCCATTTAGTCCCATCTATATGAGAGCTTTTTTAGGGAAAAGCCCCAGTAAACTCTTCAGTTTATGGCTATGGCTACTCATTTCATCTATCATAATTCTTTGGACACTACTGAACTTAGCAGTACCCGAGACTGGAAATGTTTACCAGGCCTCCTAGAGCCCTAGCTGCAGTAGTTACGGAAAACAAATGACTACCTTGAGGCACAAGCTAGTCAAATATCTGATTTCTTTCTCCTGTGTTGTTCCTAGTCATCCTGATGATCAGAATGGGTAACATGGTAATTCATTGTGTGCTATTCTAGGGCTTGCTTTGAAGGTGTCTTTTATTGTTGTCTTTTTAAGTGTCTTTGAGGTTGCATATTGTATATTTTTGAAAAACCTTATTCTAGTCTTTAACCCAGGTAGCCACCTGGCTTGCCTCACTGTATCTGTTCTGGGTGTAACATTCCCTGGGCTTTTTTTCTCCTGCTGTTTTTCTGAAGATGTAACAGTGACTATCCTTTGCTTGAATGCTGTGTTAATTTAAGGTCATCCTATGTGAAATCAAAAGACAAGGGGGTTCAGAAATGAATTAAAAAATAATTGGGGGTTAAAGACCTGCCCAGATGAACAATATCTTTTTGTCTTGAACACTTTAGTTCTGAAAGGCACCAACTGAGGAAAGATGGAAAAACTAACAAGGATGGAGTATTCAAACCAAATGCTCTGTTTTTGTTTTCTTACACCGTTGGAAAGGCATATCCGGTAAAACTGAAAGGAGCAAATGGAAAGGCTGAAGAAAACAAGACGGGGTGGTTGTTATGGTCTTGTTTTGTTCTCCATGTGACGTGTTTAACCTGTAAGAACTCACTGTCAAAAGTTACGGAGTCTGAGAGCTCTGCTGAATTTCCAAGAAAGTAAGTCACAAGGATCATGTGAACATTCCAAACACAGGTGATAAAAATGTGCTTAAGGGCATTCCCATTCTAAGGGCTGTGATATACAAAATTCTTAAATGCTGTTGTTTCAGAGGAACTTAATTTTCCTCAGAGGCTATCAGTATCCCTTCTTTCCCTATATTCTGCAGGGGAGCATTAACTGTTAAACAGCTTCAAAGTTTTAAAGAGTAATCTGTTCTCCATTTGCTACCAGTCTGGAAAGGGCTTTCTATTATAATAAAACAAATGGAAATTGTGATGTCTACCTACTCATTGTTTACATTTTTAGCTCTATGATTTGGAGTAGCAGGGGACTGGATAAAGATTTTGTGTGTGTGTGATAATAGTTGTCCAATAAACCATCAGGCTTACTCTGGCTGTGGGATGGTGTACTGTCACATTCATTCTCTATTTTTGATCCTCTTTCCCCCTACATCTGTACAGAATTTCTATACAGATTTTATTTACATATTTTCATTTACCACGTAGATATTTAATGGAGACACAAAATAAATTAAAATCAAACTTTGCATTAGTGAGATGGGGGTGGCAAAAAGCTATGAATATGGAGGTGGTTTTGTAATTAATGTGACTTTAAATCAGTCATAATTGTTTGCATAACAAAAAATATATTAATGTGGAATATTCTGATTAGATATAACATTTTTCTCTTTACAATGAGCACGATCAAATACTGGAATAGGATACACAGAGAGGTTGTGGTCCTTGGAGGTGCTCAAGACCCACTTGGACATGAGCTTGAGCAGCCTTATCTGAACAGACCTGCTTTGAGCAAGGGTTGGAATAGGCGATTGTGGAAGTTTTTTCCAACCTTAATTCTGTGATTCTGTGCTTCTATTTACCATTTTGTAGAAACTAACTGCTAACCATGCTTTCAGTGAAAAGGAGTTCTCTCCCTCCCCCCTTTCCCACAATGCAGTAAGATTACAAATGTTTCTAGTAGAAGCTGTGTTATACAACATACACAACATACATATACAACATAAACAGTTACTGTCTCCCTAAAAACTGAGAAACTATGCCCTTACTGAATTACTAAGAAGGTTATTCAGGGATTTATCTGAAACAATGCAAGAAGAAGAAAAAAAATATTTGCAAGATTCCTTGAAACAAAAATGAACTAAGATCATCTTTCCAGTAAAGTGCAGTCCGTAGAAAGAAGTTGTAAGTAATATTGCATCCCTATTGATTCTGTCACTGAGCAACTATTATTCAATTCATTGATTGGACTCCTCATTTTTGAAATGCTTCAGAGTTTTGTTTGCAAAATGTGTTTTACCAGGCTGTCAATTTACAGGGAAAGATGGAAGGAAAAAGACCTTTTTTGGTGGAAAAAAGGGCAGCAGAAATAACAGCTACTGTAACAGCTGGTGAATGTGGTAGGTAGCCATAACATTTTCAAAAATGAGTGAACAATTCAGGACAGCATGGGGTGGGTGCAAGCCAGGTTAGTGTGAAATCAAGTCAGAGGGAACTCCTCAGCTTCATAAATTAGGTGATTATTTCTGTGGTGCATCCTGCTCAAGGATACAGTACCTCCAGATCCAGTTATATTTGCACAGATTAATGGCTGATTCATGGCAGCGCACTTTGACTTTCTTTGGGAGCAAAGCCAAGGATATTTTATTGAAATGGAATTGCCTGCGCACTGTTCTTTGGTCTGTCATTCGCCATGTGTGTGCTTAAGTCATCTCTGTAATGCAGCTGATCAAATACAATGAAACAATCACAGGGTGCATTCTCAGGTACAAATTACTTTCTACAGACCACTTGTGTTAAATTCCTCTGCAAATAGCCCCATTTCTTGGTCCCACTCCAGCTGGCCCAGCTCAGCACTACTCAGTATCCTGGTTTTACACTTGAGTCTCACTTGCACCATCCTTCAGAAATGAGTAGCAGGTGCCCAGTTTGATGATGCAGGTCCTCTGATCATTGAGCACATATGCTCTTTTGTCATTCTGTCTCAATAATTGAAAGTAATGTCAGATGAGAAAACAAAACAAAACCCTGCTAAGATCCTAAGGAAAAAATGTTTCTGCCTAATCAGGTGGATGAATTTCCAGTTTACAAACAGTCCCTCTGCGTATTTATCATCTTCTGTCCAGGGAAAGTCTGTCTGTACTGATAGCTCTCAGCTTTGCTTCCTGAGTGCCTCAGCTCACTCACCATTTTTTTTCCTTCACTATCATCTTATATTTCATGTAGAGAATTCTTCAGTTAGTAATGTAACTTCTTAGTAATGAAGGATTTCCTTCTTATCTCTTTGCCTTTTTGGTGGCATTCATGGTATTCATACATATGAAAATAGTTATTTTCTGGCCATTTTTTTTTTCTACTACTGAACAAAAAAAATGTTGTTCATGGAATAAGAAAGTTTTTTGGAGTTTACTTTGCCAAAAATGATGGTTGGCATCTTTGGCAAGGGCTAGCCTTGCATTTATGTATCAAATTAAATTAAATGGAAACTCAGCTTTTGTACTGATGCATGCTTAGTCTCTTTTTTACTTCAGTATAAAGATATATTTCATTTCAGATTATTTCAGGTGAATCTTTCAAAAATACTAGGATTAAGCCCTTTACACATTTGGATGTGGGACATCAAGAAGGAAAGCAAGAAGAGAGCTAAAATGTAGTGCAAGTGATTAAAAGGTTGCTTGCATCTGCTTTCATCATACAGCATTGAAAATTTCTTAGAGCATCTGTCAGAATAGGTCACAACGGTTTTCAAAGGCATGTCACACCGTATTGTTAGAGGAGTATCTTGTGGATTGTATCACTCTCTAGGCAGAACAGAGGTCAAAGGAATGATCTGTACAGAGTGCAATGAAAGAGCAGTTTTCAGAAGTTACTTAACATGTTAGGAACCAAGAAAGCAGCTTCTGTTCCTGATCCAGTGGCAGATAATACAGAGCAGAGCAAAACATGGAATAATGAATGCTAATTTGCAAAGTTTTGACTTCCCTATCAAATAGTTGCAGAAGTTACTAGTTAGTGAGAAGTACTAACTTGAAGTGATGTTTGAAAGAACTCTAGGAACAAAGACACAAACTCCAATTACGAAGTTGATAGTTTGGGGAGATGAATTATGGGAACACAAAAGGTCTGATGTTTGGTATGAGCAATGTTTTTCTGGAAAAAAATTAATTGGTTCTGATTAGATAAATGAGAACTTTTAGAGCTTTCTTGAATCTGGTGAGAGCTGTTATCTACAAGGAAAAATGTGTTATGGAGATGAATATTAGAAGTCCTATTCTTACAGTTAGCTTCCTTTCTAAAGAAAAAGTTGAACAAAAAGAAGCAAACTGTGTGCAGTAACTCATAATTTCATTGTTCTGAGTTAAAAGTCTTTTTGTAATATATAATCTTAAGCCTATCGGCTTAAGAGCACCCCTGTTCCTCTTTAAAGTGCAGTCTGGTCAATTCCAGGTAGGATGTAGGGAGACACTTGTTTTCAACTTCAAAAATAGTTGTATAGGAAAGGCAAGGATCATATCAGCTTGGATCTGTTCTTATTTCACCTCTACTGATTCAACCATCCTCAGGCTTTTAAGAGATTTATAACTAGACACTTGAGAAATGCTAGTAAAATATGCAGTGAAACAGGAATAATAATTACCATGAGAGCAACAATGAAAAGGCTTGTTGCCAGTTCCACAGATGTCAACTAATCAGAATAATTTAAGTCTTGGACACATTTCAGAAAGGCCATTTATATAACGACTCCAAGTGAACTGTCTAGCTTAGGAGCTCTCCTGTATGTTGTTAATTTATCAGCTTTCATTCTGAGAAAACAGAAGAAACTGCTAACAGCTTTAAAGAATTTTGTAGTAAAGACCAGAGATGATGTAGTTTTTATTAGCCAGAGCTGTGATTTTCTAACTGACAGAGGGATAGTTCTTGTTTCTCACCTATGTCATACTTCATTGACAGTAACAATAGCTGTGTCCCACATTCCTGTTTTTCAGAAACTCTTTTCAGCAAAGACCAGTGGATGGCCTCAAATGGCAGAGATGGTGCTGATGGAAAAGCCCCTTTCCATCATCCTGAAACATTCCCTAATTACATCCCTTATATCACAGAACCTCCCATCTGAAATGTCTTTAGGCTGCTTCCACACTTCAGTTAAGAATATTCATACCAGAGTAGGATATGTTCATGAAATTAGCAACTGTTGACCAGAGTCCATCCTCCAGGCCTCTGCTATGAGAAAGATCAGTTGAAGCAGAAGGTTTTGTTTGCATGAAGGTTAAGACTGAAATTCAGAGGGCTTCAGTGTGACATGACTTCACCACAGACACATGAAAAATGAGGATTTGGGTACTATGTATACTGTGATACTAGACAGTGCAGCCTAATACACTAGGAACTTTGTTCAAGAAATATGCATAGCTTTGTCCAAAAACTATGTAATGAATAATTTTGTACTATACATGTGTTAACTTCAAAATGAAACAAAAAAATAGCTTTTTTTGGAATGTGTTGAGTAACTCATATGAAGAGCTATGTTGGTATCAGTCAGATTATTTGCAAAGACTAATGGCTACAATGCCAGACATACAACATAAGAAACATTTTATGCTATGAAAAGTAAATATCTTAAATTGCACAATAGCGAAGGTATAGGGGCAAACACTGTCCTCACATTCCTTCAGCAATGACAGGCTTAGTACATATTGTATAAGACAATTATAAAGGACAGGAAAATTACTTGGCTGACAGTATACCTCGAGGGGAGGAAATTCAGGATATAATGGAATGGAAATAGGCATATCATGTTCTGTAGCTATGGATTCTATAACGTTGAAAAGAAACGAGCAATTCTGTACTGTTATCTCTGAACTTGGATGCTCCTGCACATGCTAGACACATATATTAATAGGTTGTCAGCTTTGAAAAATCAACTGAGAAATATTTACTAAATTTGCAGATGAAGCAAAGATGAGAAAATTAGAAGTATGTTGGAGGGTTGGGTTCAGGATGATCATGACAAATGAGAACAGCGTACTGAAGGAAATATAAGCCAATTCTCCATGAAAATGTGCAGTCTGTTCCTCAGAATATTGTCTGCACCATTGCAGGAATGAGAAAAGATGGTCAAAACAGAGGGTTCATGTTACAAGTTTTAAAGGCTGAAATGGATCCTAGGAAAGAAAATAAGGCTGTCTATTCTCTTCAGAGTCATACAGCTTCAACAGAAATGCTGCATTGGGGCTTGCATGTTGCAGTTTGGGAAGGTTGCAAGCCAGCTAACTAGACCAAAGTAGAGGACAACGAAGATGTAGCAAATATGACCTACATGTCTGGAAAGTATAGAGAAACGTTAAAAGGCACTTGGTTAGTAAAACAGGCAGCGGACTGAAATGGAACACAAAAATATTTTTCAGGTGCTTAAAAAGTAGTTGCAAGGGAAAGGGCAATAGTTTGCTCTCCCTGTCCATTGTGGATAGGATAAGCAATGCAGGACTTAGATGGCAGCAAGGTAAATGAGAGTAGGGGGTTAGGAAAACCTTTGTGTGAGCAGTTAAGCTCTATAGTAAATTGCCTAATGACATGCAAATTCTCCGCTGGTAGGGATATTTCAGAATATATTAGACAAATGTCTGGTAGGAATAGCTGAGGTATAATTGAGCCTGCTTCCATGCAGAGGGATGTGATAGATTTTCTCCTTGCTCAATTTTATGTGCTTTCTGTGAAATACATAAAAAAAAAAAAAAAAACCTTTTTGTCTTTCTACAGAGAGTCATTTGTTTCCCAAATCATTGTAGTTTGACACATTTTTGATTGATTCTAGTGCTGAATAACTAATGATGGCCAAATCTTGACTGTTGTTGCTTAGATGGATCCCATGACTGAGGCAGAGGAAATCACCTCAGCAGACCCAGAGAAAAGATCAGTTTGAAAAGTTGCATTTGAGTTGATGTTCCAACAGCTAGGAGTGAAAATTGGGCTTATGCTGGTTGAATCTTTTGAGACAACACTGAGCAACGGTTTTTATCCATTTTAGAAATAAATCTTTGGGAAGTTTTATTACTGGGAAGTTTTATTATTTGGGAAGGTTTATTATGGACAGGTTTTATAAAATCAGCATGATAAAATGTTGACAAGATTTCAGTCATTCTATCAATACCGAATGACAGAAATAAAATTACCACAACCAGAGGAAAGCGTAACAGTGTTTTCTTCCAGAAGAGAGTAGCAGAGCAACAGTTTAGGAAAACTTGTGGAGGTTCCTTGCTATTACCCTTTGGTTGTCACTGTATTTGCCTTTCATTTCATTTTAAAATGTCAGCTATGACTGTCTGTGTCCATATATGCTGACAGAAGGGGCTTAGGGTAAAGTCTGGGTTCCCCTGAGTCAAGGAACTTTGCCAGAGTCTTGCATGGGGTCAAGACTTTGTCTCCAGTCTTTTCTTTTTCTCCTCGTATAATAGTGGGAACTTTCTTCATTTGTATTCTTGCCTTCGGAATGGTAGATGGAACTCCAGGGACTTTCTGAAACCTGAGACTCATGGGATTTTTTTCTTAAAGTAAAAGGAAATCAGAACTGGAGCAGTGTTACATGAATGGGCTTCTGAGAGCTGGCTAGGTTAGTGGTAAATGCCTTGTGCTTATTTGTGATATGATCTGATGCTGGAACTCAGATGTTTGAAGCTGCCAGACAGTAACACTAATGCCTCTTCCTCAGAATAGTAAATAATGGCAATGTTTGTGATTGTCCTTCAGATGCTCTGGATGCCATGTTGCGTAATCACCCTGAGTTTCAAGCTTGAGAATTAAAGTGCATATTGCAATTACTCCTCTGTGACAACTGTTACCTTGTTGAACAAGAATTTCTTTGCTTTTGTTGCTTGGCCAGTCCTGAAGTATTAAGCACTTTAAATAACAAATAAAATAATTGAGTTCATATTTTATTTAGTGAGTGTGGTGCCTTGTATAATCCAAAATGGTTTTGGTTGAACTCACATTCTGTGCTGTATTATTCAGCACCACCTCCAGCTCTGAATCCAGGCAGCTGCCCTGGCTCCCAACCTTTACCTGGCAAACATCCTCCTTCAGAAAGCCAGTGTTTGCAGGGACTAAGGAACAGGACAGAGCAGCTGCAGATAACTACATGTGTTTCTTCTAGATCCAGTAGTATTTGATTACTGGGTAATTTAAGAAAATCCTAACCTCCTATGCATTAGTAGACTTAAGATTTGTTTATTTTTGGGTGGCTGGCTGAATCAGCATTTGGTAGGTCTACCCCAAAGCTGTGACAGATGAAGCAAGTATCTTTACAGATGCATTTAGCTTATTTGCTTAATTGCTATTCCTTGCGCAAACAAATAGCTATAGTGCAGGTTTACTTGTTTGCACTTTGATACTAAACATTCTTCAGTTAAAGCTTTTCCAAGTCTTTTTGAAATGTATCTAATTTTTCATCTTTAATCCTTCTTTGAACACTTTGTTTTCAGTAGTTTTTTGAGGCCTTCTCAAGACAAAAGAAACCAAACCAAATATAAAAAAGCAACAATTTTCCTTCCCTCAGAGACTGGTGGCTAATTATGTCAGTATGTTCATCTTTTGAAAATGAATCAGAATCTGAGTGCTTCTCGAGCAAAACTAAAATCTGGGCAGAATTTTTCTCTATCGCTATTCAAGCCAGCAGGAGTAAGGAATATTGCAAAATCTCCGCACTGTGACTATACATCTGGCAACTTAATACACAGCATCTGCAGCATCCAAGGAATGTCTTGCCTAGTAGTTAGTGGGACACATAATGAAAATCTCAGAATATGAATTGCCTCTGTGAGAGAACTTGGAATAAACTCTTTTTCAAAGGAGAGCATGAGAATGCTTGAATAGGACATGACTTCTGAAAGTCCAAGTTAATGAACCCAATCTAACTGTGCTTCATCCTCACACTGCAGTATCTTCTCAAGATGCTGTACATTAAAATGATTTCTTCAGACCAGACAGGGAGCATGTGCTGAGGTACATTACACTAACAGAAGCCTTTTTTTCTTACTTACTAACCAGTATTACTGGTTTGACACAGTAAAAATTCTGCATGTAGGTGCTTAGACTTTTGACTTTTCCACCAGATAGATGATTTCAACTTGCATCATCCAATACTTTAAACCCCCCCCCTTTTTTTTTTTAATCTTTCTGTTGCAGTGATATTTTTTTTTTCAAAAATTTTGAAATGTGTTCTGTCTTTCTGGGAATAGTCTTGACAATAATGTGTATCTAAATCTTTCTGACCTGGAAGAGATCTATTTACATCTCCTGTGGTGTACAGCAGTTTCATGAAAATGCTATATAATCCTGTGCTGTAATTTGCCAGGTCAAATTACTCCATTTTATCCAGACTGAAAAGCTGGCAATCTGAGAACATCCTTTCAGATTTCAGTTCTGTCAGATACATGATTATGAGGAGGTATGATGATTCTGGATGGAGAAATATCAGTTTTCTTCCAGAACTGTGTTTAAGTATATTGTTTAGATAGCAAATCATCCAGTCTATTCAGAAACTCCTTTGGAAGGAAGACTAATATACTAATAGAAACCAAGCTACAAGCACATACACATTATGTCTGCTTTGTGCATGAAAAAGGAAGTCTGTGTAAAAAGCTGACATCTAAAATTCCCCCCTCTGTGCATCTCCCTTTTCCTACTTTTCCTAGTATATTTAATAGTTACTCAGAAATTAAATGTTATGAATCAGAGAAGATATACTTCTGCATGCATACAGAAAAGAATGTGACTTTCACAAATTTGAGTTAGTGAAAGATCTTGAAAGCAGGCCAAATAATAATAATTAAAAAAAAAAAGACTGTAGCTTGTGCTTAGGATTTGGAGACCACTGCTGCTTTGCAGCATGAATTGCTGCCTGTCTTCTCTTTCCTCTGTTCTGGGTAAAAGCAGAAATCTTGTGTTCTAAAATAACTGAATTGTCTTTAACTCATTAAAAAAAAAAAAAACAAAACAACAACAACCATTTAATTCTACTTTCTAAAGGACTTACTGACTCAATCAGAGCTTTTGCTTAATTTTTCTCTCTATTCCCTTATTTTTTTTTAGTTTTGGAGTTCTGTGTGGTGAGGGTATTTTACTTGTTCATTACCATTTCTGTGCAGTTGATGGATGATGGTCATTCTTTGCTACTTCCCATGAATTATTACTTTTGTCCACAACAGTGGATATAACACAAGAAAAAGGAAAAAATCATTTTCTTACTTGTAATTTTGTCTTCCCTCACTATTGATTTACTACTTATTAAAGACTTTTCTTATACTAACAGAATACATAGAATTCCTGGCTTTTGGGATTTGTCAGAGTGAAGACAAGAGTGAGGATAACATAAGGTTAAACTTTCACATATTGGCACCCTGCTGTGTCCTTTATGTGCACTGTTCGAAGCTGCTGTTTGTGGATAAGTTTTGTGTGTCTTCTGCTGTGGAAGTGTGCTTCTAAGAAAGCCCCAATGGTCAATCACGGTATTAACACTCAAATAGCAGGTTTTTAAAAAAAGGTAGGAGAATTGCTTAAGCCTCCACTTATCTAGGTCATTATTGTAACACTTGAATTTGCAAGTGGCAAACCCATCATAAGTGAAAACAAAAAGAGAGAACCAATTTAGCTTTTTCAGCATGAATATGCTATGAAGAAAATCATGCATCTCAACATTAGACATCTGAAGGATTTTGCTAGTATTAATCCCAACCTTGCTGTATGCCAAACTTGATACTATTTCAATTTCATTGTTTGAAAGAAAGCTTTATGGGGCAAACAAAAAAAAAAAGAAGCTCATGGCAGCGAGATTGCAGAGAATAAAATAAAAGAATGTAGTCAAAACATCATATGTTTTATTGAAAATATTTCTGCCATTTCTTTTGGATTTTATTTAATCAGCGCTTCCCTTCTCGGGGGGGGGGGGGGGGGGGGGCGGGGGGGGGGGGGGGGGGGGG
>JAVJGJ010000047.1:71490147-71539963 GCA_035590215.1 Microhierax caerulescens | reverse complement strand
GCGCTGCCCTTCTCCTCCTCCCCCCCCCCCCCTTTTGGATATTAAAGTTTAGAACCAGGTTGAATAACCTATGCCCTATGCCTGTATCCTGTATCAACCGCTAAGGCTTCCTACTTAACCTGTATTGCTACTTGTTTTTTATTTATTTGAACCTGTGAAAAGCTTCTAATTTTCAGACACAGGGAGAACGTTCTGGGGTGCGGGGAATTCTTCCTTTTGTAAAGGCTGGCAGGAAAAGTTGTGGTTAAAATTGCTTAAGGTGATGAGCAGCTCGATATCCAACCATATTACACTTAGTTTTTCAATAGCTTCTGAGGGAAAAAATGAGGGAAAAAATTACAAAGGTTTCATTATTAAAGGAATTGCTGGCATATTTGTTGTTTTCTGTTTTTTCTTTCACTTTTCTTGCCTTTCCGTTTGTTGTCCCAGGGGCTACCTTCAGTTATTTATTTTGAAGGTTCTTGCTTCATCCCCTGTTAGATGTTTGTGCTAAAGTTGTATTGACATAAACATCTGCAAAAATCCCAGTTCAAAAAAATACTTCGTTGAGGTAATTGTTACAGAAACAGCTGCCAGCTGACATCCTGTTACTGCAAGGCGGGACAGGCTGGCATACACCTAATGTTTTTCCCTTTCTGCCTGTTGTGTAGAGACAGCTGAGTTGGCTGGAAATTGCATTTCATGTAGTAATGTGTGAAAGACTGGGCCAGATACACTGGACAGCCTGACTGTTACTGACTCCTCGTTAATTATTTAGCGTGGTTTTGCTCACTCACTGTGATTGTTCTGCATCCAAAACCAATCAGGAATCTGCACAAATTTTAAAGAAGCATAGAAGTACCAGAACATTCTTCTGCATGTAAGCAAAGAACGGGGGAATAAAGGTATATACAATAATTCAATAATTGTACAATGTTAATGTAGGTTCTGTCTTGTCAAAGTCTATCACCAGGCATAGTCAGAAGCATACTAATCACTGGGTTTTTTTCACTTTCTATTATAATGATAAAATCGCAGATTTTTTAAAGTAGTAACACTTTATTTTCATAATTGCTTTGTTACTCCTTATTCTCAAGCACATAAGGGAATACCAGAGTGGCCATAAGTGTTGGGGGATGAGAAAGGGGGAGGATATTGTTTCTTTTCTTTTTCCCTCTCAACTGAAAAAAATTAAGAAACACTATGCTTGGGTTTTGTGCATGTATTGCAATGCCAGGAGAACATTCTGTTTTCACTGATGTAATGGTGGGAGTTGTCAGGGAGAGACATCAGGCATTTCTGCTTTATGCACTAGTTAAATCCAGGAATGTCATGGTACAAGAAACACAGCACCTGTTTTATTAGACTTCATATGTTATAATGCATCACTGCTGTATTCTTCAGGCAATGGCATTTTTACCTAATACATGGGGTGAAGGGCAAGAATTTTATATAGACCTAGATGATAATTGCCCAATAAAACTTTCATCTGCAGCTAAAACAGTTATTAATGCTTGACAGATGAAACAGAGGAAGAAAGAGAGAGAGAAAGTCTGTCAATGCCTTTTAAAGGATAACAAGCCAATATGTTTATGTTCAGTTTTCAAAGCTTGGGATGATGAGAGGAGATACACAGCTGTTATAGTAATATATTTGAGTTATGTATGTCTTTGTCATGAATGACATTGTAAAAAAAAATAAATTCATTCTTCAAATGCACATTTGATGAAAAAATTCTAAAGCATGTATCATTCTGTCAAGTTTATTTTTACTTGTCCATTCGCTGAAGGTAGGGTAAAAGATCCGGCTCTTAAATGCGTAGTTAACCATCTAAATGCATACCACGTTTTGGGCTTGTTTTTTGGCTTCTACAAATCATATTGCCTGTCTGAATTTGACAATGTAAAGACAATCTGAGAGAATAGCTATAGGATGTATCTGTTTTACAGGTGATGAGCTTGAAAACTAGGCAATTATATTTCAGTGATGTGCACTAACCAATACAGGGTATTATCTGAAAATGGTTGATAATGAAATGTTGTATAGATAACTAAATCAAAGCATTTGCAGTGGTCTTACTTCACTGAATTAAGTTTGTTTTTTGGTTATTTTAAAGCAAATTAATAACCAACAAAATGCTGAGCATTGCCATCTTTTGACACAGCGAGAGCATTTGCTGAAAAAATCATTCAGGATCCATTCAAAATTATGTTTTAGCCATTCCATACCTTTCTCAGAGCTGTCCCCTCCTCCTTTTAATTGTCAGTGCTTTAATGGCTGTACAGCCACATGGTGGTATAATGCAGAGATTGGAAAGACCCTTGGCAATAAAGTGACAGCAGTGCTTCAGAGGGGAGAAAGAGTTACTCATTACCTAGAGAAAAAAGACTGTGGCATTAATTACTATCAGTCAAGCAGTCTTTCTCCAAATGCAAACTCAACAGTCTTGCTGTGCTTGAAATTCCTAAGGTTGGTAATAGACGTGAGCTGATGCTTCGATGCTTACATTCCATCTACCCTCAATGAATGTAGCAGCCCTGATGTGAATTGCTAGGCACGTAAAACTTTCCTGGAAGTGGCAGTTAATGACTTTTTCTGTCTCTTATTTATCTATTTACTCATTTATTTGTTTATCTTACAGTATATTTAGAATAGAATATACTAGTCCCAGTTGGAGGGGACCTACAAAAATCATCTAGTAACTGCCTGACCACTTCAGGGCTGACCAAAAGTTAAAGCATATTAAGGGTATTGTCCAAATGCCTCTTAAACACTGATAGGCTTGGGGTATTGATTCCCTCTCTGTGTTCCAGTGCTTGACCACCTTCTTGGTAAAGAAATGTTTGTAATACCTGGTTTCGTTTAAAACAGGGGTCCTCAAACTTTTTTAACCAGGGGGCCGGCGTGCGGATTCAGTGGCAGGCAGTCATCTCCGGCTGCTTGGTTTCCCCCCCCCCCAACCCCCAGCAGGGGGGCGTCTGTAAATACCGGGGGGGTTGGATTGAGGACCCTGGGGGGCCGTACCCAGCCCACGGGCTGTAGTTTGAGGACCCCTGGTTTAAAAGCAAATGAAAGCTTTATGCTAGTCACCTAAACCAAGCAACGTTCAGTTATCAGCAAAGCATTCTTTTTGTCTGAATTATGAGAAAGTCCTTTACAACTGAAGCAAAATTAAATCATGCTGTCATTTTCCTTAGAAAATAAGATACTGAAGTAATATTATGTTGCAAGTATATACTCGCTGTGCTTATACTGCTGGACAGCTATTAATCTAATACAGCTGAGGAAAAACTATAACGGCTAAACAGTATAGAATCATAGTACCATAGAATGGTTTGGTTGGAAGGGACCTTTAAAGGTCATCTGGTCCAACCCATTGCAATGAGCAGGAACATCATCAACTAGGTGACGTGATCATCTTGACCGGCATAGGGAAAGTGTTGGTGTAGTATTACTGAACACCAATATCCTAAGATGTATATTTCTACCTTTACTAGACTAGAACTGTAACATTAATTCCTGTAAATAGTCATAAATAGATAATGTTGTGCTGTACTTTAGATGTTGAGGTAAAGGTTCTGGATTAAGTTTGTCAGTACACTTACCTCTCCGTACACACTCGCACATCTGTGCACACACACACCCTTGCCAACAATATCAGCCTAGCTTTACCCACTGTATGTTATTTGTACCTTTAGCTCTTCATATCCAGAAAATGCTCCACAGTGATCACAGCAGATAATGATATTTTATGTTGCTTTGAACAATAGCACCATTATCTCTCTTCTGTGATATTTTCAGGCTTTGCCATAGAAACAGTTAAAGGCAGAGCTAGATTCTCCCAAGACAGTGCATTTCAGTCCATTGACAAACCAGAGGGGTGAGATGTTACAGGAATGTCTAGCTTCACATATTAAGGACTTGATCTTTAGCTAGTTAGTCATCAAACCTTTGTTCATCTATTTTCTTGCAATAACAAATTTGTGTATTATCAAACTGTGCTGTTATAGGTGCTGTCTAATCACAAGGAAATGCAAGGGGGGGTCCATTTATTTATATATGCAAGTATGTTCCTACAAAGTTATTGAAAAGCAGGTTTTAGCAGACAAAGTGTAATTCAGACTTTACACATATTCTTATAGTTTTGTATATAGCACTATATAAATAAAATAAAATAAATAAAATAAATTATATTTAAAAGTTTTAAACAGGCCAGAGAAATGTAATGGTAGTAACCACTTTTTCAGAAATGTTAGCTAGGAGATCTGAGACATCTATGCTGGAAAGAGGGTTGGAGCAGCAGGCATTATTAGTAAGGGTGAAGGGAAGGGAAGAAGGAACTGACAGGTAAAGGAAATTACTCTTCTTGAAGTCTCCCTTGATTTTCATTAGAAGAAAATAATTAGCAATGAAGGTAGTGGAAATGATAGGAGGAATTAAGCTAGATAATTACAAGCAGGTAAGGATTTTTTGAGAGGCTTTACTGACTAGAATACCTTCTTAAGTGAATACTGCCTTTGCAAAAACTGTGGAATGTAAATTCAGCAACTAGTAGTAGTTAAGCAAAAACTCCAAAAGACATGCGGGTATTATTTTTGCTCTTAAAGACTTCGACATTTTTCTTGGTAAACCATAGCCAGAATCATTTTTTCTTTATGAATAATCCATTAGACTTCCTCAGCTTGAGTAATTCACCACAAAGAGACAGGCAGAATTTTGTATTGTCTTATTTTTCAGTTTTAGGTCCTTGGGGTTCCCCTAAAACCCCCTGGCAGGTTTTATCTGATCTGTGATGTTGGATCTGGACAAAAACAGGCATTTCTGAGTTATCTGGGGTGCCTATAATAATGAGTTGCATCTCTTCAAAAAACATACTGTTTTATCTGGAATATGGTACCACTGTAGATCCAGCTTATGGGCAGAATTATCTGGCTAAAAGATTTAAGTATTCAAAATGCCAATCTATTTTACATTTTTAAACATTAACTCTTTCTTGAATTCTCTGAGGTTAGCAGCCAGTTTTGTCCAGAAAGAAAGGAAGAATCAGATTGGAAGATGGCCTTCTGTGCTTGCTTCTGTTCCTGATTATTTCTTTTGATATTAATAATGTTGATGTCAACTGTGGGCACTGTTTGCTGCAGAGAATTTCAAGCTGTGAAGAATGGCTAGTACATTGTTCAACTTAAACTTCATTATCTTTTCCTATTGAAGTAGTCAAGGAGGTCATCAATATGCATCAGAAAGTATATAGCACAGTATAAAAGTAATCTCAAAAGGTCAATGTTTTATCTTTTTGTCATGTTGTCAAGTTCTTCATAAATCAACTTAAATGATTATCGTAACTGATCATCAAAAAAGTCCTAGTGCAGAGGAAAAAAAATGATTGATCTCATTTAGAGGAGTGCGATTTTTTTCCTTAAAATAAGGAAACTAATGAGAAAGTTTATTTCAGCTAAAGTCTGTGTGAAGCATGAGCTAATGAAAATGCAAGGTTTTGGTGTTGTGGTTTTTTTTTCCATATTCAATAAATCTTACCTTACTAAAAAACCTTTTCAACTAGAAAGCTTTTAGAAGTCAGATTTCACAAAAGACATATCAGTTGCTCCAGCACAGCTTGGAATGCCCTTTGGGGATTTTCCAGCTCAGGCTGGTGGTGCCTTAAGCTTATAGTCAAGCTTATTTTTAAAGAGGATTGATGGCTGGGGACTGTTGGGAAATTACTTTCTTTGTCTTTCCCAGTACAGGGTACAGAATCACCTGCTGTTAAAAATTATTTCCATAAAGTACCTTTGGAATTCTAGATGAATAATGGCCAAGGAAGAGAACTGAGGAATTTACATTGTGCATTTATCAAGGTTTTTTCCATCTTAAAAAAAACCCCATAAGTATATTGGATCTTTTCCTTAGCATGTGAACTTGAGTCCTGACTGCTAGGTCTATTTGTATATCTCAGTTGTAGCTGTCATACTCTTCAAGGTCTTTACTTGATCATATGTTTCACTTACAGTAATAAATACCATTAATAAAACATTGTGATTACAAAGAAAGGATAGACTGAAACTTCAGATATTGCTGCTTTAGTGTAATACTACATTCTGAGAAACTGGCCACAGAGCAGTAGTAAAATGGCAGTCTATTTCTTTTCAAGGTTAGTTATAAAGTTCCTGGCTTGTACCTGGGAGACCTGAACACAGTGTTACAAACCTAATTAGGACTTTGGTTCTTTATTTTTAAGCAACTCAACACCTGCCGGGAGGTCCAGGTATTATTGAAAGCTTGGCCCAGTTTCCACAAAGTGCTTTGCAGGGGTCTTTCTACCCCCTTTTGTGTGATTCTCTTTGCACAGGTGCCAGTGTCAGCAGGTGCCTGGAGGCTGCCCAGCTCCTGCTGGCATCTCTTCCTGAGCTTTCAGTGGAGTGGGACTTGCCTGCATGTGGTTTAGGTGTCTGCCTTGTAGAAAATGGGATGTAAGCACACTTTTGAAAATGGTGTTGACTATGTTTCTGTGTTTAGCTATTGTAGTAGAGCAAGCAAAAAGCAAAAACAAATGTAGACTGCTTAGAAGCATTGCTTATTGGGAGTGGTTTTGGTCAGTGTAATAGAAGTGAGACGGTATCCTTAGTCATTTGCCTATAACTCATAAAGCAGATGGTTGTTTATTTTTAATTGGCTAATATGGCAAATACATCCCTGTGCTAATTTTGTTGGTAGGAATGTATTTAGACTGGACCATAAGGATATTTTGATAACATGAGGTGCTTCTTAAGTTTGGCTGTTCTGACACCAATGATTTTGATTGATATTTATGCAGTTGCTGTGGCATGATGGACTTGGCAAAAGTCATTTGTATCTTGGTTAAAGTCAGATTTCGCCATCAGCAGTTGATAAACAAGTGAATTGTAGAAGGTAATGTTTATTCCAGCTGATAAATTGCAGGCTTTGGTATATCTCTGTTACACCATTGTAGAAGAAAAGCATATATATTGAGAAAAGCATGAATGTGTAGTTCATGTTTCCAAGGCAACAAATAATTGTTATTGCTACTTCTGGACTTAAAGCTAGTTAAGAAAGCGGGATTTGTAAACAGAAGGTGTATTAGTGTTTCTGCAAAGTTTGGCTATTCAGTAGGCCAACCAATCTACAAAGGGGAAGATAAAGCAAAAGATAATTTCTTCAGATTTTTTTCTATATGCATTTGCCACGTCCATATGTGTTTTGGGAAGCGTTACAAAGGTAGAATTTGTTGCTGTCATCTATTTCTTGATCAAGTGTTGCCAACATGTGACAGCAAGGAAAGAGCAAAATTTAAAGGATATATTTTGCTCATAGGTTTCTTCCTGGCAGTAAGGCAGAGTTCTTAGCACAAGATTAAGAGCACAAATAATATCTAGATGCTGTGAAAAAGGATAGAAGTTGATATCAACTGTTGAATCAGATAGATACCCAATATTTTCCTTTTTAAATTTCATTTTCACTAAACTTTCCTCACCAATGGTTAGAAAAAGAAAATAATTGATAAGTCTTGTTAAGTCTGGGTAAGTCTTCAAACTATATATCCTGCCATATTTTGGGTCTGTTGGGCCGTTTGGCATAAAAGATTCATTGTTTTCTATTGCAGAGAGTTTGAGAAAGGAGAGGTGCTCCCTTGTGCTTGTCCTTTGAAGGGTAATTCTGACTAGAATCTGATTCCTAGTTTTTTTAGTTTAGGTGAGATTGTGGTCAGTTTGGAGAGATACAGAGAAGAGGGGTAAGTTCCTGGAAATGTTTTTCTGGGAACAACAGGCTGAACAAGCTGTGAGTATGAGATAGTCCCAAAGGATATGCTGTCTAAACAGGCAACCCCATTCCATGGAAAGCCATGCTGGTTACACATTTTAGGTTACACGTTGCAACAGTATGTACCGGTACTTCTGGTATAATGGCAGTGCATCATTAAACTGGTTAATAAGCCTTGTTAACCTCTCCTTGCAGTGTGTTCCACTGAGAGCAGTAGTTGGGACCTCAGCCAGTAGTTCAGTGATGGCTCTTATTTGGTCAGCTGTGACATCACCCTGATGTAATAATGCTGCTTGCAGTTGCACATGTGCCTAGGCAGGGAACTTCTCAGTTTCTTTGACCTTGCCCAGCTGCACAGTGGTCATTGGCTGTCTGAATGGCTTGCAACAGTTTTAAGAGGAAAAACTTGGAGTAGTGTTAAAAACAAGTAAAGTAAACTGCAGAGAGCAAGTGTGAACCTTCTAAATAGCAAAATGGTTGCAAGCCTTTCCTTTTCTCTGCATATACTTGCTCATAACACATATATACATTATGGGAATGGAAGTTAACTCCATCATTTGAAAGTTATTACCTCTAAATTTTTTACTCAAAGTTACTTACTTTCTTCGTTCTATACTTTGCACAGAAAAATCTGAAACTGTAGTTTGTACAAGGCACCCAAGTCAGACCTTGCTATAGGAAGCAGACCTCTATATCCAAGTCTTACAAAGTTTTTAACTGAATAGTGTTATCCCACATCTCAAAACATGTTGGGAGCCACTGAATTCTGTATTGAAAAAATCTGCTATTATGCTGGACTATGTACTTATTCCTTCGTATCTTCAGCGTGCTAAGTAGGCTGAATTGAAAAAATACAGATCTTGAAAGAATATGAAAAGATGCAGCCACAGTATTGTGTGGGCAATAGTAGATGGCTATAAGCATGGAAAACCCAGAAATAGCTGCAGATGCAATGGGCCAGCATACTATGCTGCAAATGGGAAGAAGGTGGTAGGAGTTCTCAAGAAAGGGCATTTTTGGTTACCTCTGGCTACAATACGGAAAACACACAAGGACCAGTGTTAGAAGTTAAGTTTTTTTAGCAACTGTAATTTACAATTCAAAGTGTTTGGAGTGGAGACTTCTTGGCCAAGCTAAATAATGGGAAAGAAACGAGCACAGTAAAAACAATCAATGCAGTAACAGCAGAGAGAAGCACACATAATTAGTACGTGTCCACCATGTGCACTTGACTCTGCACAGACAGCTGAAGCTGACACAAGAGAGTTTGGGGAGTAGCCTAGTGTCAGGCATCCTGTTAATTCCCTTAGATTAATTCTTTCACCTTCTGCACCTACATTGACCACATTATCTGCTCCATCTGGCAAAGTCTGCACTGCTGATTGTAGAGACTCTGAGCATGCTTTTGGTTGGCTTTTTCCTTTGTACTTCATGGTTTATCTAATGGTTTATTGCCACATGCTTAACCTAGAGGCAGAAAGATATATTAACACGGCATAGACTATGAAAATGAAAATCCATGTCTGCTGTGTGAAATCTACATTAACATATTCAGAAGACTATGATCAATTACTGGTTTTCTCATTTTCCTTTCTGTGTGTTTTTCTCATTTTCCTTTCTGTGTATGTTTTGTTCCCATTGATGTTAATAGAAGTTACACCAGTGGATCAGGAAAAGACTATGCCAGAACTTTACTGGCTAAACTATGCAACTGATCATAGTTTTGAAAATTTCCTGTTCTCAGGTTAACACTCATCACCTGTCTCAAGTTGTGGACCAAGACATACGTGTCCATGAATGAAATTTTAATGGTAAAATAGTTTTATGAAGGTATCATTTGTCTATCCCAATGTTAGGTACGCTTCAGATTGATTCTGCTCCCTATGATAGCCAAGGAACCTCTATGGGGCAGCAAGTCACGCAGCACGTAATTCAGAAAGCAAGCGGAGAAGAAAGTATGTATCTAAATGGCAAGAGGCAGTTACGTGTCAAAGCTAATACTGCATAATGGTGTGCTGGGGACTAGGCTGGTCAGGGTGTGCTGCTGTGCTTTGTGTAAACCAGCCAGCCTGGTCTCAGGGGCTCCCTCTTGATATTCTCAGTTGCTTTTGTGCCAGATTGCTTCTAATGCCAACCGTATACCAGGAAGATACAAGCTTCATGATCAGCACAAGAGAACTGTTTGGTTTAGAACCCACAAGTTAGCCATCTTTACTGTATGGTCTGTTTAAAGTACTTGTTGAAATAACGAGTAATAGGACTGAAGCACTGCAATATGAATTATTTCAAGTATTGCAACATGCAAAAGGACAGTAGTTTTATAATCCCATGATATGTTTTGGTTTTGTATCTCATTATTGTGTTGTATAAAATGGCACAGGGTAGTTTTTAGAGGTTATCACATTTTGCAATCAGTAATTTCAGTGTGAAAAAGAGATAAAAACCAATGCATTTTATTGTTGTGTAATTAGCCAAAGTGTTTGGTAGACATTGCTAAATCTGTCAGGGACCATTGTCCACCCACAGTTTAGCCAGATTATGGATATGTCTTGCACAACACAGCATAGAATAAGATTAACCAAGGAAACATCTGACCTAGAACTAAGGCCTTACTTTCTCGCTTCAGGAATGTGCATGAGCCTTCAAGAAGAGAGAGAAGAGGCCAGACGTCTTTAGATTGTTTTTTGTTTCTCATTTGTAGAACTGTCTTTCCCTGACTTCAGTCCTTGTGAGCATCTTAGTAGACCCATTGTGTTCAGTAGGCTTTTTTATCTGAATAGCAATTATTTCTGTGAATAAGCATTTGTAGTGGTGAGCTCTTAATCAGTCTTGCAAATGCCAAGTGTTAATACACAGTGTGTTCTGCATGAAGTTACACTGACATTTGGCCTGAGCATCGCTGTGAAACTCCTTCAGTGCAAGTGGGTGAAAAAGCATCCTGGCTTCCATGACTTGATTTACCCTTTTTACCTTTTTAGACTTTTCTAAAGTGATGCTTAATCTTAACAAACATTAGTTGAAGCCTTCCTCAAATTGAAAGGATTGCTTCGAGATGTTAATCAGTGGGGAAAAGTAAAAGTGGCCTTTGGCTTTCTCCAGCATCATGTAGGAGTCATGTTACTGCCTCCTTTCTGTTTCCTGATGATTCTCTGATTGACTTGGCTGGATGGAAGTTTTGAATGAGTGTAATCTGTGGATAACAAGTCTAAATGCAGATTTAAAGTTTCTGGTTTGCTCTCATGTCTGACCTGCTGGCTGCTCAGCTGCTTCTTTCGATATTGCTCTCTGTGGAATTATGTCACAGTTCATCAGTAAATAAAAGGGATGATCAATAGTCTTAGTTGTGGCTTTTATATGATGACTTACTTAGGAGTAGGGGTAGTTCAGATCTATCAAGCAGATGTGTTTGGGCTATCGGAATGCTACCCGTTCAGTGATATGTTAAAGGCAATAGGAGAACATTTAATTACAGAATCTAGTAACACCAGACCTTCAGAATATAATTAAGAACATACAGTGTGTGATTCACAGTATGAAATTGTATGGCTTCAGTTGTGGTAAGTCTAGGGAAATCTAGCCCATTAATAAATGAAGATTGCTTTTTTTATGTCTACACTGGAAGAAGAGAGTCTCTTGTTTCCTCCATTCTAACTCCAGGGCTGTTTGTTTTCTTATATTATCAGCAGTTCTGACATGGCTCTGAGTTACAAAAGAAATTGCTAGAAGTTAGTAGCCTTGATTTGATTTTACCTCCTCTTTATTTGTAATGGCATTGATTTTTACATTTTGTATTTGAAGAGGAGTCAAATTCTCTGAAGGTGCTGAAAGAAAATGTGAGTAAAAATGCTGCTGTTTGGATGTCTCCAAGTCCTTGCACAAGATGCCGCTCTGCGTTGTAGCAAATGTCAAAACTTTGATGGCTTGTCATACTGCACTGTGAGGCAGTGACAGAGAGATCAGCATGTCTTCAAAAGCAATTCAGTAAAGATAGGTAACTTGCTTTTCTCTGCTGTATCTAAAGTCTTTTCTCATTCATTTTTTTAATAATCCTACTTATCTACCTGATACACTAAGACAATTATAACAGTAAAGTTTTTGATACTGTAAATTTACAGGCTGCTGTTTTTCAAATGACTGCTGACTGTGCAGTTAATCTTATTTTACTGAAAAGGGGGTTGCTTTTGTTAATTTTCTGTTGAGAACCACTTGGATGGAGTTCATAGAGCTTCAGACCCACAAACCACAACTTAGAAACTGTGACTTCACTTAATCAGCTGAGCCAGAACTAACATAAAGTATTTACATGGAATATGGTCCTTAGTACTTTTTCATGAGAGGTAGAGGTCAATATGGTATAATATTCATAACATAATAACCAATTTTATTAGATTTTCTCTAGAATAATTTAAGAACGTTTAAGGCGGTGTTTTTGTATCCAATCTACCTATGTGTAGTTATCTTAGGAAACTAATTAGCATTCTCATGTTCTTGCAGAGACATTCATTATTAGTTTGCAAGATAGGATGATAGGAATCTCAAATTACATTTGGTTTTTATTTAAAGAGAATGTGGTTTGTTGACCTGCTAAGACGTTAAAATCTGGCATATATTTTCAAAAGGATTGACTGGAATTTTGCTCTTAACACCCTGGTATTCTCTTTGGTTTTTTAAAAATGAGAAGTTTATATTTTCAGTCTGAGCTGCCTTAGTCTTAACAGTAAGGGAGTAAGCTGCTTTTGCTTCCAACACACAGTGTGGCATGGGGAGTTCAGCTGTTCTTTTCATCTGGGATTGTCAAGTAGGTACTGCTGGATATAAAATAGCTTTAAAGCTTAATGTTCCTATTACAGAACAATGTGGTTTTAAACTCAAAAACTTGTAATTTTTACCAGCTATATGCATCTACGCTCATGTGACAATCCCCACTTAACAAGCAATATATGTGACTTTAAGATTAAAATCTCACCTGAATATTTGTTTAGCCCTTTCTTTAAAATAATAAAAAAAAGAGGTTTAATGAGTGCCATGAGGAAGTAATTGGTAAAAAATTGCTAAAGAAATAAACCTAGGTAAGGTTGAGCACTTCTGTAATTAAATTCAAAGGTAAAAAAATTTCAAAGGTAGAATGACCATGCTCATTGTATATATAAAGTGCAACGCGATTTATAGCAGGTATTGCTGCTTGCCTACTGAGGGGTACATGCCTTTTTCTACCTAAGATGAGGAAGCAGGATATGGTGATGCATTTAGTGTTTGAAGCAGGTTGCTTCTCTGTTTTATGTTGTTCACAGGCTTCTCAGAGTGACAGTACAGTTCAGGGACTGCTGTAGGGCAGCACAAATGGATCTTATAACTTTAACTGAAATGTATAATATATGGTAAAATACATACAAAATTTCTTATCATTTAATATTGAGAAAGTAGTAGCTTCAGGGGATAAAATGGTGAACATCATTGGATCTTCCATGCTCATGAGAGAACACCTGAGTAGTTATGCTGAGGCTTGCTCTGGGCATGGACAAAACCAGGGCAGTGAAGTGCTAGGGGCATCCAAACAGCATGTCTGTGCTTTCTGCTTTGCCCATCCCTCAGCTGAGGAGGACTTGAAGGTCTGCTGCACAACATGATGGGCAGAGGGAGCAGAAAGCCCAGCTCCCTGCAGTTGTTACCCATTCTCCCAGGCATCCAAGCTGAGGCCTTTGGCTTCAGCAACAGGATCTTTATTACTGGTGTGGCAAAGCCGAAGTTTGCTTTTGTTGCCAGGAAGCCTTGGGCTGTTCCTGACCCTATTGTGGGAACACTGTCATGAGGGGATAACATGAAATCTGCAACTAGTGTGCAGCTCAGGTTACTGTAACACCTCTTAAAAATTTATAACTCAGTCTTATTTCCTTTCCCTTGTTTCTGGGAAATACACACTGGGCTTTAAGGAGAGGAGGAATAGTTGACTTTGAAGATACCCTAGGAGTAAGAATGCCTCTGGAGATGTATTTAGTCATACATGTAGTTGAACATTGTTTTCTCCCATTGTTTTCTCTTCTTATCATGTACACATCTCAAAACTGACTGCTTCCCCTGCTCACTGTGAAACTGAGGTCCTGACCCATTGTATACAGTACTTATGACCTGGGTGGAAGGGAGATGTTTCTCCTTCTTTAGGTGAAGTCTTGGTAGTGTAGTTCTGTGGCTCTTACATGTGCTTGTCTTTCGGTCTCGACCCAAAATGTAGGCTGTACTTGATTCTCTCATATGGGAGCTTATTATACACACAATTACTAGAGATCCATGGGAGACAGGCTTACGTGTAGTCTGTTAATTTTATGTACAAGACACTCTCTCTAGTGTAAACAGGATTTGGGGATATTTATTTATTTATTTTTTTTTTTAATGTACAGAGAACAGTAATGGCTAACTATTAAAGCAATTACTTCCAGGTTTATATATGTTCAGTCTTTTTCAGAAATTCTGATGTCTCTAGATTTCTGCCTGATTTTAAAATCTTGCACTGGTAGGTTCTTTATTACAGAAATTCCCTGTCCCTTGCCCCAGCATCATGTGGATTTAGCTGTTACATGTTGTTAAAATTTCCTGGCCATAATGAGTGTTGTGCTCAGCTTGAGTTTGGCAGCAGCTAGGAACCCTCCTCTTGCAGCCCATTCTGAGCAAGGTCCCATGTGTTTTGTTCCAGTGTAAAGCACAGACCTGATTCTGCATGGGAACGAAGGCAGATTTAGACATGAAGCCAATGATTGTGTAGTCAGAAAGTGAAGTACCCCATTCAGGAACACTTCTGTTAACACAATACCGTCCAGCATTAGTACGGGGAATACATGCCTGAGGGAAGGACAGTTAGTTTTCTCCTGAGTACCTGTACCTGTTTTAGCAGGGGGTGAGGTAAGCCAGGAGAGCTGACATGATGACACACTGAAAGCATGGTGCTTTCCTTCTCCCCACTGCTTGTCCCGGTGTCTAGCTGCCTGGCAGTCCCTCTTGTGCATTGACTTGTGTCAGCTGATTAGACTCTTTAAATCAGGAAAAAAACCTCAACAAAAATCCTTTGCAACTTGGTGATTTGGCTGAGTAGTCAGGCTAAAGTTAGAGTCAATAGAAGAGTGATGGGGCAGGACCATGCGATCAGGAAGAGGAGAGAAAGGAGGGTCACTCTGGTGACAATGGCCTGACAGCTCTGCTCAGCAGTCTTGTCAGGTCAGCCTCTGGGCCACAGAATATCTGCTCCCGTGGTCTCAACCTTTCATCTAGCTCTGGAAGCAATGGAGGAGAGGTCCTACAATGAATAATGTACCAGCTGTGTGCACTCACTGAAGAGGAGTTGTGTTGTGAATAACTTGGAACCTTTGTGAAGAAAATAATGTAACTGTCTATTCAAAAATGGTACTATAAAGACACATGGGGATTAAGTAAATTTGCATTGGCTTTTCCTGCCTTTCAAGAACTCTTCATTGTGAAGGTCTATTGGCACAGAGCATATCTTGGAAGAAAAAGCAGAAAAAGGAAAAGGGTGAGGAGAGGCTGAAGGACCTGGGATTTTTAAACCCTAAGAAAAAAGGGTGATGGGGGACCTCACTGCTGTCTGCAGCAAAAAAATGGGAGGTGGTAGAAGTAGCAATGGACACAAGTTGCAACAAAAGAAATCTGGTTAGATTTTAGGGAAAAAACAGCCCCACAATATCGGTCGTGGTTTGAGTAAGGGATTGGACCACAAGACACCCAGAGGTAATTAATCTCTGAATAATGATTCCAGGGGTGGGTTAGTATGTTTTGTCATGTACTGATGACCCATTATATCTCTCTGATAAATCACACTGGCTCCTTTTTGTTTCCCATTGAGCCATAATTCTTTTTAGTCACTTATTCCTTCTGCTGTTTTTGCTGATTGGTACTTGTCCTTAAAAAAAAAAAAAAAAAAAAAACCAAAAAAAAAACCAACCTTGGGCTGTCCTGCAGTACCGATCCTGTAATTGTGTCTTCTCACACTATAAACTGATCATAATAATTAGTCATAGCTAAATTCTCTACTGCAAGTCCACCAACTTCAATGTTACATAATATTGCTTTGCTAGGATTATTAGATTGCACAGGTCTGGCTCACTGAGTTATGGCTGTTGACGGAGTTTGTCTGACAGATGTCCTGGCCACTATCCACATTCCTCCTGTTCTGAAAAACAGAGGACGTGAGTCTGCAAGTCTGCCGAGCCAAGCCCTTTCATAACCTTTAAATTTATTTTCATGTATTTATTTTGGAGAGATGTCAGCAAAATGAAGTTTGTGTTGTTACAGACAGTTATATATGTTAAAATCAAAATATATAGTATTCAATACTTCCATTTTATTTTTTTTGTTAACTGATTAATTATATAGTTGTAATATATCTCAGTTCGTAAAATCATTTAGAAAATATATATATGACAGAAGCTCTGGAGGAAACAAGTAAAATAGATTTTGAGAGTTCAAATGGTTAAATGACTTCTGAATTCAAACCTGAAAACTCAGCTGTTTTAAATCTTTGACTCAAATGTGATCTTAATTTAAAAAGGAAGAACAGAAAACAGGGAAAGAGGAAAACAATTTTTTGGCAGGAACATGACTAGACAGTCACTGGGGTAGGAAAAAAAGAGAGTTTGCTGTATCCAGTACATGGCATGATCTCACAAATGTCTCTTAATTTCTTCACTGTTGTTTTTTTGAAGATCATTCTGCAGAGAGGTTAGGAATGCTGTGGAAAACTCCCCCTAGACTAACGAATAAGTTATTTGAAGAAATAATAAGTGTGTGTGTGTTAGAAAAAGGCTAGAAAGGTCTTGTTCAGATTCATGTGTTTTTAATGACAGTTGCTTTATTGGGAGCCAAGTTCTGCCTTGGACCCTACACAGATGTTTTTCCTGCTATGCAGAGGAAAGAGGGTTTTGATACCTCACGAATACTCCTTGCTTTTGCTGAACATGAGCACCCTGTGTTGTCTGAGGGTGGAAGTATTAGGCTGCCTGTGATGAAGAGTCAATGCTGAAAACAGTGAGAAGGCCTCATAAATTAAAATTTGTGGCACTGAATCAGGCCAGTGTTCAGTCTCACTAGGTTGATCCCTTTGATGTTCAGTGCCAGCTGCTTCCGACTGAGATGTGAAAAACATTATAATGCACCTTGTGTACCTGTTCTTTTTCTAATTTTATAAGTTGATAGAGGGTTTTTTGTTGTTTTTTTTTCCTAAATCACGTCACTAGTTATAAATCTTTAATCCTTCCTTTTAAGATTTTATTTTAGTGGCTCAAATACATATCTGAAAAAAAGAGTAGAAAAATTAAACCCTACAAATCTAGTATATCTTGGAAAATTCTTGGAAATTAAAATGGAAGCTTTGCTGGCTAGTAGCTGTTGAACAATAATCCTTACAGTTTTTACCTTCCTGTTTCCACCAAAAGAAATATGCTTTGGGATACAATGTATCATCCTAAATATAAGTTAATATACATGTGAAAATCTGAAACCTAGTGCTTAGGTTAAATATAGCTATGTGTTTTCCTAAACTGTAGGATATTTGGGGGTGTTTTTTAAACTCTCCTTAGCAAAACATTTGCTATATAATTACAGTTATTTTTTCCTAATCTTTTCCTAAGGCTTTCAGCAACTGTCATCTCTGCTTTATGAGAATCTGAATGAGGTCATCCAGTGGTCAGCATGAGTATTTACAAGGTCTGATAGAAAAACATTGACATGCTGGCATGGAACAAGTTCATTCTTAAGGTTTCAACTGAGATCACAAAAACATATGTTTAAAAGATGTATACAACATGTCCTAGACCACTGCAAACACTTCTGTGATCTATGAAGTCTTATAATATTTCTGTATTGATCTCTACTTTCTTTTACTAAAACGTATTCCTGTATTCACTTTGCTGCTGTATATAGGGTAGACTATATCACTGAGTCTTTGTGAGACCTGGATTTTCTTTTATGTACCAAAATTATTGGAAAAACTGTACAAATGAGATAGTCATAATTGCCCCTCACAGAGTGGATCAACTTGTCTGTCTTTATGTGCTTCATCTGAGTTTCCTGTTTATATGTTTTGCATTCTGATCTGAGAGATGCAGAGGATCTGCATCTTCCAATAAGGTTTTACAATTACCTGTAGTCCTAATTAAAATATTTTTTCATGTTGGCACCCTTTTTAGGTTATGCTAAAACTGTCCTCTGGACTAAATGGTTATTTCTTGTAACATTAAGGAAAGCCTGCTTATCTTTCTCTTCATTTCTTGCCTCTTGGCCATCGTCACACTTTGTGAAAGGGAGCTGCTACGAGCAGCAAAAGGGTTAACAGGAGTTGCAAGGGCCTACACAAAAGTGTAAGAACAAAATAAATAACAATTGTTTTGTGGTAGGAAAGAAAAAAGAGGTAGCTTTTTACAAACACAGTTAGACAGCTCTGCTAGGGCATATGTCATTTTGAAATAGAGTTAAAGCTGAAGCTGCTAAAGGCACAAAACAAACAAGGCATTTGGGGTCTAACATTATTTCAACCCAGCTTACGCTCTTTCATGTTTAATTGCTTAATTACAGTTTACTGTACATGTTAATGGCACAGACTCAGAATCGCTCAAGCTAAAGCAATGTATGATGCTGTGATGCTCGCTGCGTTTTTCCAGTCTAAGTGGAATTCATTAATGTGCGTAGTCAAGCAAATGAAATGATCTTTTGTGCCATTTACTTTTGTTCCTTCCTGGTTTTCTGAACTGACTAGCATCTTTTGGGGTGTAAACACTTTTGCAAGTAAAAAAGGGAAGGAATAACAAGTGAGTAATGAGCTACTTTTTTTTGTGGTATTGAAAATGGCAAAAATATTGGTTGGCAATACTGATTAATCCACCATTTAGCAGAAAACAGCATATTTCCATTTGTCAAATACAGATCCCTGATTTGCTGATTATTGGTTTATCTTGGTCACTGAAGCATATTATAGTCTTAACACGATATTGAACTTCCAGATAGCCCTTCAGGGCAGTGTTAAAACCTTGTTGATTTTCAGCAAATTATTTGACCATTAATTAAACTGTAAATCAGTAAGACAGTTTCTACCACCTTTTCCTTTGTTTCATTTTCCTTATTTTTCTTTTCCAATTTCCTTCTTTTCTCTCTTTCCTTTCCTCCCGTTCTTTTTTCCCTCTATTTTCATGAAACGGAACACAAAAGCTACATAGCTTGTTTTGAAATTTACATGCTTTGTAATGATTCCATAGTTTCAATATAGATTACTTATTACTACAACCAAACAGCTACATGAGTGGTAGGGAATTATTTTTGTAGTATGTTAATTAACTCATCAGTTTTTGCTATACTTTGATAAATCATGGTGGCTGCATGACATATTACAAATGAGAGTTACAATCAGATTCCTCTTTTTCTGGGTTCTAGTGATATTTTAAGTGCTTTGCTCAAGATCATCAGTAGAGTTTAAATTAAATATTGGCTGTTGTCAGAGTGATAAATATTTGATAGACGTTCATTAAAAGTGTCACCAGCTGTTTTGGATGATACATTCCAGAGAGAAACAAGACTTGTTAGCTGTGGAATGAGTAGCTGCTTCTTTCTTGCTCGTTAGTCCATCAGGAGTGCCCTCATCAAGGGAAGAAGGGAGCATAAAGGACAGCCACCTCATTGCAACCAGGTACAGAAGGTAAAATGTTTCAAGCAAATTAGTAGTAAAACCATATTTGACCTGTAGCAAATGCCAAACTCCTTTCCTGAGTTTTCTGTAGAGGTGATGGATGGTTTATTGCAGCTGAGCTGGTTCCAGAGCAGAACATGTTCCTTGCTGTTCGCTGGGAACTGCCTAATGTTTGTATGCAGCATTAGATTGTGCTGTCTGCATTGGCTACTTATTCCTCCAAAGCAGTAGCCAGAGGACTGGGACTCTGTGCAAGTCTCAAAGAAAAGTAGAGGATCGGAGCCTGAAGAACAGAGCAGTAAGTGGGGCAGGGTTGGAAGCTGAACCTGGGTCTAATCATAGGAGCAGTGTGCTACTGCAATGCTTCTGGTAATGGATAAGGGTTGGAATAATTCCCGTTTACCTCAGTGTTTGTACTTGAGGTACAGCTTTTTGGTACTCCATAGACTCATCCCATTGTTATCAGGCCACATGAAACAGAATATGGTTTGTATGTGTTTATCCCCTCATCTTCTTCCACAGGGAAAACATCCATGTGTCTGCAGGGAGCTGCTATGTTGTTTTCATGGGGCTTTTTTGTCATAGAGATTTTGTTGTGATAGCACGTTGACTCATTGCCTCTCTACACAAATTGTAGAGACCTGTATAGAAAAAAAGACAAAGCCACAGAAATGTGCCCTAGGCAAGGAGCAGGTAGTGATAAGGGTTGTGATGGTCATTCAAGCTGCCTTGGACCAGGCTCTGAAAAGGTTTCTCACCTAGAGACCACATTTACTTTAGGGTGGAGATGTTTTATCTTTGCTGTGTTAGTGTCTGATCTGCAGGCTTGTAATGCTGAGCCTGGTGCTTGCATGTTTATTTTATTCCCTTAGCAGCAGAGCACAGGTTATTAAATGGAGATACGGAAAATAGAGGTTGAAGTTGCTGCCACAGATGCAAATGAGAATCTGCCTGTATTACCAAACTGAAATTGATGGTAGAAATGAGTTGATGTTAGGAACACAATTTTGTGAAAAGCTATTTTTTGCCTTACCTAGGCATCTCTTTATTTTTGCAGTTTGTTCACTGCAAGAATGACTTTACAGTGCTGTCAGTATTTTTCTCCTGGGCCAAATTGACAAATTCCAAAATGATAATTTTTTTTTTACCTTGAAAAATATATAAATTTCTGAAACTGGAGAGTTAGATGGAAGTGAGAAGAATACCATCTTACAGGGATTACTCACGGATGGCAGTTTCAAAACAATTTTTCATATAAAAAAATACACCCTTCTCCTTTCTTAAGAGTGAAATTATGGCAGGAACAGTGAGGGAGGAATAAGACAAAACTCAGTGAACTTCATTAAATTGCCTCTTCTGCTGAATGGAAGACCAAGCAGCAGCAGAGTGGTGTTTTGAGGGTATTCTTTGTATGAGAAAAGAGGTACTCTGCTCTTCTGATCCTGTGGGCAGGCAGGGTACTGAAATACACACTAGTCCTGCCATACATGTTGTTTTAAAAAAAAGTATGATTTCTGCATATTTCAGCACCATGTCTTTTGAGATAAACCAGACAGATGGAACAGAAATATTTGATCTTGTACAGGGGCGTACACACCCTCCACTCAAATACAGCCAGGGTGGCTAGCCTTAGTTTTCCTAGCATATATAATCTTCCTCTAGCTACAGTAGTGTCAATAGCCTGTTGCCATAAAGCACCCTAAAGCAAAGTATTAGTGAGTAGTTAGGTTTTTTCCTCTTAAGTGATTTCTGCTCTGATGAAATCACTTAAAGCTTAATTCCACAACACAAACAAGGAGTGGTTTTACTCATTGAGCCTTTTCTGAACAAGTGAAGCAATGAAATAATCAGATATGTTTGAGCTTTATTATGCCGTGTGTCTATATGCACGTTTTTACAAACAGGCTACAAATTGTTTCTCAAATATAAATAAAAGTACTGTGAGTTCTGGCCTCTGAAGGCTTTGTTAGTTTACAAAATTTGAAATATGCTTCTGAAGCGCAGAGGGAGCAGCAGGTGCTGCTTGTGTACATCCTTGCTCGTACCCGTAGCAACTCAAGAGATCCCAGTCCTGCTCCCCCTTGCTTCCCACACACTGTCTGCCTGCTGCTGAGGGAGTTGGGTGCTACTGGTCTCTACCGCTGCCCCATATGCCCCATGTCATTTGCTGTGTCGTGCTTTTCCGTGCCCCTGATGTGGTCCCAGGTCCAGTCTAGAGGTGTGCCTGCCCACACCTCTCCATTTTCTATGAGCATTTTCTTACATGAAGTCATAAGTCAGGACTTGCCATTTGTATTTAAACTGTGGGTCACTCATGTTAGCAAAGAGTAAAGCAGGATAATCATTCTTAATTTCCTTTTTTAGGTATAGTGATCATGTACTTTGTAGCTCAGTGGAACAGAATAGGATTTCCAGCGTACAGTACAAATCAAATTTAAAAGTGTAACTCCCATTAGTGCAGCTGGTATGGCTGGTTTTCTTCATGCTGAAAGTACATCTATCGCATTAATCTCAGATCCACTTAATTGCTGCTTACCATTGAATTTTGCTTATTGATCGAAGTCCAATTCTGCCTAGCACAGTGTAATGTTGGCTGTTACCAGAAATAAGCAAGAGCAGGATTCCTTCAAAATTAAGGTTTAGTTCCAGGAAATCCAAACCTCTGCTCAATTGTATTGGGGCAATTTTATTGGCAGCTGTAAAATGCTGTGGTTTTAAATCCTGGCATTAAATTCTCTGCTGTTAAAATCTTACAGTAAATGAATGTGAAGCCTCTTTATGTGTTCTCTGTGTAGTTTTGAACATACACATGCTCAGGTTTTGTCAGCCTTAAAACACATCCCTTAGCAGCTAAGAGGAACTAATGATGTTGGAGGTTTCTATTTCTTAATGCTAGTGTGGCCAAAGTGCCCCTTGCCTTCCTCTGTATTGTGTAAGTCAGGATGTCTCTGTGTAGATGTTCTGAAGATGCTGGTCTGGTTTTTCTGTCCCAAGGGACTGGTCCTGACCTTCACTGTGAGAAGCAATAATCCTGTTTTTTGGTGTGACTGACAAATGCAATCATATCTTACTAGCCACGCTTATACAGGCTTTTGCGGGTTTGGCACAGGGGATTGATTTAGCACAGTGTCTGTGGAAGCTTTTTTTGTGACAAGGATAGATTTTTGCAGGAGCCCAGGTGTTCACGTAGCTTAAAATTACAGATGAATTCCTGCTCGTTTTAATCCTTATGCTGTTCTGTCTACAGGAGGATTATGTGCTCTTTCAAGGGTGGAGACACATTAAAAGAAAGCATCTGGTGTTGTTTAGACCTACTGCAGCTAGTTTGTAAACAGAAACCAATACAATCATTGCAGCTCTGCTGGCAAAGCTCAGTTAACTATTCAAGACATTATGGTAGTAGTGAACTAAAACCACTGTTTTTAGGGAAAGCTTTTTTTTTTTTTGGCCAAAGAGAACATATATGATAGCAAGTAATATTGCAGTCTGTATAATTTACTTCTCCTGTATGACTTTTATTTGCATTTCACTATGTCTTTATTGACTTATTTGGATAGCAATTATATCATGTGCCAGAATGGTATTGTGTACATAGGAATCATTCTCAAATATAATTCAAAGACCACAGACTTGTTCCAAAGATCTAAGCACATTACTGAACACATTAGCACAATCAAATCGCAAAATGCATTAACAAATCTATAGTCTCTCTTAAATTTAAACCTCTAGGACTGTGGAAGTCTGTAACAGTGAAATCGGTTGTGATGGCATTGCTATCCGCATGTTGGCGAAGTCTCGGTAATAGCATAACCCAAAAGAAGCAGTACTTACACTAATGTACCGTAACTATTAAACAGAGAAAGAGGAAAACTAAGAATAATTGAGAGGCCAGAGAGAGAGAATACACTAGCTAGAGCAGAATAAATGTTCAACTAATGTCAGCCTGCCAGGATGGGGAAAGCTCTAAACCTAAATCCACTAATTCTCTCAGATCTCTTCTCTACAAATTCACATTAGTCATGAATACCAAATACACTGATTAAAAAAGTACATCTGTAAGCTAAGTAGGCTAGAACAGGAAAAAAACCCCACCACCCACTGGTAAGACTGACCATTGGTATTTGTGATGACATAGTTTCCAGACTAATCAAACAAAACAGAAAAAAAGAAAAAGTGAAATCTGTAGAAAATGTCTTGTGTACAACCTCTTAATTGCCAGCAGTCATGTTTTCCTGTGGTTCTTTAGAGAACAGATGGTGTCCCTGTTATTTGTAAATTGGTTGCAGTACTGCAGAAATGAATGTAATGCTGCAAGTTATTACATTTTAAATTGTACTTTTCCATTGCACCAGGAAGATGTGTCTTGTAACATCCATAGCCAGCCCTTTTCTAATTATTTTTAACATTTTATTCATTTTTTTTCTATCTGAAGTAGGAAATGCTTGTTCAAAGGATCAATGCCCTACCAAGACTTGCGATATATAATAAAAGTAAGCTTCAGCTTCATTCTGAAGTTTTTTACAGAGGTAGTTAAGTCAGAAATTTCACATTATGGTTCTGCTGAAAGCAAATGGGAATATTTGTAATGTTTTAAAAAAATCCTATTACATGACCAAAGTGATAGACAGCATTATAGTATTTCAAATGAAGGTTAACGTTCTAATACATAATGGTACATATTGGTAAACTATAATGGTGTTTCCTGGCAATTCAGAAAGGTATTTTGCCTATTTGCAAATAGAGCTTTATTTCTTTTTCTTTTCTGTATGCAGACTTTATTTTTCCTCAATCTCCTCAACTTCAGCACTGAATACATAGAAGAAAAACATGACATTGTGATAAATTTCAATCTGAAACCCATAAACTTTTTTTTTAAAAAAAAATCCTCCACCCAATGCCACTGAAGCCAGGGTAATACAAAAGTAACCTTTCTAAAAAGGAGGTATGCTCAAAGGCAGTCACTCTAGGTCAGTTTAAGAGCTTTGGTGGTGACCAGTGGAATATGATTTCCATTATGGTGAAGGGACCTGGACACTAAACACCATCTGCAGATGCATGAAACAGCTGAAAGTGACTAAAGTAGCACGCATCATTAGAAGCCGTTACCTTGTTTCTTCAAAAATAATATTGATAAACTTGACAGATTGAGGAAGGTAATGTTCCTCCTAGTGAGAAGTTTGATCTGTTTAGCTTATCAATGAGAGAGCAAAAGGGTGACATTTCATGTTCCAGAGAAATCCTGGTGAAAACATTTACTCTAGTAAGAGCCACCTAATTTAGCAGAAAGACATGGAGTGTTTTAATGAGTAAAAGCTTCAATTTAATATGTTAAAACTTGAAATGAGATGTGCTTTTAAAATGGTTAGAATAACTAACCCAGGGAACAGCTTGGTCAGGTGTTCAGCAGATTCTGCTTCACACAATCTTTGGAGTTGTTTGCATGTCTTTCTGAAAGCTATGTTGTAGCTAACAAGAGGTTATGGACTTGATCAGAGACAGAGATGTGTCTGTGCACTGAACTAAACGCTTCTGCCAGTCTCTCCCCAGCATCCAGAACATTCCTACCTGGATCTTGGTAACTTTGGTAGCTTGAAATTTTATGGCAAATTTAGGGTTGGGGAAAATCAAGGCCTCCTAAGTAAAGTTCTCTTTGGTGCAAGGACAGGGTGATGGCAAACCACACTGAAATGGTGGCAGGCACAAACTACCCACCGAGAAGTGGTTGAGAACAGCTTTTTAACTTGAGTGAGGACTTCTGGATCTGTTTTAAGTGTGAATCTGAACACTTTATGTTCAACCAATAACGATGGAGAGAGTGCCTGCATGGTGAGTAATATCTAAGAGGTGATTTATGGAGACAGTGGTTCTTGACTGTTTGTTGCAGCTTTCTAGGGCAAGTGACCTCAGGCCCAGCCTGCTTGTGGGGAGCACTCAGAGTGCATTAGCTCCCCATTAAAAACAGAGGGCACAATGCCCAATCCTGTTTCACGTGGTGCATTGGCAGGGTTGTGCAGTTGCCTGTCCCAGGGCCACACAGGGATTGCTCTCACAGGTGAGGAGCAGCTAAGGCTGTGCTGCCATGCAGATCTCATAACCTACTGAATGAGGCAGGAGCTCCCTGGTCATACAAGACATGTATTTCCTTGCGCAACCCCCTCCTTTCCTTTTTGTTCCTTTGTTCACCCACATCACAGCTGCATCTTGCCCTGAGAAGATGACTTATAGCACTTTTGATTCTCTTCACTATGGGCAAGTACAGTAAAGGATTGTATCTACTAATTGTCAGAGAATATCAGTGAATGAATGAAACACAGTGCTGTTTTCATTTTAATTGCTTTTTGTTCAAGGCAGCATCAAATGTCATTTTCATCCTCATTGGTTCATAAGGGCTGTTTTGCTGTTGTGTGCATGTGGCTTGGAAGCACACTGTGGATGCAGCTCATAAGGTGAATAGCTGCCTTAATAAGGAGCAGCTTTTTTTTCCGCTTCAGCACAGTGTTCCTTGTACCTTTCTAGCACTTAGTTCAGGAAGCATTCACCCTTCTGGAATCATCAGAAGTGATGTTGAAAATTACTCTGGTCTAAAACTTTTTTTGAAATAATGGCAGGCCATTTTGAGTTGTTTAATTTTTTCCTGTGACAATAAAAGGACTAGTGGGATAACTGCACCTTGATTTTACCAAGAACTGAAAATACCAAGAAGTGTTGAGAGTGAATGGAATGTGAAGTTAACCCAATGTAGTTTGATTTGATGCTTCACTGAAGTATGTAGCAACTGCAATGATCCTGGATAGCTGACATCATAAAACAAAGTACAGCAACTATTATATGAATGTGTAAATCCCAGCCAGAATACTCACTGGCTGTCACAACAGCGTGCATCCAAATTGGCATTAAAATGATCATTTTCATGCTTGGGCTAGGAGGATTTCTAGAAAGCAATTTTCTGCTGTCCATTCTCTTCCCATGAAATGAACTGGGTGTGAATGCAATTCTCTGGGGCTGATAATTCCACACCAGCCATGAATGTAGAAATGTTTTGTTGTTGAAAAGGTAGTGTCAAGGTGAAATTTTTCATTCTGGGGGCAAGTGGAAACAGTGGGAGAGTAGAGTTTCAAAGAATTCAGTAATTGAATTAATGAAAGTATAATAAGAGGAAAGAAGGCTGCATCTTGGTTCTGATTGACTCACTATGTCTCTTTCAGTCACAGAAAAATGTAATGTTCTGCTTTGTTCTGCAAATATTGTCAGAATCATTCATTTACCCCCTTTAACTTATTATAAGGCATTAATGCATAATAATAGGGTTTTAATTAGAAAATAAAAGGCAAGGCTCATCCTTTATTTGGACCACTCAGTTTGCATTTCAGTCTTTTTTTATAAATGCAAGTTGAGCCCTTAGTTGCATGTCGTTTACAGCTTCTGCATCTACTCTTTGGTATGATTTGAAATGAGAGAGTGGAGCTGTCTCATTCAAATGCGACACTCTTCCATCTAAAAATTCTTACATACCTTTTTCTGCAATCTGGTTATACAGGAGCAGGGAAATAATGCTTGCAAGAATGAGGCAGCATTCATGAAAAAATGAAACTAGGTACTGATTGCAGGAGATAGAGCCCACAACAAGCCACTTTAAATCATATGGTCCTCACTGATTTAATTTCTGAAGGAGCAAAGAACTCATAATTAAACTGCATGGAAATTGGAGGGTCTTCAAGACTGCTTGTTTTGTGTGTGGTCATGGTTTATGTAGTAATATTTACCTCCCTGCTGAGTTTTCACTTCCAAGCAGTTTAGGTGTATGTGTGTCTGGTTTATTGCTTATTTTATTTTTCCTTGCCTTTTTTTGCTTTCCCCAAACTGATTCCCCAGGATGTTATTTCTTGTAGCAGGATACAGGGTTTGGATGAGTGACTCCGCAGGGGTTTTCCTGCTCAGTATTCTGCAGGAGTTCTTCTCAAAACCCTTTAAAGCCCACTGGCAGTGAGCAGACACCACTGATGTGTGACCTCGTGACAGCTTTCCTCTGGCACTGCACAACACCCTCCGGAACATTGTTACTAATTCTTATTTGTTAAATTCTGATACTGTGCCAGACACAAATACCAAGCCAGTTCTGGTTTCAGAGCCCTGGTCCAGAGAGACACAGAAGGGTAAAATGCATGGGGAGAGTCAAGAGGCAAAATAAATTTATATGTATGTGTGATATATGTTTGATGCATAAACACGCTGTCAGAGTCCCTTGACCCCATGATCAAACTTCCAAACAGATTTATAGAAGGTGACTTGCAGTAGGTTTAGTAGCAGTGCTTTTGTACCTGACTAAAGACATCAATAATCAAGAGGAAAGATGCTGGATGAGAAGAAGCTTAACAGGAGTAAGATTGCACTTTGTTGAGCTGGCAAATGCCCTCTTAATAAGTCCAAACCAACTGACTACAACAGAGCAGTTTTATTTGTTTAAATGGAGGTGACCTTACTGTGACTGCTGGGGCTACTTTCATTTACCCGCCACTAAAAGCTGATGTCTCTGGTTTTAACAAATATTTCATGTGAATTTTAATAGCCTGCATTGCCTTATTTCCTTTCAGAAATTATTGTGAACCCTGTTATCGGTTCTGTAGTATATATTTATCACTTTCTATACAAACTATTTGCAAATACCTATGTAATGAGCAGTATTGATCCTTTATAAAGATAGGAGTGTGTGCCACATTTTCTTTTAAATAATTTATCCTCTCCCCTTGCCTGCTTGCTCCACATCTGCTGTTTATATTCTTACTACTCCCATTCTTGAGGGATAACTCAGAAATTTAGAATGATCTGATGGTTTTGTGCAAGATATGCTTTGTATACGTTAAGTTGACAAGTTTAGGTTGTAATCAGAAAAGGAGTTACCTATTCTTTGAACAAGGACACTCTAGAACAATTAGGCTTTGAAGAAACAGTTAATAAGAATACTCTGAGGATGCATTGCCAGCTTGGCAAGAAGACTTGAGGTCCATGTATCCTTCAATGAACTACCCTCATTATAATGCTGAAAATCACACCCCTAGGTCAAAAAGACCCCTGCCCAGGTGAAGACCCCTGAGCATGCATGATAGAAATAGTTGTGTAACCATATTATAAGTATATGCAAATTACTGGCCAATCAGTGTAAAGAGGATGGATTTGGAAACTAACATATCATGTTATATAAATATATGCATGCATATATATATATAAAATATAAATATGCATAAATATATTGTGGAAAGTCCCATTTGGTGGGCTTGCCTTGTGGAATACCACCTAGCCCCCAGCTGTGTGCAAACCTGAAATAAACGATGTCTCCCTGAGTGTATGAAAATTGATTTAATTGCATACCAGGCCACGAATCCACTTCTTTGATAACACTATTATCAGGGAGTTTCTTACTGCATTGCAGAGACATGCTTAGTAGCTTGGCTTATATTTCTCATATGCAGTTCATTCTTTTTCTTTCTCCATGTGGGAGATTGTTTATACAACATTGTTGTACTTCTAAGGGGGGGGATCCAAATTATGTGTGCACCATATATGCTGTAATCAAAGGCATGCCTATTTCATTGGAAAAAAACAAGATGGTGAGGTTTTTAGTTTCCACAGAAACTTGTTCTGGTCTGAAAATTACCTTCTGCACAGCTGAGCTTTATTCAGTTGCAATAAACTTTTTCTGTCTGTAGCTGTAGCAGTCAGTCCTATTATGGAAGGAGATCATAAGATTTCTTGGCTGTAAGAAATAGCACATGGAAGTTGAGATGGCATTTTAAAGTTTGTCACTGTAGAAGCAAAAGAACACTATCATGTCTGGCTTAGAGTTTCTTGCCAGCTGATTGCCCAGATTGCTCTGTCATAGACCAGCTGGCAAGGAACAGAATTGGGTCATCATTTGGGAAGAAGACAAAGTACCAATATATGTGATTTTTTCATTTATCTCTAATCATGGCATATGCCTAAACATGGTCCTTTCCATTGCCCATTGCTTTCAAAGTGTGCTTAGGAAATGGTTATTTTGCATTTTCCTAGATTTGAGAATATTTGTTTTGTATCTGTATGATTTGCAGTTTTCTATTAATCCTTCATGGGACATAAGCAAAATCTTCAAGGAAGCTGCAAAATTCCAGTTCTGCAGTATCAAAATTCCTGTCGTTTCTCTCATTCTCCTGGTACATTATAGCAAGAGGGTTTTTTTTCTGTGCTATAAGAAGCGCCAGTTTTAACCATCATTGAATCTTCTTCTGTAGTAGCTCATTATAAATGCATTCAAGCCCCTGACAAAGAAAAAGAAAAAATATAACAAGAACAAAAAGACCAGGAAAAGTCAGTTTACATTTTGCAAGCAGAAGAGAACTTACATAAAATCATTTCTACATTGAAATTTTCCAGTATTTTTTCCATTTGTTCAAGATTTTACCTTTTGATCTGTAGGGCAGGGACCACAGTAAATCTGTTATGCCTGATGCCAGTAATTCATACAGAATTAATGGGCTGTGATGAATTGCTTTATTTCAGTAACTGAAGTAAACAGATGATTTTTTTTTTTTACCTTGAGACTTAATAAAAGATGATGAATGACAACTTCTGTGGAACAAAAATTAGGGTATACTTTCCTAGGGCATACTATAATGCTGAGTAGCCTCTGGGAATATGATGAAAAGCAGGCAAGCAGCTTCATGGAAATATATACTTTTCCTAATAGAGAAAGTGAGGCACTCAGTGGAGAATGACTTTGTATGAATTGGTCTCCAAAATAATAATAGCTGGACTAAATGAATCCTCTCTTTCTTCCTGGCTTGTTCCCTTTTGCTCCATTTGTAAGACTGCAACAGAGCAGCTCTTCCAAATTTCATACTTAATGTAGATGGAACCAAAAAGGTGTTGACATTGTTCTGCTTACAGGCTTTCTCTCTACTGTAGGGGAAATTATTATCTAAAATGCAGTTTCAGGCACTGACTTTCTGCTAGTTCCAGGCAGGGACACCATGACATTTTAATTTTAGGCTCTGGTAACCAATATCTTGCAGTTCTGAAGTCCACTGAATGTTTTGATAGATTCAGGGTCTAGCCTAGCTTCAAAAAATTGTTTCAAATTACAGTCTTGCCATGGCAAAGCATGAAGACCAGCATTGTCAGGCTTGATCCTTGCTAAAGGCATCTGACCATCTTTCTTACTTATCAGAACTGAGTCTTGTATCCCTGAGCTGAAAGTCTGTTAACAGAGGTTACAAGAATTTGCACGCATGCGATACTCCCACTACAAATGCTATTAAATAAACACTTGTTAATAAGAACTAAAAGTACAATGCAGAGAAATATGCTAAATTGCTTGGAGTGAAAAAAAACCACAAAACAACCAACCAGCAACTTAGTGCATCCCTACAATATCACAGTATAGATGGAATTTGCTCAGTTAAATCAATAGCCTGCAGTCTATGTTTACAAACTGGCAGTCTCCATTTAATGAATGAAATCGCCTTTGTTTTATTCATCAACAGACATACTGTGCGCAATGAAATGACTTCTTTAGTCTCATCACTTTTCCTTCCTTCTATCCGCCCCCACCCCCCCTTTTCTTATTTCCCTGTAAATTTGACAGAAGGAATTCTGCCTCCTTCTTGCAACATGTGCTCAGTAGGAACGGTGAGGCTCTCAGTCCCACTTGGAAGGCACTGCAGACTGAAAACCAGAACTTGCACTTCTCCCCTTGTTATTGTTTGATTGCCTGTGCCTTGCCCTGAAGCACAGTAAAAAACACTGCTGACAGGTAGACTGCATTCATTTGCACATATGACATTTATAACAGCATATTAAGCAGTGGATGTATTCAGCATGATGCTCCTTTAATTAATGTATCTGAAATCACTAGCTTTACTTAAGCATTCAGAAACATGTATTCATTGAAAGTTTTAATAACTTCATGATACAGCTTTAACTGCATGAATGGTTTAAACATGCTTCCTGGAAGTCAGACCTGGGACTCTTCCAGGTGTTCATAGTCATCTGTCCTGCTTCTTTTTTCTGTATTGTTGAATCTAAGGCTGCTGGATTTTTCTGTCAGCACAGTAGTATGTCAGGAATTTCAAAACCAAGTTTAAGCCTATGGACCTCGTGAAAATGAGCTGCCTCTGAACTATTTTGCTGAGTAAGAAGAGATGGAGGGGAAAGGTGGGCAGGAAGAAGGGTTGCCATTTAGCGTCATCTGCACTGCATATCAGGATGAACACCTGGCTGGCTGGGTGCTGTAATGGATCCCTAGCAAGCTAGCTTTTTGTACAAGTTCAACAAAAGTAACACTGGATCTTGTGCTAAGCGAATTTACTGAACTTTATGTGGCATACAGGTTAAAAGGGTTGGTAATAATAATTAAACCTCACTTTCTGAATGTCTCTGCATACCTCCAAAGTATGTTCCAATTATGTATTTACTTGTATGTTGGCTATAGAATCATGTCTCAGTTTTACTACATAAACAAAACAGAACCTGATATCAGGTTATACAAGTGGTTTTAAAACTACTAAAGAAAAAAAAAAAGTGGGGTTAATCTTCCTGAGCAAAGCCAACTTACTGTTTCACTAACTTCTACTTTGATAGTCATGTGAGCCACATTCCTACTGAGTAAATGCCTTGTAGTCCTGTGAAAATAAGAAGGCAACCTCATATGCCCAATTTTAAAAATGTGTGCAATTCCAAGAGGCAGGATGATCCACAGTAAAATACTAAACAAGGACTTGGCATAACTGTGAATTTGCTCTGTTGATTTTTTCCCTGTGTGATGTTTCCCATATTACTGTGGTCAAGATTAGCAAGTCCATATAATCTGAGTCCCTGAAGTTATAGCTAGGTATGACTCTGACTTACTTTTTGGAAATGGTTTAATGAACTGTAGCTGCCTATGGAGTTGCGTTAGCCTGAGTTTAATCTGTTAATTAGCTAGGATCCCCTTGTAACCAGTGGAGAGAGGTAAGTACCACCAGGTTTGGTTCAGCACAGTCTAAGGCAGGTTGGTGAAATGCTAGGACAAGTGAACTTCTGGATGTGCTGGTGTTCTGTCTTCCAACATTGTAGGAGCTGAAGCATCTAATTCATAGAATTGCAGCATGGTTTGGGTTGGAAGGGACCTTAAAGATCACCTAGTTCTAACTAGGTCCACCAGACCAGGTTGCTCAAAGCTCCATCCAACCTGGCCCTCAACACTTCCAGGGATGGGACATCCACAACTTCTCTGGCCAACCTGTTTCAGTGCCTCGACACCCTCACAGTAAAGAATTTTTTTCCTAATATCTAGTCTAAATCTACCCTCTTTCAGTTTAAAGCCATTGTCCCTTGCCCTATCCCTACACACCCTTGTAAAAAGTCCCCCTCCAGTTTTCTTGTAGGCCCCATTTATGTACTGGAAGGCAGCTGTAAGGTCTCCCTGGAGCCTTCTCTGCTCCAGGCTTAACAACCCCAACTCCCTCATCCCGTCTTCATCAGAGAGGTGCTCCAGTTCTCTGCTCACCTTCGTGGCCCTCCTCTGGACTCAAACAGGTCCAAGGGGCCCCGGAGCTGAACGCAGTACTCAGGTGGGGTCTCACAAGAGCAGAGTAGAGAGGGAGAATCCCCTCCCTCACCCTGCTGGCCATGCTTCTTTTGATGCAGCCCAGGACATGGTTGGCTTTCTGGACTGCAAGTGCACATGTGCAAAAGCACATTCAGATTAAATATAAGTAGTAACTTTGAGTTGCTGAAGTTAAGTAAAATCAGTCTTCAACTCTTTGTTTTCCTTTATGATAAGGATACTAGATGGATACTGCGAGGATAAAACCACTAGAAACTGAAGTGCTTGTATGAATGACTGAGACTTTCTACTGTTTTCAGCTCTCCTACCACTGTAAAAGGTCTGAGTATCCATGTGTCTTAGCTTTAGACATGCACAAATACACTGTTAAGGTGGAGAATGGTGATTTCTTGGGGCTGGTTCAGCTTTAACCAGACCTAATACCTGTAATTCAGTATGCCTGATTTTCCAGAACTTAGAAAACAATTCTCATTTGGTTTGGGGTTTTTTTGCCTTAGGTAATTCTAAGTAGGATATCCCATAGGGAAATGCTAGATTAGTGACTCAGACTGTATGTCACTCTCAGAGACCAAGGAACACTTTGGGAGGCTGAATCACAAAAAATCAAGTTATTTTCTTTTCTTCAAAATCTTAGCATTTTTTTAAACATACGCTGTGATTATTTTCTTTGGCTTTGAGTAGAGTATTACAGCTTACAAAATTTTTCCTTTTCACTGTATTATGACATATGTTTATCTTAAGTTTCAGAAACCCTTTTAAGCTGTCTTCAGATTTTTATGCTGTTTTAGAGGCTAGCAAGATAGGTCAGCTGTACAAGAGTGAGGTTTTCAGTACATATGGTATTTAATACCTGATGCTTGATTTAAAAGAGCATTGGTAATTCTAGCTTTAGGTAATGTACAAAAAATTCCCGTCACAATTACATGATATTACATGTATATTGCCATATTTTCCTTTGTGTTTAAGCTATGGCTGTATTTTTATTTTTACTTTTATTTCCCTCTTCTTTGAGAGGGTAGAATCCCATAAAATGCTGCCACTTCTGAGCCAGCTGAAGCTAGCTGTGATTCTTGATGTTCAGAGTGTGACTGGTGTGCTTAGCACCTAGCAGAATCAGCTCCTCTGCATGTGCTAAATCTCCTCATGGACTATTTAATCTGGAAACAGAGGTGCTAACTTTCTCTTAAATTCTATTTCTAAAAGCAACTGCAAGAACAGATAAGGAATGAAACCAAAGAAATAAAAAATGGAAAAAAAAGAAAGAAATGAGAACAAAAAATGGGATATGTTATAGAGGAGCAGATAAATATTTGAAAGAGAAGTTATAAAACATTCAAATTCACATTCTTATTCTCCTAACTCTTACAGTCACAGATCTTATGCATTTCTCTTATTTTAATACATAAATAAATACAGACAAGGTCTTCAAATGGGTAGATGATCTTGCTACTTCAGCCAATGTGCAACCATGTGAGATGGAGTATCTACATTGAAGGGCATGCAAGCTAGACAATGGATCTATCAGGGAAGGTGGCTATTTCAAAACCTGATTTTTTTTGGTTTATTTTATTTTGGTTTAATTTAAAACAGAATGAAAATGGATGCTTCCAACTGTTGGTTGTTTTTTTTAAAAAAAAAAATCTTCAGGAGCCCTGGCGTTACACCTTTGTTTTTTGACATTGGAAATATCAGACCAAGAATTTTAAAAACGGATAGCCTGCTATGGGGAGATCAGTATAGGTTTTTCACATCCTTGGTTGGTGTTTTCATATTCATCTTCTGTTCAGTCCTGATCAAGAGGAAAAAATCTGCAACCTTGGAGCTAAATGTAGCTCTGAGCTCGCAGATTGCCTGCAGCTCCATTTCACTGGCCTGTGGTACTTAGGTGTGACTTAACATGAGGCTCATCAAAGAAGCTTTTATTTATTTCTTTTTCTTACTTTTTTACTTTCTTAGCTGTTTTAAACTTTAAAAAATTCTTTTTGCTCCCAACAAAAAAGTTCTCCATGTGGGGCTCTGGGGGATGATGAGATGGCTGGTGTGTTGTTTCATGCTTTCCTGGTTTCCCACCTGATGCCAGGACTCCTTCCTCAAAAGCCTGTGATTCAAGGATAAGGTGAATTGATACATAAATTTATTGTGATGACATGAAATTTGGTCGTGATTATTCCCAAGTAACTTTACTAAAGGCTATGTGCAGAAAATGTAATTTAACCTCTCATTGGTTTTGCTTCTAAATTTTAAGGAAAAATATTACTTCTATCAGTATAAGCAATATTTTCTGAATCAGGGAATTAAAATACTACCATATTTGCATGTCTTATAGAGTAGATTTTTAAGTCAGTTTGGCCCTCCAGAATTACCCAAGAGTTTTATTGTTAATTGCAGTGGAACGAGATTGAAGAGTTAAAAATCAGATATTCCTACTGGAAAACTGATACCTAGAGAAGCATTTTTTGGACACTGAAATTACACTGTATTGACTTACTGATTTATTGATTTACATTTCTTTAGCTCTGTCACTCTTTCCTTCCAAGGCAAAGATACATGATTTAGAAAGTACTCTACTATACTTAATCTCTGTAGGAAGGTATAATTCAAGCCACTAAAAATAAATTAGTAAGCTATAGTCCTGCTTCAGCATCAGATCTGTTCTGTGTCATAACAGGTGAATAATGGGGAGGATCAAGGTGGCATTTAAAAATTTATGAAGACCTGCAAAATTAATCTAGGGAAGAAATGCAAAGTACATGAGAAGGATCTGGAAGAGAAAGTTAGTGTAATTACAAAAATATTTTATTTTTCTGTACTTTTAAAAGACTGCTTAAATGCTTATAGGGTTTTTTATGTGAATATTAGGTTTATAGAGAACCCTCTCTGCGTTTCCTTCACAACTGTTTTTTGACACAACTTCACTTTTCCTTCACAACTGTTAGAGCTGTTATTCTTTGGCTTTTCTAGAAATGATGGGTTGAGAAACCAAATCTGCTGCTTTCCTTTTCCTTAAGTTCAGTGCTGGAGGCAGAGGGGTATTTAGTGGTAGACACTACTGTTCAGTTATCAGTTCTGTGCACTAGCATAAGATAGTTAAAACCACATAATCTGGTGTGTAGATGCTTGTGAAAAGGAATGTGAACTCTTGACTCAAGTTGTTGTATTTGCTCAGCCTGATAAGCCTGTTGCAAAAGGGAAAATGCCAGAGTTATGAAACTGAACAGTCTGCTCTGAACAACCTTCCTGAGACTTTACAGTCTTTGAGAAAAAAATAATTCCTTGCCTCCTTGCCACCCTTGGACACCTGCAGTCTCATCCTGAGGTGGAGCTGTCATATGGGCATTATTTACTTTCCTGGTGAAAACTTAATGCTCCAGATGAGGAAGTCTGAATTCAAGCTTAGTATTCTCTTACCAGAAAAATAATTTGTTGATTGGTTCTTTCTCTTTTTATTACTTTGTTTTTAAAATAAATGTGGTTTTTATATAATACATGGGTTTATATGCAGTATTGGAGATCACAAGGTAGCTGTATTTTTAAGTCTTTTATGTGGTACCTTTGTTGTTGGCAATATGCTATGTTTTTTGCTGCCACTTTCTCTGTATTGTAAGCAAAAATCTATTCTTCATAAAACTGAAACCTTGTTAAGTATTTTGATAAATGATGCTTTGCATTGCAGCAAAAGAGGCTAAATGCCTGACCTGCTGGCCGTTGTTCTTAGCACTTTGTCAACACAGAGTCCCTCATGATGTGTATGTTCTGGTCAAAATCTGTCTTCTGATTTAATAATAAATTTTATAATAAATAATAAATAATAAAATAAAAAATAAAATAAAAATAAATAATAAATAATAAATAAAATTAAATAATAATAATTTTGTTAACGTATTCTCTGTTTCCTGAGGAAGTGAAGTATGTGATGATTAACAGATTCAAAGATCTAGAAATATTTTATCTATTTTGCATTGTTTTGCAAATAGTAAGTTTCACAACATTTTCCTAACATACTTCATGTTAAGTGTCTCCTACTTTCATATTTGAATCCTTCCCGCCGTGTTGTTTACATGTGGCTAAAATGAATTGCCTAACATTATGCATCACCTAAACCCCCTGCATTAGGCTTTGAATACGTCCACGCAGAAGGTGCACTATGCATCAGCAAGCACCACTTTAACTGAATCTTACTAGCACCCATGCTAGCAAAAGTGCAAGTGCAACAAGTGCTTTCTGACCCAAGAACACGTTGATCCCAAGCACATACCTGTAGCTACCTTGTCTTTGGTAAGCAGGCTGGTTTAGATTAAGGCTATAATGTTCCACAACTGTAGACAAAAATCTTCATGCTCAGAATTTATATTCTGGGTAAACATTTTACCCAGGTCAGCTCATATGTGCCTTTAACTCATACATAGGAAAAGTCATTCAGATGCTAATGTTTTCTGAGCAGCAGCAGCATTATTGTTATTGTTGTTATTTACAAAACTATTTATCATTACTTTGATACACCTGGCTTACAAGTGTATTTGGATGCCAGATAGGTTTTAATTCTTAATGCAATTTCGATAATGCAGTGAAAGTAGTCAAATCAGTGCCAGAAACACAGTTTCTAGCCTTTTTGAGGACAGACGTAGAAATGAAGAAGATAACATAGAACCCTGAACAAAATACTTTTAAACTTATGTGTAAGTGAAATTAGAGTTTACCCCTAGGCATCAAAGTTGTGATCTTAGATTTTAAATTAAAATTTAATAAAATTTGGACCTTAAAAATGTGACTGCTTTTAGGACATTTTCAATAAAACATTTTTAACACCACCCTGGATGATGCTATTACTCGACACATCTCAAAGTAATATTCCTGAAAAGATTATTTTATAGTATCCAAACTGAAGAAAAAAAAAAAAAAAACAAAAAACCAGAGCCTGGGAGAAAAAGAACGAGGATGGCACATCTATGTAAACATCACCTTTGTATTATAAAAATACTGTATCTGTGCTGAAATGTATGTGGCAGACAATCCATTCAGATGTTAATCTTGGCAGAACGTAGGAGTGCTTAAACGGTGTAGATTAACAGCTCAGAAACTTCCTCTTGTGTTATAATTGTCATTTATTTCTTTATTTATTAGTATTGAGCATAGATACCATTGCATTTGTGTTTCAAACTAAGAGTGTGTGGCTCCAAGACAGGGAAATATATAACCGGGGGTTTGATGCTTGCGTCCTGCATAGGGGATAAAGATCAGACTTTCAGATGTCTATAGTGCTGGGTCAGGGTGACTATAAATAATAATCTGGGAAGAGGCCTGGCAATGTTCATGATTTTAGGTAATCTCAGGTAATTAAATGTAGTAACCCGATAGAGTGGGTTTTTTTTTTCCTATTGCTGCCCAGATAACTGCAATGTTAATGGCTTAGAAATTATTATTATTTTTTTTTAAATGAGCATTTTAATAAAATGGGTATTTCTACTTATTTCTCACTGTCAGTAAAAAATACAATTCCACTTAAAAAAAATAATCAGACAAAACAGAAGGAGGTTACTTATCTGCGTAAGCAGTGTGCAGTGGATGGGTGCCAGGGAGCATTGGGAAGGTCTTGGAGCTGTTGCCAAGGGAGCTCCAAGTTGCTCATTGTAAACATTGGATTTTTTTCCTGAAAAGAGAACAAATGTCTCATGGGCATTTTGGCAGGATATTTGCTTAGAGTCGTTGTGAAGTCTTAAACTGGAAAACTCAAGACCAAGTATGCTTTTGTGTCAGCCCTGGAGTTAGTGTGTTTGATTCAGGGTAGGGTTTACTATAGATGTCAGGTAATAGCATTTCCAGTTCCTGTCACCGAGGCCCTCTTAGTTTTCTGCCTCTGAATAGGGACTGGTTGTTGTTGATAATTAGAGCTGACTGGACAACCTGAAAGATGCATTATTTCCCGCCATGTGCTTTGGTTTTGTTTTACTCTTTCTATGCTCGAGTATTTTCGTGTTTATACTTCTTGTATAGCTCTATTTCTCCTTCTTCTAATTTTAAGTTGCATTTAGGACATTGTTATTAACTTGCAATATTTCAAACATTCATTCATCTTTTGGATGATTTTTAAAAAAAAAAAAAAAAAATCTGTGTTGCTTCTCTTGATGGAGACCATTTCTTGAAATAACTACAGTAAAATGCAGAATTGTTACTGTGTTTATTTGACCACAGGTTAAGTTTATAATTAATGAGGGAGGCTCTGTCTTAAGCTAATGGAGAGAGGTGGGTGTTCCTTACTTCAGATACTTGCATTAGGATGGGATGAGTCACCAGCTAGTAACAGACCGGCGTATCTGCAGCTTCCAGGCATGCTTTCCTAATGGAGGTGTCACCTTCAGTGCCCGAAGGTAACTGGCACTAATTGTTCACATCCTCTACTTTGGTTGAATTGTCAAAGGTGGCAGTCCCTGTGAAGGGCCATCAGTTTGCTATTTACTCCCTCTGAAGGATTTTTTTTTTGATGAGTGAGGGAGAAGAAAGGGAATAGGTATGTTTTTTGGTATGTTTTTGCATGTCCCATCTGTAACAGCAGCAGAGAGGGGTTTAGATTTGCATGGGATAAAAGTGCTTGATAGACTTAGGAGTCCTAAATCATTTGTTTGCTAGGGAAAACAACAACTCACTCTGCTGCAGCAGTTCCTGCCCGGAAGTGAAATGGGAAACGTTATTTTTAAGAGGCATCTATGTCATTGATAGATCAGAGAAGGGGTGGAATGTAAGAGACTCCAGCGATGCGGTTGTGGCTCTTCCTTTTGCTGGATCACTGCCCCACAACTTCACTGATTTCAAAGGGGGAGCTGCATTTGCTGTATGCAGCATGCAAAAAGCAGTTCAGAGTTTGCAGAGATTGCTTAAGGGGATTAGGGAGCAAAGAGGTTCCTCCTCACCTAGTGATTTTCTAGGAACTGCTGGGTTAGTACTGCCTTTTACGTGAGATCTTTTGTATGTTTTCATGCTGCACAAAGAGCTTTATTTTATCTTCCTTTGGAAGGATTCCTGAAATTGTCATGTACAGATTATTAGAAGAGACACAGTGGCCATAACATCCTTGTTTACCGATTTCTATTTATGAAGTTACCCATTGGTCATTCAACTTTTATGCTTAAACAGTTTCACAGTTGAAGCCACTATGAGTGCAATTAATTTAATCATGTTCTGTTAATTCAAGTGTTGGGTTTTGTACATTACTGCATGGGCGTTAGATGGAGAATTCTCCTTGAAAGTAAATAATGTTCTTTAAATCCCCTGAGTAACTACTCTGAAGTGCAGTTGTATGCACACATGTAGTGATATGTCTCTTTGTTACCTCAGTGTTAAAAAGATTATGGTGTTTAAAAAGGTAATGGCTCTGACTGAAGATCTTCCGTGGCTGGACTTCACAGTGTTCGCTTACGTACATAAACCTGACTACTGCTAGAAAAAAACCCCAAGATTCATAAGCTGCTGTAATGGAATGGCATTTGAGCATCGCTTCGAAATCAGGTTTCACATAATCTGAGAATATGTGCCCAGGGTTCCTCCTATGGTAAATATGGGCACTAATCATAAGTCTTTCCATCAGTGTGAGCTTTGTTTTTTGCTCAAACATATGCTACTCTAAAATTTTAATCTACTGACCTTCTCTCCAACAGTAACCTTCAACTACCTAGTGAATTCATGTTGTCTGGGGGCAATTAAACATTCCTTTCAGCTTATTAGTAAGTCTTATATTTTAATTTGAGACTATATATGTAGGTCATTTGACACAGCTTTGTGTGTAAAAAACAGTTTCACATATACCACCATGAACAGAGAGACTGAGGTTCTTCCAGAAGTAACGTACCCCATTCTAACACAGCTGGGATAAACTTTGTGGCATTTACCTTGTCACACACACTGATTTTAGTAGAAGTCTAAATGACTAACTTATGCTTAGAATTTTAATTGACAGGCTTCTGGTCAGCTCAAGTGACTCCTGTTCATGCTGTAGTGAATCATTCGCAAACTTTCTCCATTGGACGACTTGAAAACATTGATGAATTAGTTTCTGGTAGGCATGGTTTCCTGTGGGTTTTGGGGACCAATTAGTAAAGGAAATCTAAATTATAGTGAGGATTTCTTCTTGCACACTAAAAACAAGTCTGCAAGACTGCCTGCAGATCCAGTAGAATTAGATAGAGGAAGAGATGAAGGTAAGACCATAACAGAAAATCTAAATTATGTCATTGTGTTGGTGTTCGCTGTAAAAAATGAGATGTAGAGATTTTCACAATGAAAATTGTTATTAAGGAAGAAAGAAATCTTGTGGATCTCTTTGTGGAGGAGGTGGTGGGAGAATGTGTAAAAGGTGTTATGGAAAAAATGTTAAAAAGTAGCAAGCTTCAAGGATGAGGGAGTGTTCAGTTAGGAGTTCTCACAGAACTCATGGGTGAGTACAATGACAGTACCCAGCCTCTTGCTTAAAACTGCTTTGGACTCTGAGGACTGGAGGGAAGCGAATGTAGTACTGTTTTTATAACAGGCTCTTGGGTTCATGTAGGAAACTACAGGCTTGATATCTCTGGTCACGCAGATGAAATTCAGTGCAAATAAATATGAAGTTATGCTTATGAATGAAAAAATGATTCACAAATAGGATGATGGACCTTGAGCTGCTGGTTATTACTGCTGAAGGGTAAGATCTAAGGGTTATGGTGGACAGTTCTATGAAAGCTTCTGATAAACACAGAATTGGTCCAAAACCAAATAGAAACGTAGAGCTTATTAGGAAAGTAATAGAAAACTAAACATGACAGCATCACTGTGTGATTGTAACTTTATACAAGGCACTTGTACATTGAACACTGTGTGTTGTCCTGATTTCCCTGTCCCAAGAAGGATGTAATAGAACTGGGAAAAGTTCAGAGAAAGGCACCAGGGATAATCCAAGGTTGATATGCTCATTATTATATTTTCATTTCCTAACATTATCACAGGATAATAGATCAAAATGGACTACCTCAAAGCCAAGAAAAAGTTTTTTTTTTCCTAAGTGTTGTTGTGACACATTAATTTTATGATAGGAATCCTTCATGTGTTTTCTAGATAGAGCTGACAATAAATAACTTCTGCAGTAGCTCCTCAATGAAGTATTTGCAATTTCAGGTACTGTGCCTCAAGTTCTGCTTTATCCTAAACATCACAGACCTATCTTGCTCAAGTAGGATGGGTTTTTTTCATCTTTTTCAAGAAGAAAGATACAATCCTCTCTTTATCTATGAGTAGAAGGTCTCTGAGAACCTTGCATATTTCAAACGTAAAGCTTCATTTTATTAATTTGGCTTACAGAAAGGGTTTCCTCTGAGATTGTGAGCTTCTAAATATCTGTGTTTGCACAACTCGGTTGTAGGTAGAGAGGTCTCATGTGAGTGGTGGTGTGGTATAGGTATGTGGTTTTAATGCCTGGTTTTCCTTTTAGCTGTAAATTTGCTTTGAAAAGAACAAGCATCCAAACAGTGCTTTATTGTCGATAGCAGCACATTGTTAACGGAACACCTCAGGGGCAGGGGAGGTGTGATTTTCTACATAATAGAAGCACCTGCAGGCAGAATTCTCAACATTTCACCACCACCCCCTACCCCATGCCCCGCCTTTAGTGTTTTCATCTGGCATAGGAAATGTAATAAGCAGTTACTAACAAACACTGCTTTAATTGTTCATTTTGAAGTTCTGAAGTAAAGGTGAAAGACATGCTTTAGGTTTTTTCTTTCTTCAGGTAACCAACAAGAAATTACTATTTTTTAAAATACTGTTTTAATTTGAATAAATACATGTTGTCTAGATGAAACTTTGTATGGTGGAGGTTGCAAAATGTTTATTTTAACTCTGGCTTACATTCTTATAATGATAAGCCATATGATTATAATAAATTGATATGGTTCTATGCAAGAGTACTTTCTGAACATTTGTTTTGCCTAGAGCCAGTTCCCAGTATATAAAAAAAATAATAAATAATGGGGGGGGGGTGTATAAAAACAAAGCAAGAAAACCACATTTAAACGTACTGTGTTTGAGGTGGACACTTTGAAAGGCATCTGAGTGAACCACTGGAAATCATTGGCCAATCACCTGAAACACGTTTGCTGAAGTGCAAAATCGGTTTCTGACAGAAATATCCTAATCTTCATGGGAACTATTTAATTTCAGTTTATTCAGTGAGTTCTGTTCAATGATTTATTTGCTAAAATAAGCAATTTGAAATTAGAAAAGCCTGAAAGTTGGTCTTATTTTTCATTTTCAGTCTTAAATACAAGAGAGGGTACTGCTTACTAGGTCTAAAATTTTGAAGATTGTGCAAACCAAATCTATTTAAATTGAAAAATATCGAGAGTCTGTCCTTTGCATTTGAAAATATTTTAATTCTTTAATAGTGTAAATTTTGGCAGGCTTTTGTTTGTATTTTTAATGTCTCTAGTGCACTTAAGTGTTTAGTTTAAATAATTTGAGTGAGAAACATTCCACCTAGCATTAGCTGTTGAATTCCAAGCAAAGAGTTTGCCTTCTTTTTTTTAGTCAATGGAGGAAGATAGCCATTGGAGATGGCAAATCATCTCATCGTTAAAAGAGAAATCACTCACCAAATTTGCCTCTTATCTCCACTGACTGCAACCAGGGCCTCAGTTGTTGGCTGAGACTAGGTGCTTAACTTTTAGATGGGTGAAGATAAGTGAGATTACTCCCTGATTAAATTAATTCAGTATTTTCTTTTCTGTTTAGCTTAAACTGAGATACAGTTTTCCATCTGTATGCATAGACACAAATAAAGAATAAAATGTAGACATTATCTAGTTAGTAAGAAATACTCCATTCACTATTTTAATACTTAATAAAAAGTAAAAAGTAAGACTTTGAATAATTTTGTACTAAATGATACAATTATGTGGGTCACTGTTTATGGGTATATTGTGTCTAATGCTCCTTGGTTGCAAGCAGAGATGAAAAATAATACCAGCCAAAAAGACTCAACTTTTATTTAAAGGAAAAGAACCCTACAAATGAAAAACAAGATTAAACTGGAAGATTTAAGTCAAGCTTTTCTGCTCTACTGATTTAACTCCTGATTAAATTTGTTGAGTCCAGTCATTTTGATTTAAATCTGTACAACCTGACATGCAGTGAATTGTCTGATTAATTTTAATGAGTATTTCATGTGCAAAGCAAAGCACTTGTGCAAGTCTTGCAGGGAATAGTCCTTGGAACATAAGATTTCTGTTTTAATTGTTTGTTTCTAATATTGGTTTTAGTGTTAATTTATAGTTTCGTGTTTTCCTTAAAGAGATACAACATATGTTAATCAATTCATCTACAAGTTATACCTCAGAAGTGGAACTGTTGAGGACTTTGAGAAAAAAGTTACTGAAGTGAGTCACAGGAATGTTTTGCTTGGTTCCTTCAACAGCTGGTCTGTGAACTAGGCAGAACTTAAGGAAAGAGGAAAGTAAACTAGTAAAATATCTGTGCTTTTATAAAACCACTTCTCCAACTCCTAAGCCTCTTAACAGGGAAAGATATATATATATATATATATATAGAGAGAGAGAGAGAGAGAGAGAGCATCTTATCATTTCAATACCAAAAGTGCCAGTAGCAAATGGCTGTGGAAATTCAAGTTCATGCTAGGACTGGAAGCCAAAATAATTGACAGGTTATTTGTATTGTATTTCTGATTCAAATACGTTCAGTAATGTAGTGCATTTTGCTACATTTCCCACTGGATTGCAAAGGTCAAAGTACTAAATTAATGACAGCTGACAGAATTATGTTTTGTCAATATGCTTGCTAGTACTCCAAGCAAAGCTGCTCAACTTTTAAGTCAAAATTTGTGTTCTAATAATGTCAACTCTTTCAAGAAACCTTCAACAAATGCATTCACCTGTGGCATTTTCCTGGAATATTTAAGGTTTGCCTTGTCATGCTGGCAGTGAATAATCTAACATGCTACTTTATTATTCCTTTGAAAATAGGCAGGTATGAAAGAGTAGGAATAAACAGATCACTTTATCAGAAGTCCAGACACCCAGTAGGTAAATGTATAATAGTATTCCCAAAACCTCATGTTTAAAAAGTAGGTCAGGAAAGGAGAAATAAGAATTCAGAAGAAAAGACATCAGTGGTTTCATGTACATCTAAAAGGTAAAGGAAAAGCATCAGGTAAGGTTTGGTTAGACAGGCTTCCATTACTAGGCTGAGAGAGGCTGCAGGATGTGTGTATTCAGTATGTCAGCATTACGTTTTCAGAAAAAGTGCCTTTAGCTCTTAAGTTGATACAAAAAGAATGTTTTTATTATAGACAAACAGGATTTTACAAAATTGCTGGTATCTTGGTGTGGCACCTGGTGTTCTAAATGTTAGAAAAAGTAGCTTGAGCTGTCAGGACTTTGAAGCAGAGTATTTCTTAAGGTGCAAGAAATGCAATGGAGATTTTATTTAATTTCTGAAACTTAAGGGGTTTTTGTGTTACACCATGAGTGACCATTCTGAAAACAGCTCTAATAAATCGATGTTTCATTCTCAGCCCACTTGTGAATGAATGGGTCTTTCTGAGCTCTTGGTTCAAAAGGCAGCAGCAGCTGATGTGAGGATCTATATGTTTGGCGCCCAACTCTCCTTTGTGTTTCCCACAGGAAGCGGTTATTCCCCTGCCTCGCTGTCCCTTAGCGAGTTCAGGTCATGCAGCAGTACTCTGCTCTGCTTATTTTTCTTACTAACAGCACTTCAAGTGATTGAAAGAGAGGAGAGGGAAATGTCATTTATCATTCCCCAAATGTTCAATAAGGTAGTGTGATGTTTAGAGATGTGCCGTTGAAGTGTGGGAATATCTTTAATTACTAGTGCTGTGGGATGAACTACGGAGCTTCCTCCAGCAGCGCTCGTGCATGTGAGGAGCAGCGTCACTGCTCCTATGTGTTAGTAAAGGTCCTGATTTCGTGAGACATGTCTGTTCACATTTATGCCTACTTTGCAATCTTCTAAGCCTTGTTAAAGAGCACAAAGATTTTCTGCTAGTTAATCTCCAGCAGTTCCAATCTGAGTATGTGTATGTATTTGTGTGTGTGCACTTGAAATGCAAATCTATTCCATGGTTTTTAGAATCCAGAGGTTATTTTATGTGACCAGCATTTAATCACTATCATGCTTGAGAGCTAGTTAAAAACGGTAGCATTACAGAGATCCTATTTTCACATTCCTTTATGTAGTAACAAGAAATCTTCGTGCCAGTGGGATGTATACTTACTTGTTTCCTGTTTTCCTACATCTAGCTAATTACTTTATCCTGGAAATTTCAAGGAAAGGGTGCTTCCATTCCCTATCAAACTCCTCCTATTTAAAAAATCAGAATGAAAACATTTTACTTTTGGAGCTGATCTAGATGCAAAGATTCTCTCTCCCTGTCTTTTCACCTCCCTCTCCTACCTTCTTTCTCTCCCCTCTTCCTTTTCTCTCCTTCTTCCGTTATGTATGCCTGAAAAATGAAAAGTTCTGTTATATAAAATATTTTTACGTGATATGTCTAAAAAAAACCACACACATTTTTCTGAACACTTTAGAAAATACAGAAGTATTTTTAACTGTTTACTTTTCTTGTGATATTTTGGTGATTATTTTGCAGATATTAATTTTTACCACATATTTACTTTAGTTCATGTTGGCAGAAAAAAACAGCATTTTCCCTTAAAGGCCTTGTTACCTGCCCATACTTAAATTACATGAGGATTGCAATGGAAATGTTATGATATTTATGTATTGCACCATACTGCTGAAGCTGTTGACAACAAGCTGTTGACAACAAGATTCACTAGGGTTTTTTACAGTTATCTGTCATAAGTCAGGCTTAATATTACTTGTATATTTATTAGGCTCCAAAGGGTTACACCAAAGCTACACTCCACAAAGTCATTTAACAAGTTCAACAAATCCTTGGGCCACATTTACACTTAAGAAGCATGAATTCTTGGTGGCAGGTGCCATTTAGGTGTAAGGAACAGGACCCTTCACATGTTGGGGTCCTTAGTAGCTAATTTTACAGCGGCGAGTTGCTGTTAGCAATAAATTTTGGTAAAGTTAGCCTCTCTTTCTCAGTTCAGAAAAGCTTGCTGATTGGTGCTTACTCCTCAAACCAGATGTTTTTAGAATTACAACATGATGTGCATCAACAATAGGTATTGCAAAATCAGAATGTGTTGCTTATCTGTATTTGATCAGAGAATTTGTATAGCATTTAATGTGCCACAGTTTATATACCTTGTAAAAGGAGATTGGGACACTTAATATTTCTGTTCTGAGTATGCACTGTATAAATATTTTTATCAACCATGTATTGCAAAGCTTTTAACGTCACTGGTCTGCATTTTTTAGTACAAGTAAAACATGCTTGAATTTTTGAGAAAATTCCACATTCATGTGCTGTCATGCATTTTTAAGCCTTATCAGGAGAGAAAATAATTGATTTTAAAGGCATAATGATGAGCACAGCTTTAATCTTTGGTCATGGAGTGTTCTTTGCTGGCAGTAAATAGTTTCATGTTTTTCCCACATTTCTTTCACTGTTGGGGGTGGAGTGGAAATGGTCAAGACATGTTTCCAAAACCTGCTACAATAATTAATCTTGTTTATTTTTTTCAATATTTTCTTTCATATTCTTTATTTGACTTTACATACTTTACAGCTAATAGAAGCTTGTTAAATGGTATTTGACAAGCTGAACTGAAGTGTCACCTAAGGTGTATGCAGAGTGCTTTATAGTTTCTACAGTAAAGACAGTGTTCTTGAGAGTGGGAATGTTCATCATCTCTCCACAGCCTAAGGTGGATGTCTGTCTGCGTCTACACATGAGCATGTTTGCAGTATATCTAATATTTGAGAAGTTATGACTCTTCCTAAAATGAGAACAGGTGTTTGAGATTGTTAGATCATTTCTTTTAAGAAAATTACTTGCCTCTGTTAAGATATAAACTCCTTCAGAATGGCTAAGAGCTTGGAGATATCACAGTCTTTTTTCACATCAATCCATTGCCTTATTTTGTTTTAGTTGCTTCAATAGTTGGCACAATTTACACCTGTACTGTTCTTTGGCAGTGGCTGGACAGAGAAAGAGCTGCTTATAGTGAAGAAGAGAAGCAGCAAGAGCACTACTTACTACTTTTTTTGAGCTGTTTCTTCCACCAGGAACACTCAGTTTTAAGTTCCAAAAACACTTCTAGTGTCACTTGTTGGTCATTAGGAGGACCCTATGCCAAGAAATATTTCAGTTCCTTAGTGAGGAAAATTAAGCAGAGGCATACAAAGCCTAGAAAAATAGTGAGAAGGGAAAACAGGTGAGAAGGAGGGAAGAGAAGAAACAGAAAATAAAGAATAGGCTGTGAAAGAGAGAGGAAGATAGGTGAAAAGAAAACATGGCAGGAGTTGTGCTATATAAATGGTGGGCAGGGGCAGCCATCTGTGAATCTGCCATAGTTAGAGGCTTCACTGGAGGATGAGACCAGCTGAGCGTTTATGTGTGAGGATGACCGAATCCAAACCACAACTAAACAGAATCCTGTGAAAGAGGAAGGAGTGGCTACTTATGTGCGTATCTATGTTTCCATTTATCAGTCATTAGCTTGTATATTTTGTATCTAAATTTTGAGGTTGGCAACAAAAGATAATTATTTTTAATCATGCTTTTAATTAAAATTAATTCAATTTACCAAAGAAAATTCATAAATCAGTTATATTTATATGTAACAAGTCAGCAATGGAATAATTGGCATAGACACATGGACTTTCAGTGAATGAATTGACAGAAGGACAGTGAGATCAACTCTGCCAAGAGTTTGAAATAAGTTTTTCTATTCTAATTTTGTATCAAAATTAGGAACTCTACTTTTAACACATTCTTCTGTTCTTACATTTGATACACTGCTATCTTTCTCAGCTGCACTCTCAGAACTTGGAGGAGACCGTTCACCTTTGCTTTAAGCAATGTGTATTGAATAAAAAACATCCATTTGTTGCTCTTGTTGTATCACTATCTAGTATTACTTCACCTGCTTGATATTCAGGAGGATCAGCTGAAGTCACAGACAAAGCTCTTTGGAAGAAAACAGGAAAGACACAGAACAGTTTAAAAGATGTCATGAAGAGAAATGTGAGGTCCCGTGAGAGTAGTGGGCATGCTACTAATGGGGAAATGTTAACCTTGATCCAGGTGAACTAGCAAGATTATAAGGCTTAGGACTGAGAGAGAGAGAAAGTTTAAAAATGCCTCTTAAGCCAGGAGAAAAGAGCACCAGCCAAAACTTCTGGAAATGTTTTTCTGACAAATTGCAGAAAAACTGCAGGAGAGTTATGAATCTTTTACTTCATCTCAGCTACATTTGTAATGAAAAGACAATATATAAATGAGCTTACAGCCTGAATCATTAAATGCATTCCTCCTTTCAGCGGGAATTAGAGATGCTAAACACTTGAATCTTATAAATATTTCTGAGGTTCTGGACCAAGCTGCACAGGCCACTTGGTGTTTCAATCCTCATTGAGCAAGTAACTAAAATACTATTTAGTGAAACACTTCCATTTTTTTTTTTTTAAATCTTTATGTTCCAGAGAGAAAGTTCTCTTCAAGTACAGTATCTGTGGAGCCCGTCTTATTTTCAGGAGTAATGAACAGGAATTTTTGCTGATCCAGGCCAAGAAGAATCAGATCATAAGGGATCTTACCTCGGAGCAGGGTGGAAGAGTCCAGGCCTACCAACTGAAATATGTGATAGTGAGAGAGCGAAGGGACC
>JAVJGJ010000047.1:71409037-71490047 GCA_035590215.1 Microhierax caerulescens | reverse complement strand
AATATGTGATAGTGAGAGAGTGAAGGGACCTAAAGTTGTGACACCGTGAACAAGGTGTGTTGTGATTTACATGTGAGTGTGGACTGTAGAAGGCCTGTGCTAATTATCTCCAGAAAGAGACAGGCAGTGTCTCTGGAGAAAGGTCATGTCTCGAGGCAGACAGGACATAAGGCAGCACTTACTAGAACAACCCATCACGTGAGCTCTCTTGATTTCAGCTGTTCAACATGTAACATGCTGAACAAGCCTGTTCATGAATATTAAAGATCATCTTTGTCCCAGATGGTTTTTAGCTTAGTTTAATAGCTTAAGCACAATGTTCAGGAATCATCAAAGAATAAGAGGGCTGCGCTTTGTTCAGGAGATACTAGATAAGACAGACCTGTCGACATGGTTAGTTTCCTGTATCAGCCCTGCTAATCTAATAGTGCTTTTGAACACTGGAATCACAGTTTGTGTTTTCTTTGCTTTAGCTTAGTTCCAACCATCTGAGGAATGTAGTGCTTTGCTCTTTTAAGTGTATTAGAGTATTCTTGTGGATTGAATTACATTGATAGCTTGTTTTCTTAGAGAAGAAGGCAGCAATAAAAATTATTTTTGACTTTTTTTTTAAAACGGTGGACTTCAGACATCCAAGAAATCAGGATTTGTCCAACATCAGGCCTTTTCACTTCCTTGAGTAGACTGCTATTAACCCTTAGCACTGTTTGATTTTTTTTTTGTTGTTTTGTCATACATTGCCCCTTTTTTACAGCCATTCTGAAGATGGTGTTTAAAAAAACCCAAGAAACTCTGAAAAATACTGAAAGGACATCTGAATCACTTCATATTCTTATAAACTGATTTTGGGGACTTGTGCAAAGGAGAAAAAAGCTGTTAATGGATGTAGATTAATTCTGATGAATTATTTAACCTGTAGGAATATACTGTATAATGTCTTTGAATAATCTTCCCATCTTAAAGCCTTCAGTTTTTTTGGGACTGAATAATGCTGGCTGGTAGTACCAAGAGTTGTAATACATTCTGGTATGTCCTGTCTTGTTCTAGTACAGGGACATTAAAAGCAAATTTATTTCTTAATTAGCCAGGTGGATTGCTCAAAGAACTAGGTCTGCTAGGTAGTGTACAAGCTTTTAATTTCTTGTGATCTGAAGTTGAGGTTATATATAATTGATTATTTGAATATCTGAAAAAAATTAAGAAAGTCTTAAGTAAATGTAATGGACAGTCTGAGAAATGATGGTATCCTCTGTTCAGAGCTGTTGAGACACATGTTCACCATAGTGTGTTATGTCATTTAACAAAGATGTGGTTTTCCCTATCTGTTCTATTCTGAGCAAAAAGTTGGTTGAGATTATCAGAGCTTTCAGAGCCTGGCATATGGAAAAATCTTTTTTTCTGTTTTACTTCATTTGATTGCCCTTTTTAAAGTTGACTTGAAGACATGGCAATGCCATCTCACTGGCATACAAAGCCCAGTTTGGTTTATAAGTGAATCAGGCAGCTCAGAACAGAAACCCAGTGCTATTTCTTAGCTTTTGGATTCATTTAGTTTGCCATGGTTCATGAAGGAAATTTCAGAAGGGTCACAGAAATAAGTATGTTCCAAGGGTAATCATAAAGTGTGGTATCTGAGGCATTTCTGGTAAATGGAAACTAATTACATTGTGCAGATAGCTGGTAAGATTTTTTTTCTGTAATGCTAAATGGGTCTTCTATCTTCTGGAGGGATTAACTGAAGGAAAAGCAAAATGAAATAGAGAGTTGTCAGAAGAGAGAAGACTAAGAGGCCTTTGCTTATTTAGCCTTATATAATGAAGGCTGAGCTGGTTGTTCTTCATGCATGATTAGCAGGGTAAATAACAGAGGAGAAGACCTATTTAAGCTAAACAATAGTATTGTCACAACAGTAAATACATATATATCTCTTAGGAATACATTTAAGTCAGAGTTCAGGAGGAGTATAGATGACATTTAGATAGCTTTTTGATAGATTAGTAAGACCAAGCTACCAATTGACTGTCAATATGATCAATTTATGAAGGAGTTTGTGAATCATGGAGGTGTTAAGTCTTCTATGTTAGTGAACAAGATAAAGGTACAGAATTACACCTTTGGGCCATCTTTTTTTTTTATTATGCACTCAACTGAATATATTAGGCTTGTGATGTTTTCTGTAAGAGTTTGCTGTTCTATTGAAATTACCATGTTTACTTTACTTGAGGACTAAACTGTCTTTTATTCATCCTATCAATTTGTTGTACACTTTAAAGCTACCCTTCTGTTCTTATTCCATGCCTCCTCTTAGAGTATCCAAGTGCCTTTCAGAAACATGTAGGTGAATATGATTATAATGTGTCATACAAATGATTCTTTCTCATACTCTTCAGGAAAAAGAGCTGTGACACACCCACAGGCACACAAAAATGTGTGGGAAGGCATGCTGAAAAAATGGACTTTCTCATAGCATGTGTGGGTGAGGTGCTGAGATTAAGCAGACTTTCATCCCATATTCTTGTATTGAAATCCATGTTCTGGTCAAGTTATAGGAGAGAAGAGTGTGGAGCATCCTGCCTGCATTCCTCAAATCAATGCCTGAGGAAAGGTTTTAGATACTCCAGCAATCATTAATGGTCATGTTTTTAAAGGCAGAAGTGTCAGAAGATGCAAGCAGGCATACTGGGACTTTCAGAAGCATTTTTGTAAGCCTTTCATGTCAATCAGTTAGAACTGAGCGCTGAAAATTGAGCCAGTGATCTGCCTCACTCAATATGTACCTAACCTGCAAATTTCTTACTGAGATCCTTACAGACAAAGAATAAAATCAGTCTGGTATGATATTTTTTAAGGAATCAGCATCATGAAAGGATTAATGCTTGTAAACTTCTGAATGGTTGGGGTTTTTTAAATTATGAGTTTACATATAGTTTATGTCAATATTGCCTGTTGGTGTAACTGTAGTCTAAAAGTAGGTGCTTGCAGCAGCCCATGTTGTGGAAAATATGGAATGTTTGCGTTCATAACATCTGTAATATCTTGAGAATGTGTAGTTGCGTGTTTCCGTGGGTTGCAGTGCTGTGTAAAGCAGAGATACCAAATGCATGTATTGCTAAGTCCAAAAGATTATTTGTCAAGATGGAGGATAGTCTCCTAGGCAGCATTAGTGGTAGCACATGTGGATTCCAGAAGGCAATACAGAAGAATGTGGCACATTAAGAGTCAGCTGCATGCTTGAATTCTATGCTGACTCAACCAGGGTTTTTTTAAGGGATAATGACAGCACTTAAACTTCAGAAGAGCAAACTGATTGTGAGCACAGTTTCAGACTGTCACAACTGAAACTGGGATTCCTGGTTTCTATACATGTATTCTGGGCATATATTCCGCAGTCATGTGTAGTTTAGGATAGCAGCTTTAGAATTAATTTTCTAAAAGGTGGGTTGAAACAAACTGATGTACTGGTAGGAAAAATCCAGGTACTACTCAACTGCAATAATCACCATTATGGTAAAGATTTAATAATGTACGAGGCTTAATGAAGGATGCCAACTCCTCTGTAATATTCAAAGTTAACTAGTACAGCTGGCGGTGGCTTCATCCCAAGCTCAGCGACATCTGCATGCCTAACTGCAATGGCGTCTGCATATGTTCTGGGAGTATGCAGGGTTAGGCTTAGAGAGACAGTAGGTTCTGGTACTTAAAACAGTAGTTTGGATAGCACTAGGGAGATACAACATGTAGTGGAATGAAGCTGGGTTAATTAGCATTGATAATATACAACTGTGGGTTGGCTTCAGGGGCTGTGGGTTGGCAGATGTAGATAAGATGCAGCTGTGGCTGGTTCTGTTAAGTGTTTGAGAGCCAGTGAAGAGAGCAACTGAGGGAGAGACAGGAGAGAGGAAGAAGCAGGTTGAAGAGAGAGAACATGTGCCCTGGATGAGGCAAGACAAGGAGAAGGCAGCAGAGGGACTTCCATGAAGAGCGTGCTAGTATGAGATGGTAAAAGACCTTGTTGCAGCCGGTAGTTTGGAGAGTGCTACGATAATAATACTCATTGAATAAAATTAACTGAGGGACAGAGCGGGGAAAAAATGCTAACTTGCTTCCTGAAATATGAATAATTCTGTCCAAATCTGACCAGTGACAGCATAAGCTGAAGTGATGGAGTTTCATTAACTGTCCAAGAATTGGTTTTATGTTTAGTGTATGGTGGATATAATTGCAATTGTTTTGATTGGGCTTTCCAAAAGTTATACTGTAACTGATACTAATTGTGACACTTTTTTAGCTCACTGTTAAGTTGCCAAAGATCAAATGGATGTAAATTGAATTACCTTCTACTTCAAAATCTGATTGCAACATCATGATATTTTGGTAGGTAAACTTGCTTTTCTGCAATATTTCCATTAAATAAAGAATACATTAATTTCTGATGCTGTAAACTAGAAATGCCCCCTCCACTAGAATCTGGAGAAAATAATTCAGAGTAGTCAAAAAAGTAAAAAGTGTCAAGAGACGAAAATCTGCTAGATGTGAGGTGAAGTTCCCTCTCATTCTGTAGTTTCTGGCTCCTGTCTTTAAAAAGTAGAATAAAATAAAATCAGACAGGTTATCATATTTCCTTTAATGTGAAATTCTTTGAATCTGCTGGATAAAGTGGTGTTTAGGCAATGCTTAGCAATTGTGTGCAAATGTAAGTCAGCTCAACAAAAAAGTGATAATTAAAAATTCAGTTGCTGTGCAGTGTTTAAGCAGCATTACAAGCCTGACTGAAAACATGAAATAAATGAAAGTATTCTTTTTTTTTATATAAAAACAAACAAATAAACAAAAAAGCACTAAAAATCCTTTATCTTCCATTCAGCTCAGTAAAACATCTTTGAAGCTAGAGAAATTACACTGTTTTCCCAAAGTGGTACAAGCAGTCACAAATTAGCCCCAAAAATGTCTGTTTGTCCGCATCTTTCCAAACACATTTTAATAGGTAATATCCTGGGACAGTCAGGTAGTTAATGTATTTGCTTCTCTGGGTTAGAGCAACATGTGAAAGTCAAATTCACATCTTATTGAGTTAACTGAAAATTCTCATAAACTTCAACAAAACCAGTGTATGGCACTTTGGAGTAAATTGTCAATGGAGCAGCAGCTGCAGATCCACATTTGTGTCTGTAGATTGCACACAGATTTGAATCTATTTTGTAATGTAAAGAATCTCTGTAAAATCCAAGGAGGCAGATGTATCTACTATAGTATTCAAACTCTGGAAGCACGCTGGTACTGGGTAGCCCACTGTACTGTTCAGGTAATGAAGAAGCAGCAAGCCCCTTATGCGTTGATCTTGAAAAGCATCATCATGTAGCTAAAATGCTTCACACTAAACAATCTGTGTATGTAATCATTTTATAAGCTGTGTTGTCTTACTCCCTTTACACCTATTATATGCCTGTTAATCGCCCCAAGAAAACACACCACCATTACAATAAAGGCCTCTTCAAACAATTCCTTTTTCTTCCATCTCAGTCAGCAGTTATTTTGAGGCTTGAAATAACCTTTTGTCCTCAGCTGTATGTCCTCTAATGTCAATAACTAAATTACTGCTGACCTCATAGAAAGTAAAACAAAGTCCTCAAGGCTTCCCAAATGCTGGATTCGTCTTGCAGCAGCCACAGATGTTGTTTTATCTCTGTTCTATTATGTTATATAATTGACAACAGATAAGTGTTAAGGCAGATGTCACTGTATGGTGCAGTTACACATGTGCTTCCAAGTTCTCTTCCTTTATGTGGAATGCAGTGCACAGTCCTGGGAAGTACATGCTGCAGCGTTTGTCTTCTGTTTCATTAGACTTGGCAGAAATAATGGTACTTAGAGAGAAAGTTGTATGACCAGTACTAGCGGCTGCTTTTGGCATTGGCCTTTCATCTGAGTCTGTTTTAGAAGCAGAATTTCTTCTGGAGAGTGGTCTGCTTCTATTGAGATGAAAGAAGAAACCATACTGTGTCACTTTGGTTTCAGTCAGATGCACTTAGAATATACTTGCAGAGTAGAAGCTGTTCACTGCAGAGTTAATCTGACAAATTAGTGCCTGGGTTAGACTAGTCTAGGTATGAAAATTCCTGTATAGAAAGCTGTATTAGAGCTGTTTGTTCAAATGGGCATTGCATTCTCTCCTGTGAAACAGTATAAGGGAATATATCCCGTGGTTCTCAGGGCTGCATTGAACTGCATGCTTTTGATTTAATTACTTCCTATTATAAAGTGGAAGAGATATTCTACTCTTTCCATACCCTGGCAGATGTGAGCTTAACCCATCAGTGCAGTCAAGCCACTTCCTTCAGTCTGTAATGCTCTAGATTTCTGTCTTCAGCTTGTCTTCCCACCAGTAAAGTATCAGTGTTGACTGCTATTTTGGGAAATGCTGCCTATTAGTAATATTATGAGTTGCTCTCTGAAAAGCTTAATCATGGAAGTTACAGTATGATGGCAGAATCATAAACTTGATGTATGGAGGCCAAAAAGCCCATTAGGCACCAACAATTACATTACCATTTCTGGGATCACAGTGTGTTGTGATGAAAAAGGGCAAAAGCAGGAAAATAAAACGCTTAAATATCCAGAAGGTGCACCTTTGGTTACTTGAGCATGGTCCAGAAGATCAGAAAATGGGGTTGCATATCAATATCTTTAGTGTAAAGAAATCTGTATAGAGAATGTGGTTGTGACCACAGATGTGGAGCACAGCCCTGGTGTGCTGTAGGAATTTGTGTTTTAGACAACCAGTTTCCTATGTTCTTCTTTTGAGACAGTATTAAACCCTTTAGTTTGAAATGTCTTTATTCTCTCTCAAACACTTATCCTGTAAGAGACTGGACAGGAATATACTTTATTAAAAGTCAGTGACAGACAGTTTGGAGAATGTAAAGCCTGTAGTGCAACGCCCTTGTTACGTGACCTTGTGTTGGTGCTGCCCTTACATAAAGCTCAGGGGATTGCCCCAGTTGTCCTAGGGCTGCAAGGATTGCTGGTAGCAAGGGAAGCCATCCGAACAGGCTGGGGCTTGATTGGGACGAGCATCTGCAGTGCTGCATCCCGCTGCCTCCTGGCCATTACATGCAAACAGCTGTCTGCAGACTTTACAGTGCCAATGGCAGTTCTGCTCCTTTATCGCCCTGTCCTGCTTGGGGTAGTCTGTTATGATCTTACCTGTGTTAAGCATGGTTTGTGTGCTTTTTGCTTGCAAAGTCCTTCAGCTCCTTAAACCACCTTTGTTTTTATGCAAAAAGAAGAGATACTTGAATCCTGCAAATACATCATTTTTCTGTATGAGAAAAGAGGAGAGGAAGCAAGAGAGAAATGTCTTCTCTCTGACTTGCTCAAAAGGAAACCGTGAATTTTACCCCTGTATCGTGAATTCCATAGCTCTCTCCAGCTCTGCTCCTCTTTCTGCTCAACTTTTTAGTCAGTAAAAAATGTACTATGTGATTTATACTAAAGAAAAAACAATACAATAAAGATGCAGTATTAGGTACTTTGATATATAGCCTGAAGAAGTCAAGGTCCTCTTTTATTTGTGGTTGTGTTGGCAATAGAAAATAGGAAGCTGCTGGGAGATCCTGCAGTAAAGGCTGCAGTAGAAGGTCATCTGTCTGTGCCATGACGTTCTTCATCTTGTGGTATGTGATTACCAGATTAAAGCAGAAGGGGCTCTTGAGCTGCAAGGAGAAAATGGAAAACCTGCTCTGCCTGGAAATTTGGTTGCATGTTCAGAGTTTCTGCTTCATCAGATGATCTCTTGCATCATTATGCAGCCATGAGCTAAAATTAAGGCCAGGATAAAATAAGTTTAAAAAATAATGCGGCAGTATACCAACATTACAGATGTCTGTGCAATCCACACCTCTCTTCTCTCCCAGCAGCTGGACACAAGATCTTTAGGGCCAAGAGTATTCTGGGTGTAAGACTGCCTCAATGGACTTAGCACCTAATATCTGTATTGCTTCTGGTAATACTCTAGGGCTGATACCAGAGGGAAGGGAAAATACGTTCTCTCTTATGTGTGTCTGAATAGTTCTGAACAGTACTAATCCCTTCTCAGCCTGCATGCAGAAGGGAGTACCAAAATAAAGCCCTGGTTGCAGTTTGAGCTCTGCCCCTGTTTGGATCACAGCCACATGTAGGAAGTGGAGCAGGAGAAAGGCAGGGCCAAAGGCAGCAAAAGATCTAATCTCAACTGAAGTGGTACATTAATAATTGAATCTCACAGTTTGCAGAATCTCTTGAAAACACAATAGACATGTTTTTGGTAAATGTGTAGAATTTCTGTGGCTACCGTAGATTATTATTTCTGCCTAATCCAGAAATTGCTATGAGCCAAGTTGCTATTTAATGAGCCAATCTTACAGGCTTTCACAGTTAGTAGTAGACTACATTTGTTTTCAAAGGGCCCCATTACTTTTGAATTAGGGTAATTATTTTCTTCTAATTTCTTGAATGACTGGTATTATTATATTCCATGCACTTCTTTTTAATGTAGAAAAAGCTAAAATTGGTTCAAAGTTTATTTGTCAAAAGATGCCTTCAGGTTGAGCAACAGTACAGTATATTTCAAAAGGAGAAAATGGTAATGGTCAAGTTAGACTGCTTTGCAGGTAGAAGATGATAGGAAAAAAATGTTCCCTAAGATACAGAAATGCAAGTAAGGCAGCCAGGTGAAAATAAAATATCAACAATAGGGTTGTAAGTTTGCATTATTTTCTTTATATTTTCTGGGTGAACTTGGAAAAATCTCACTTCTCTTTAGAAATGTGTTAAAATTAATCAGAAATCAAACAGAGCAATAGGAAACTTTCCCGATCTTACAAGTGCTACGAGATATATCATTTCCATTTTACATTCTAGAATGATTACCATCGTGAGCAAACTTACTACTGGGCATTATTAATGTGAAGATCTCCAGATATTTGAAACTAGAATTGTGTTATATCACTGGTCAGTGTGCCCACGGTGAATACACTGCATTAATAGAGGTGGTATATAGGGAGGTGTAAAAGGTTCCCCTTTCTATCCCAGCTGGTGTAACTCCACTGACTTTCTTTGAAGTGCTTTTCCTGGCAAGAAATTGTCAGTGAATCACCCTCTCCATTGGCCCCTATTTTCTTTGATATTTCTTCATGAAACAGCAATTAATGCTGGCAGTGCAACTCAGCAGAAGCTTTCTAATGTTCTTAACATATCCTTTGGGCATGAATGAAAGAGGCAGCAATCTACTTGCAAGGCTGCATTCTTGTTTTGAGAGCATAGCAAGGTTTCTTTTGGAGAGATGAATTTACTTATTTTTTCCTTGTAGAGATATTTTGAAGAGATAGGGAAATTTCTGTAATCTGTAGCCTAATATTTGAGTCACACCAGGGATTTACTTAACTCAAAATCTAGTGCATGAAGACACCATTATTTCAGCAATCAGAGGAACTAAGATGCTTTAGAAAATATTTGTGCTAATAAACCATCACTTATAAGCAGTTTGTTAACAACAATTCACTGTATTGGTTCCCATAATATATATTCACTCTTCAGTTTGTTGCATTTAGAAATTAAGATTTACAGCACTTGGCAGTGTTCTGTATAGCTCTTGACAGCACTGCCAACATACTTATAGGACTGAACTTCACAGTCTCACTTGGTTTGATATTATCTCACAAAGTGCTATCTCCAGGTAAAATTAGGAAGAAAAATGCAGCACCTATATTCTGAAAAAAAAAAAAAAATAAACCCCAGGTGATCAAACGTGGAAAATATTTTATGTGACCACTGGATATTTTTGTGTTTATTTTTAAACCTACAGTTTCTATAAATATTTCCTTGGAAAGGAAGTGCTTATCTACATACTCCCTGGAGTGTTAAGGAAGTTGCCATACACTCGAGAACTTTGTCTTCAGGTTGTGCTTCTTTTTCACAATTGTTTTCTGTTTTGGGGGGGATTTATTCAATCAGTTGACATTCTACCTTTGAGTAAGTGTGGCCCTGTTTTTTGACACCTTTTGCATTCTAGTTGTGACTGTGTAGAATGCAAGACATGTGAGTACATGTAGAGCTGTTAAATTTTCAAACATTTGCTATGTGTTTTCATTACTCAGACTTGTGGATGTGTCATGGGAGGGTGAAGGTTGTGCACTTGACACTTTGCCTATCTGCATTTTCATATGCTGAAGCACAAGCCTATTTTGGAAGCTAGAAAACAACAGGGTATAGATAAAATGCTTCCCTTATATTAGCTAAAATAATTTTGCTCTTATTTTTTCCCCAACTAATGCAAGAATTAACTAATGTACAGAGCAGATGCCATTAGTCTCAGTGCACGTTCAAGAATCCTAACCTTCATTACAGTACACTTGTACATGTGTTACTGCTGATTCAAATTCATGCTGTGTGGAAGAAAATGAAAATATCTTGAGTTTGGATACTTTCAGTATCCTTCATCCTTATTCTTCAGCGCATAAAATGCTGCCTAACGAGACCAAGAGGCATTAATCCATATCAGGTGACTGTTTTCCACCGGAAATGAGACAAGGAAGATACATAGTAACTTGTCTGTCTCTGCAGAGTGAATGGTAGAGAACAGGTAGAAAGTATGTTTAGAATAATTTTAGGATTATCTACAGATGTCTATTAGAACATTTTACTTGTAAATTGGAAATGGTAACAAAGTGCTTGGTGGAGTTCATGGAGTTTCACTGACTTTGCTTTTAAAGTATTGAAATATCTGTGTTAATTTGTCACTGTTTTTAGTGTATTACTTCTAATGGCCTGACTGCATTTTGATTACGCTTGAGTTTTAAGACTGCAGTGGTAGTTGTCAAGTTATATCTCCTCTTCTACTGCTGGAAATCTAGAGAGCAAATCTTATGTTGATAATCATCATGCATGAGTTTTCTTTCTGCTGTGCCCAATCTTTGTTTCTACTTAGGTGTTTTACAACATTAAAGATGCTAATGCATATGTAATTGTACTTTTTGACACTTACAGAATTAACAAAAGTCACACTGAAGATTAATAACCTGGTTACCGGTAAAACTTGCTTAGCTTGCTGAAGAGGTTTTGTGTCTGGCAGATTATTGTTTGAAACATTTTCTAAAACACAGCTGAGCAACTAGATATTAACCTGAAAGATTTTCCCATGCATTCTTGAGCTAATTTAACAGGCAGTCAATTTACACTAATCTAGATTAATTGCTTTACCACAGTAGGGAGAAAATGTTTTAAAACAGGCAAAATGTTACTTGATAAAAGTTCACCTAACAGACATGAGCGATGATTAGATTCCATATTCACAATATATTTTAAAAAGGTAACCAAACCTGTGGATTTCACAAGGAAGAAAACATACATAAAAAGCAGTTAAATATAAAGAAAAGATTATTATAGGAAAGAATGGGTTTATACTGTTCTATTATATAAAGGGCTACATAATTATAGATATATTATATACTATATGGATAATATAAATAGAAATTATGTATGTATTTCTATAATATATATATCTAAAAAGCTGGGTTTATGTTGCTCTATTACACAACTGTAATATGTTTGTAATTTCCTTATATGAACCAAAGTCTAAAAGACTTAAGTTCTTTATTTGTTGTTCTGTCCAGTCACAAACTTTCTGTTTAGAAATCAGAGAATGATTTGGGTTGGAAGGGACCTTAAGGACCACCTAGTTCCAACCCCTGCCATGGCAGGGACACCTTCCACCAGACCAGGTTGCTCCAAGCCCCATCCAGCCTGGCCTTGAGCACTGCCAGGGATGGGGCATCCACAGCTTCTCTGGGCAACCTGTTCCAGTGCCTCAACACCCTCACAGTAAAGAATTTTTTCCTAATATCTAGTCTGAACCTACCCTCTTTCAGTTTAAAGCCATTGCTCCTTGCCCTAAATACTACATCACCTTGTAAAACATCCCTCTCCAGCTGTCTTATGGGCCGCCTTCAGGTACGATGATCTCTACATCAGTATGTCCTTATATCCAGGTCTCCTTAAGAAGCTGAAGTTAGCTGCTTGGTTTACATGTATTATTTTAAGTTAGTTATTCACTGAAATCTAAAGTTTAAAGGAATGTTATGAGGTTATTACATAGTATAATTTTTGCAGTGTTGGTTTGTATATGAAAGGAATTAGCCCTGCAGCTCTGTTTGTACCTTTGCTTTTTTTGAAACAAAGCACAAACAAAGCTGTTTTATGAAAACCCTGTCGACAATCATTTGTCATGTCCTGGAGGCCTCTGCTGTGCAGAGTATAAATCTCACTCTGAATTAGGGAAATACAACTGAAATTAGTGACTATATTAATGAATTAAATCTTTCATGTTAGATCAGACTGTACTGTTTTCAGTGTGGTCCCCTTTCCGTTCCACATCCTGATAGAGATCATCAAAGTCACAGATAAATTATGCTTCTAAAGTGTATGTCTATCTCTGTCCAGCTGTGTTTTAAATCCCAACTTGTTTTTTAAAACTTTCATGTTTTTCATTCAACACTACTTGGCCAGTGAAAATAAGCAAGTCATTCACGTATCTGTTATAGCCTTTTCCATTATCTGTGTTTTTCTAACCGAGACCTGCAACATGGAGGTGCAAAACTATATAAATCCTAACAACTTGAACTCAACCCCCCCAATATTTTTGACATTGACATTAAAATATGCCTTTCTGAACTCTAGTTGAGAAAACGTCCAAACAGTAGATAAAAGGGGGCACTCTAGATAAAACCACATTAAGGAGCTAGAATACATCAGGGTTAAATCTTTGGAGAAGGTCAGTAATGTGAAACTCTGCAAGCAGTTTTGTAACTTAGAACTGATTTAAAATCCAGATAGAGAGCTGGTGATGAGATATTCACCTGAGCTTTTCCCCTGCTGCATGCTATTTACCAGAGGCTGATGGCTGAACCTCTGATGAAAAGCTTCCTTCACCCTGGTGCCTGGCATGACCCAATTCACTTTCTAAATTTGGTGGTTCAGTCCAGCTCCTGAGTTTTTATCTTGACCCAGGTTTATCTGTATCAGCATTTGTATTCACATTTCTTACTTCAGGGACAGAGGAAGAACCTTTATAAGAAACACATGTGTACCTTTATAAGGCTACAGAAGGTTAAGATGGAAATTATTTCAATCCAAGCAGGAGTATGCTCTTGATTTAAAAATAAATAAATAAATAGGCAGAAACTATATTCAAGGAAGAAAATAAACCACTACAATTGCTTGATGATGCTCTACATGCAAGTTTTTCCTTAGTTGGTCCAGAGTTTTGCCTAGTTCATGGAGCAAGAAAATTAGTTTCCTTCACCCTGGGCTGGTACATGCAAAACTGTATGTGAAAAGCGGGTTTTAAGTGCATTGGAATAGATTATGAAGAGTTCTTTGCTGGGTTGTGAGCGGACTGCTTGGTTTGCTTGCTTCTGCAGTAGCTTCACTGCTTGGTGTGGAGGCCCTAATTTGTGAAAGTGAATCCTGTGGGACAGTGGGTAGGGCTTTTGATTTAAAAATTTGAACAATACAGGACATGTCAAATTTTCTTCTAGAAAAGGAAATAGGAGGGAGGAGACCTGTCTGTAACACTTCAGGTATGCTAGCAAAAATGTGTATGTATATCTGCATTTTCACTGTGATTTTTAGCCTTTTTGCTCTCCTGGTGGGGGGTGGGTGGGGAGTGGGTGGATGGGAAGTTGATGATGCTTTTGCTTTAGCATATTTACTAAAATGAAAAAATAAACCCCAGCGTAGCTGGCATGTAGACCAATATAAAATGTCCATGTGGATGCAGTAGTTGAGACTCATCTGTTGAGACTGTTGCTCCCACATTTGAGCATGTTTTGTTTGGTTGTTTTTTTCAATTTTTAATGTGTATGAGAAGACAGTGCAGTGAATGCAAGTCTCTCTCCTTGACTAGGATGCTGGGCTCTGTACCCATTTCTAACCCTCCAGTGTAACCAGTACACCCGATGGGTCCAGTGGACAGGTCTGAAGTAGAAAGATGGAAGGTAGTTGGAGCAAAGTGTCCCTGCAGAAGGGGTGGACATGGGCACAGGCAGCTGCCCTGTGACCAACAGCCTCTCCTTGCACTGGTTTGGTGCTCTGGACTCATACCTCAGGCTTACGCTAGTGGGCCAAGTGAGGCTCTGCGGCTTCCCTTTGAAAGTGTGGGAGCTTGTGGAGAACTTGCACAGGGATCCAGATAAGCCTCACTTTTAGCAGGGCTCCTGCTTTATTTACCTTATTGAGGGCTGGCCCAGAGCCCACCAAAGTCAGCAGAAGTCCAAATATTGGGTCTGTTCTTGAATCTGTGTGGGTGTCTTCTTGGCTGAAAGCTTAGCAGTTATTATATTAGTGTATTTTATTTAGCCAAATCACAGAAACAAAAGTAAATGCAAAGATTTCTTTTTCTGGCAGGGCTTTTTTTTTGTTTCCAATTAAAATGTTTATTCTTCAGAAACTTCCTTATTTGTGTTCTACAGCTATACTGCTGAGTAAGAAACGGGGGGTCTTTGCAAAGAACGAAGTGAATTAGTTTTAGCTAACTGCATCTGAAAAGCTGAGCACATGATCTTTTGGCCTTTCTCTGAGAGTAACTCGGCTAGCATTTTGGACAACAAGCTTTCTGAATATCAGACCCAGAAAAAATGTCACAGATTATTAGAAATGGGATGGAAGGGAGCAGGCCTTACTGGAAACTTTGGCTAAGCTTACGTCGTAATTGCTGTGCTGAAGCAGTAAACAGCTGCTGATCCTGTGATCTTTCTGTTGAAAAATAAGCATTTGTTGTAGTGATTTTTCAGATGTATGTTATTGTTTGCATGGTATTTCAAGTGTCCTACTTGGTATTTATATTATTAGCTCAGTGTTCTACATTACAATAAATGTGTTTACTTGTTACAGAAGTACTGACCCTTAAAACATCTGTTTCTCAGCTGAATATCTGTGGCTCAGTGGGTGTGGGTAGCTTCTGTTAGCCATTCTTTCATAATATTTTGCAGTCTTTGGCAAGCAATTTGAGTCAGAATCTGACCTCAGATGCACTGCTGTACAATGGTAATAGCTGCGCTCCAGTCAACAGCATTCTTCTAGTTTTATGTCAGTGTTAACTGAGGTCAGAGGACATTGCAGCAAGTGGGTCGCACTCCTGTATAATTTTTGCCTGGGTGAGTTCTTTAAGCAAAAGACATTAAAACTCTAGTGGCTTCAGACTGATGTCAAAGTTACCCTCGCTCTTCTAGAGATGGAGCGATAGCAAATGATATGACAGAAGGTTAATCAAATTGTTATGAGGAATAAAGGGTTCTGTGTCCAACAGTATCAGCTCAAGAGCTGTAACCACAGTCTAACAGGCTTGGAAGAGTGGTGGCTGGCTGGAGCATGCCTTTTTGTCTTGAGCTGTCTCTTGCCTCCATTGATACTGGACCCGAAGAAAATGGCTCAGAGGCTTCTTTCAGAGGGGAGGAAAGAGTTTCAGTTGCCTTATGAACCGTGTGATGGGATGGGGGGGATCCCTGTCATTTCCTGCGAGAAGACTGTATCAAAATCTCTGTGGTTGGTGTTGAAATGGGGAAACAGTAATTTTAAAGTTTTCATGTCTTAGCAAAAAGTCATCATTTTCATCCTTCCCTTTACTTCCAGCCTTCTCTTAAGAATTTCTCAGCTCAGTCTCCCCTTCTCCCATTCTAAGTGAGTTGTCCGTGGTCTGTGATCCATGCCCACTGTGCCCTTGATGCCCGAGGTCCTGCCCTTCCTCCCCGATATCCCAGTCTAAAGGTGTGGGAAGAGCTGCCATCTCAGACCTCCCCCTCTCACCAGAGCCCTGCTGCCTCCTCTGCTGCTGGGCCACCTGAGGAGAAGGAAGATGCTCAGCTTATCTCAGAGCACAGCCTGATCTAGTGCATGCTTAATTCTTCATGGAGCAACAAGAAGGATGGGACAGTCTTTTTCTTCTGCATTTGTAGGGCATCTACCATCCTGGGTCTTGTCAACAGCAAAGGAGCTTAGCCATTATGATCATACAAGCAAAAGATCATAACATCAACCAACAATAGGCCGTGTAGGTTGGTATCAGCTGGGACTTCTATAATGGGAAGAGTCCAAAAGTAAAAACGCGGTATGAATATAATATACACAGCATCCCCTAGAGGTTTGTGCTGCAGTTTCAGATAGGATAATTGAACAGCTCTTTTCCATAACTGGCTCCTCTTACAGATGCCATCTAGTAATCATTACAATAAGAATACATGTTGGAATTAGTTTGTAGATGTCATGGCTTAAACAATATTGCTGATACATTTTGGAAAACAACTTTTACTCTGAAATAGGAAAACATGTTGCTGAATAGTTTTGCAGAACATCCTTTGCACATTGGTGGAAACACTGAGTTATTCTGTTCTTCTGTTCATTGCTTTATCACCAATAAACTCTGTTTCCTAAGTGTATTTATTGCCCCTTTTTAAATGGTTGAACTGTTGACAGCACTGTTTCCATGAATCGAATTGTCTCCTAAAGAACTTCAGGCCATACAAAACGTTTCTGCTAGATAATGGATATCCAAATAAAAGTGCAGTGAAAGTTGGCCTGCACCATACATGGAAACATCTTGATATGGTTAATTTGACACATAAATAAGCCAAATTCACACCCTGAATGAAACCACTTGCTAAAGGAAAGTAATCCATGTTTGATCTGCAGCTTCTTTTTGATGTGGAAGATAGTTTTGATATTTCTGGGCTATAGTATTTAGTATGCCTCCTTATATAAAGAAGGAAAACTCCTGATAAAGCTATTCAGATGTTATTGATGTCCTGTAGAAACTGGTGATTGAGCATGGAGAATACAGCAACAGATGGTATAGCCCTTCAAGAGGCTAGTAAGCTGTGGCAATACAAAACTGCCAATCCTGAAATTGAAAACAGGTGGCAAAAATTTCACTTGGAGACATGGCATCTGTAAGTAATCACTTACTGTAAGAGCCTTGGTCAGACACAAATTGACTTCATTGCTGATTGCATTTTCAATAAGTAAAGGAGAAAACACCTGCATTTCGTTAAAATCACAATACAGTGTAGAAATACATAAAGTGTTTAGGTTTTTTTTTCGTTAGTGTGAGTATATATGTTCATTACCTTTTTTTTTTCTTCCCTCTAGTATTTTGATTGAGAAAAAAAACTTGTTTCACAACAGTTTTAGCAGCGCTTCTGGGATCAAGGCTTTTTCTCAGAGCTTGCAGACTTTTTCTCACCATTCCTACATCACTTTCTGCTTTTAAAAAATGTAAATAAATAAACAAACATGGGACATCTGGATTTGACTTGGTTTTGGGTTGATTTCAAATAGGAAAGTAAAATAGCTATTTTGACTAGAACTGAGCTATGCTAATAGGGGATGTGTTTTTGAACTTTATCCTTTTGTCAATCCCTCCTTCTTCCTACAAAATGTACTTACCTAACTGAATATGCAGATGCCTGGCAGTGACCTGATGGTGACTTAACTAGCAATGACAGGGAAATTCAGAGCAGGCAATGTGTTAGTGGGTGCTAGTTTGAGTAAAATGAAGTTACTTGTATGCCAAATTGAAGTTTAGAAGACTTTCAAAACACCTAAACAGAAGTTGTTATTGTACAGGCAGCCAGCCTATCTGAACATCTTCAATACACAAGGGGAAGAACCTTTCATGTTGATCACCTAGAATATTGCAGGTTTAAAGGATTTCAACTAATGACAAAAAAGGTTTGGTCTGTGGGGGAAACTAATCCAGTAATGCCAGAGCAGCCTTCAGAATTGCAGTATTCAAATGGATTTAAATGTTGGGGAGATGATCTCTTTCACCTGAAGCTATATGAGGCATATACCTTTGTGAGAAGGTAGCAAGCAGTACTTGAAATTTAAGTCTGTTACAACTGTTACTCAGTTTTCCACAGCTGGATGTTCCATCTCCAGTCAGACACCATGTCATACTAGAAGTGGCTTGACATCAAAGGTACTCTTGAGCATCCACAACTCTACTGAAATCACTAGGAGGTCACACACTTGCATTTATGTATCCCAGAAGAAGTGATTATAATTCTAAGTCTTTAACTGTGTGTGGATAGTGCTAATATAAGGAAGAAACTAAGATTACTAATGAGAAGAACCAGAAGATCAAGGGTTGGTGAATGTCTTTGGGACATATTTCTGCATGGAATGATGTTCGGTAAGTGCTAATAGGTCACCCTGCAAAAATTATACCTATTTAAGATGCTTCAGTCAGGCACCTGCAAAATGTGAAATGCTCAGTCATGTTGAGCAATGCTGTCCAAAGGGTTTGGGAATGCAAAACATTCACAAATTCATGTTTCAACAGAGATGTTGCCTCATGGGCCTACTTCCCAGCCTATTTGCCATTGCATAGATAACTGCTCTTTCTGGCAATAGAATAATATTCCTGTGGCAATTGCTTACATGGAACAATAAATACCAGATAAATGTTTAATATGAGTTTAACTTTTTAAATGTTGTTTAACAGCTGAATATAGAGGAAACAGCATGCTGTGACTAATCAGCTCTCTGCAGTCCACCAGCAAGTACTCCTTGTTCACTGTAACGCAAAATGAATGGCTTCCACATCACTTTGTGAGATTTAAAGATGCCCGTTTCTTAGTTATATGGTGCATCTTGCAGTAGAATGATACTAGAATTTTGTCTTTTTCTGAGTTTTCTAACATTGGAGTTTTGTGAGAGAGGCAAGACGAGTCCACTCCATGACTAGCAGTTTTATGGTGTTGCTGTGTGTTAGATATCATCAGTAAAATACTTTATAATTTTTCCTGGAATCTAGACATCCTACTGGACTCAGCATACACAGCCATTTCATTCCAATCTCTATGTGCATTGAAACCACTTTGCTATTTTGCCATTGCCTTGACTAAGTGATTTTCTTAGTGGTTTTTGTCACATTTATTCATGGAACAGTGAATAACAAATTATAGTATGCGTGTAGGCTGCTTTGTAAATTAAAACACACATAAGTTCTTTGTCCACAGGTTTGAAGAGTGTGAAACAAACCCAGTGCCGTTGCTATGTTCTCATAATGCGGCACATTTCTGATATTAAGGTCAGATATGAAAAGTCCTAATTTTAAAATTTTAAAGCCAGAAATAAGATTCCTTTTGTGATACTGAGAAAATACATGATAGCAAAATAGAGTTTAGGATTGTCATCTTCCTTATCGGAGCAGTGATTTTCTAACTGTGCAGAGCTCCACATGGTCCTGCTCTCCCCTCTGCTGTTTTATCTTCCTCTGGCAGGTAACTGAAGAGGATAACATCTAATTTCAGACAATAAGGTTGGGAAGAGGTAGTAGGCAAGTGGGGCCAAAGCCTGTGGCTGAGGCTACAAGACAGTCTCTGCATGCAACATCACCTTTTCCTCTCTGTTCTGCTCCTTCTCCCTGGTAGCTAAGCTAAACAAAAGGAATGCAATATGGGGTCTGACACCATGCCTCATCCTGGGAGAGCAACTGGGACTAGGACCAGGCAACTGGGGGAAAAGGAGGAGATGATCGGAGTAAGGATGCAAAGTGCTGATTTACTGAATTGGGGGTAGAAGGAAACATGAGGAAACACCTAAAAGGAGGATTTCCTTGTATACGTGTGTAACTGGTGGGGTGGAGCTGTCAGCTCTCTGTGTGGTGGAGCCTTTAATAGAAGGTGGCATTCAGGGTATGGGAAGGATAACTAGGTTGGATGGAGAAAGACTTGCTTTGCAGTGCAAGGAAATTGAAGGGAATGGTCAGTCTGGGTTATTATACCCTCCAGGGGTGGAGGGAGGAGGTCTCCAGGGCAGCATACACAGTGAAGAGGGTGCCAGGCACGTGCATATGTAGCGGGGAAGGGGGAGTAAAACACTAGAAAAAGAGAAGGAAGATTCAGTTTGCAAGTAATTGGGTACCAGTGCATTACAGACCTAAAAGAAATTGTATGAGCTGTGCTTACGTATGCTTATGAAATCACTCATATTTAAAGCTTAAGCTGAAAAACAGTCTATCAATGAGCCCATGTTTCCTGTGGAGAAGCTGTATTAATGACACAAAGTTTTCTCCCACAGCTTTCAGTCTCCTTATTTCAGCAAAACTGATGGGACTAATAAAGTAAGTTGTTTTTCCCTTCTTACTGCATTTATGTGAGAGGAGGAGGCTGAACGTGCTGTCTTTTATTGCTTTTCTCCTCCAGGAGTAGGCAAAAGGTGATACATACTTCAACCTTTTTTCAAGCAGATGATACTAGACAGATGCTTAGAAGCAGCTTAGCTAAATCATGTGAAGGGAAGCGTACGCTATGTGGAAAATCTGCAGCTTTTGGCATAACCAGGCAGAAGCGGAGATTAATTTGGGGCACAAGAAGTTGTGAATTTTTGGTGTACCATTAATGGAACAGAGGGGAAATGGCCACTGGGAGTTAAGCAGTAGGGTTCAGTTAAACAACAGGCCTTTGAAAGGCCCTGGTTCATGGAAGTGTCAGTGGTTTGGGGGCTCGTTTAGAGCCAAACAGTGTGCCCAAATGCATCAAACTGTGAGAAACTTCCACATGACTAACATGAAACCAGAAAACAGATGTGATATGTGGGCTGCAGAAGCATATTTAGTTTTCAAAGCAAGCGGGCATTTGCTGTGAACACTGATCAGTGTTTAACAGTCTTCCTCCCAAATTTGTTTGAGGTTACAGATGTGATAAAGGACTTGAGCACCTACAAAATCAGTGTTTTCATGACAAATTTGTTGCTTTCTTAAGTGGTAGTAAAGCCTTTTGTAAGTTGCATACTGTTAATCCTTAAATTGCAATCCCAAACACCTGTTTGTGGACCTGGCAGTTACCTGAAAATAACAAAAAAAAACAAGCAATACCCATCATGTGTCTGAAATCCTGCTTCTTTCTGGGGATTACTGATCGGTTAAGGGCTGCAAGAAGACACCTAATTGTCTCAGGATCCTGTGTGTGCAGTGCACTTCTGAGAGTGGCAGTTGGTCTTTGCAAGAAATGAGAAAAACTCTGTTTGTCTTCTAAGCCCAAGTACTGGCATCTTGGATTTGCATGGTAGTCTACTGGTTATGTACTCTCCAGGGAAATGGGGCAGAGATTTCAATGCTCCTTTTACACTGGAGGAGGTCTTCCATCTCCTAGCAAGGTGTCCTGCTTTTGAAGTTGTTCCAGAAGATACTGTAGACTAATTGGAACAAAAGAGAGGCGGCAAGGCTGGATATGGCCCCCCAGGGTCCTCAATCTGGCCCCCTGGTATTTACAAACACACACACACACACACCCCGGCGCCCCCACCGGGGGTTGGGGGGGGAAACCAAGCAGTCGCAGATGACTGCCTGCCACTGAACCCGTGCGCCGGCCCCCTGGTTAAAGAGTTTGAGGAACCCTGGTTTATCCACATAGACTTTCACTAGCCCTGATTTAAGAAGAAAAGAGTTTACTCTGAGTTTTGAGAGAGAGTTTTGTCGCAGTGAGCACGTGCTTTCTGAAACTGGAAAGCTGGAGCAAGCAAGCTGCTCAGACAGGGAAGAAAGGTGGCCAGGTCAGCTCTTAATAAGGTGGGACATGTAGTTCTCCAGACTTTTACTGGCTGGGCCTGACGGCAACTGCACCCTTTACCTCTAAACAGACCAGTCCTTAGATTTCTCTGAAAAGAAAATACTATAGCCGAGGCCTGTTAACTGTAATGGGTTTGGAAGTGATGGGTCTGTGGGACATCCTGCACAAGGACAGCCAGCCTGTGCAAATTCAGCAGCCATTTGTCCAGGACACCTAGAAATCTAGGAACTGGTAATTTATTCCTCTTTAATTCAGACATGGAATGATATATCTGTAGGGACTGAGCTGTTCCTCTGCATGAGTAAATGAGATGTACATGTTGAGGAAGGCAGTCAGCATTCAGCAAGAGGACAGATTAATTTAAGATTAACTCCTCAGCGGAGTGGAACTGACAGCTCTGTGGAAGATGAACTGTTCTAGAGACTGTTAATGTCCCGTTTAAGTTCATCAGGTTGAGACTTGCATGAGTTGTAAGTGCTTTACAAGTGTGAATATATGTGGTATGGAGGCAGAGTTTGTGCCCTGCTGCTTCTCTGCATTGGGTTCATTAGGAACAAACCTAAAGTGACTGTGAATATGTTCTTGAGAAATTTAGGTATGATTTCTGTGCAATATATATTCTGTCCAGGAACAAGGTAAATCTTTGCTTTGTACCCTTAATACACAGAATGAAGTCTTGTTGAATCAGTTTCCTATTGCAAGATGTGAAGAGCTGCTTTCCAAACCGTACTGTGGCAGCTGTGGCTCTGGATGGGCTGTCAGCCAGTCTGTGGGTTAAAACCTCGGCAGCAAGATATTTTAACATAGAAATATGACTGCTGTAAAAGATGTCTTTTTGTGCAACTGTCTAGTGCTTTACTGTCATACCAACACAGGTGTGAGGTATCACAGCTAACTGCTGGCACTGTGCTTCATTTGGAAAGGGAAGAAAATAGCATGTTGAGACCGTGTTAATATGTGCTTGTTGGGAATAAAATCTGTAGTGGGTAGAATGAGAAGAAACACGGGTGATTTTTCAAGTATGTTTTACGGATATATCAGTCTCTGTCTAACACAATGGCCATATTTCAACTAATTTGTTTACCCAAATCATACTGTACATGGAGTATTCCTGTGATTAATAAGCCAGGAGGAGGTAAACATTCAAATGTCATTGTGTCCAAAAACTTTTAAAACTTGCTGTATTCACTCTTATTTCCATTTCCCCCTCTTTCTTCTTTGAATTTGTCTTCTAACCAGTGATAATAAAGAACCTAAGCAGCAGCTTGAGCAAGTGGCTGAACAGAACTGTAAATGCTCTGCACCACAGTGATTACCCAAGGAAACAAATCTTCTTGTGAAGAAGGTTTCTTTCTCATAGAGCCACCCCTTCAGCTCTCTTAACGCACTGGGCAGTGTTCGCATGCATCTAAGGCATTGAGTCTACCAAATCTGAGCCCCTAGAAGCTCAGCTTCATTTACCGAATAGGCCACTCCAAAGTACTTAAGCCCACTTACGTTTTTTAAGAAATGTAGTGAACTGTCTTGTTCTGTTTGTTGCCTCTTTACTTTTTACCCTTTGAAAAGTAAAATAATACACTCTTCATGTTATGATCAATGTGTAATGATCTTCCTGCATTACATAATGTCCTGTCTTCTACTTAGAAAAGCACAGACACAGCAGACGGAGTTAGTTGTAAATCTGTCCTTTCGTAAGTGTAAAGTGATGTCATTTGAGCTGGCTCATCCCTGCACAGCTTCCAAAGCACCATGCGCTTTGCAGCACAACAATATCCATTTCTGTCTCCTCATTAAGAAAATGCACAGATGAAATATATGAACATGGCATGCTAGCAAAGCCACCCCAGAAAATGTGCTGAATAGCTGTTAATGTTTTTTCTTGGGAATGTTGTGGTAAAATTGGAAAGTGTATAATAAAGAAAAAACCCACATTTATTCAATCTTTTCCCAGAACATGTCTATCCAAATAACTTAAGTTCCATGTAAGTTCCCTATATAAAAAATGGATGCTAGCAATGGAGTTCCCTCATTTTATTTAGGCACAATGGAAGTGCAAGTAAACAGTGCACGGTGTAACGTATATAAAAAATTATGCTTCATTTGTCAATTGTAAAACCTCTGTATAGGAGTTGAGTCCTTCTGGTCATGTTGGTTACAAACTGTGAAAGTGTACCCTCCCTGTACTTTACTTTGTGTTTGCACAATTCACAGTAGTAATTTGCCTGCCTTTTGGTGGAAGACAAAGGCAATATTCAATATTCCATATATTGGGTAGTCCAATTAAACATTTGCTAGATAATTCCATTGCCTTGACAAGTTTCAAGATTGATGCAGTATTTTATCTACTTCTTCCCCAGTATCTCTGCCAGTTTTCAAATAGATTATTTCTTTTCTGCTAAACAGAGAATGTATTTCTATCATTTCTATCTCTAACTGGCTTAATTCTTATTGTTACGTCTCTGCTTCTTGATAGGTTTAATACAGCTGTTCTTTGACTCTAAATATGTATCTGCAACAATTCCCCCTTAATATATGATTTATTTATTTTTTTGTTCTCACATCAGGTTTAGCAATGCAGATTTTGTGCCGGAGCTTAAGAACAGTCTCTGTTCTAATTTCCTCCCATTAGTGTGCTAGAAACATGGTGGTTTTCCCCAGCAGATCTCCTGATGAAGATAAAATGAGAATTTTTACTGAAAAGAAGCTGAAGGCATTTAGACCTATTTTACTTCCAGTAACAAATTCAATTTTAATTTGATAAGACATAAAATACTTTGCCCCTGCACAGTAACAGAGAGTTTGGAAGAAATAAACAATGGCATTTCTGTAATAAAATAGTACATAGCTGTTATCTAGTGCTTGTCATCAGTAACATAAACGTTTAACAGACAAAGCCAGTATCTTTACCTACATCTTAGATAGCAAAAGTGAAGCATCCATTGAGCTATTATGCAAAAATACTAAAAAAATTAAGTAATCCAGGCTTTCATAGTACATTTTTAGTTCCTTTTATAGAATCTATCTCTGCACCATATATATTTACTGTCATTACTTAATTTTCTCTTGTGCTTCCTGGAAAGTTGAAAGGTTCTGACTCTAGTGGCTGGTCTCACAGAGGGCTATATCTACAGTAATGACTTATGGCATCAGATCAGATTGGAACCTTTATTGTTTGAAATCACTATTATGTTTTCAAAAGTCCTGAAAATACCTGCTTAATGCATTTGGATTAAAATGGAAGGAAATATATCTCCTTTTTAAAAAATTTGTACTATTATTTTGGAACAAAAGATGCAGAAACGAGGGAACTGTGTAAATGTATAGAGAAATTTAGGTTGAAATTGTGGGTTGAGGGTGAAAAGACATTGAAACAAGCTTCAAGCTCATCTAAAAAAAATCATTATAATTTCTTGACTATTTCATCTCTACAGAAAAAGCCAAGAATAAACCACAGTAAGCATAATTCAGTCTATCTCTAAAGCCAAGAAAGTTAGGTCAAAAACATCTCGAGAATTTTAAAGTACTAACATTTAATGTATTTCTCAGTTATTGGTGACCTAAATATGTAACTTTACCACATAAGCCCAGTGAGACCATCTTTATTCTTCCTGACCGTTGGAGCAATTCAGTATTTGAACATGCCAGTTTACTACTTTTATGTTTTGCTGTACATGTTATGGAAACCCTATCTCAACACCACAATGTAGAGAATTCTGTCATTTTTCCAAGTGAATTCACTAATTCCACAAATGATCAATCTATTTACTTGTAGCTGGTATGATCTTTCCAAATCCTGAATCACTGTTGGTCTAGGAAACCTTTGTGCGCAGAAAATGAAAGAAGATATAAAATTTCCTGCTTTAATCCATAATGAAAATAAAGGGGTTTAAATTTTAAGTTCTGTCTGAAATAATTTTGTGCATTTAGCATTGAGCTGAAGGAAAAGCCAAGTTGTGTCTCCACAAACAGTTGTAAATTTTAACTTTCCCATCTTCAAAATACTCTTTTACCAGTACACCACACTGGAAGAAAAGTCATGTGGCTTTCTTCTTCAGCTTTTATAATGTCAGATACTATTGCATTCCCCGCTATGGATTTCTGGGCAATGGCAATCGCTTGTCCATTTTCCAGTTTCCCAGATTCTGAGCTCTGTGAAACATCTAATACCACAAACCACTTCCTTTCTACTCCTGTGAGTGGGACAGAGGGAACTGAGGGCACAGCAGGAGAAATGTGTCAAGTTTCAGTCGTGCTGGGGCTATGTTGCATGATCTGCCTTGTTTGCAGGTGTTCAGGTGGGTTTGAGGTCTGAGCTGTGGTGCTTTTTGTGTAGGCTGTATTTTGATCCGCTGCCAGACTCAGTAAATAATGAGTTAGGAGTAAGGGGGCTTTGTCCCTGTTGGCCGAAAAAACTTGTTAACAAGGTGATTACCATCTGTTGGGCACTCCTGACAAGGGAGGAGAGGGAAACCTCGGTCTGCCTGTCCCTGATCACTGTTGTACCAGATGAGGTGTCACGCCACCTTTCTTCTCTTACTTTCACCGTGCCAGGTTGCTCAGATTTTAATCTGTGCCTGCAGGGTGATGTTGCATATACATGTATGTATGGGTAGGTCCATTGTGTCGATATGTGAGCTTTGTTTTCCTGTCTCTGTATCTCTTTGCTTGAGCAGCCAAACCCAGTGTGGTTGCCTTTGGTGTGAATGCTGACATTGATTCCTGTGCCTGCCTCGGAGTCAGTCTGACAGGGCTACCCAGGAAGCCAATTACCCTCTGGTGCTGCTCCAGCACCAGTGAGTGACAGGCCTGTGGAGAGCTAACTGATGTTACCTTGGCCAGAGCAGTGTCCCTGGAATTGCTGCTCTTTGCCTCTGCACACTGCAAAAAGACCAGTGTTGTCTGTGCAAATCCATTTTTCAAGCAATGGGCTTGCATCTGTCATAGCCTCTGTCTTTTCCCCAGGCTAAAACTGAAGATAACCCTTCTACCAAAGTTGCATTTGCCACTGACTGCTGGGAAGGGCATAAATTAGCCAAGCTAAGAGAGTTCAGTACATCCCAGATAGTTGCTGTCTTCTCCCTCGACACACCATGCAAAAGGACTTCCAGACATATGCTGCAGTTCAAATTACGAATTACTAGTTTATTTTTGTATGCTTTTGTGTGTTGCCCAAAAACAGAAATTGGTCCTGATGGTATGACTGCAAAATTGTCCATCTAACTTTTAACTCCATTTTATTGTCTACATACCTGTGCACATTGGTGTGTGTCTTCTAGCTGAATGGATTGCTCACTCATTCTGATTAAGCCTGGATCTAGAAGAGAAGCTGATCTACCATGAGGCTGGCATCCTCAACCTGTTCTAGTGCACAGGTTTGCTAGGTCCTTCAGGAAAAGGAAAGATGCTTTCAAGTTGAAACTGTGAGGTGGACACACTGGAGATGGCTTTAAATGCTACTGTTTGATGTAAGCAATCATACTGTAATCCTGTTATTGACTAGAAAAAAGCCTTTATAAACTTTTGTCCAATGCATTTAAAGAAGGTGCAGTTAGTATTAGTATTCTCAGGAAAACCTTTGAATCTAGGTTGGAAAAGCAAGAATTTGCATATAAATAGAATATTATAGAGAGATCTCAATTTCTCATAGCAGGACAATTTTTTGTTGAATTTTTTATTTTTTGCTGCTTTTTGCATAAATAATTTTGTGTGTTAGTAATGGTCTGTGATACAGTGAGGTTTGGACATAAAATGCGTAATTACACGTGAATTAACATTTTGACATTATTGCTACAATGGTTAATCAGAAAACTTCAGATGATTTAAAACATGTTAACTTTCCGCTTTTCTATGCTGTAATTTGATAATCCACAAGAAAATACAACTATTAATATTTTGAATTGTGTGCCAGTAACATAAGAACATTACAGATATACTTCCTTTTGCTTTACATGGAAACTTAGTATGTGATAAATATTCATCTAGGTACACTTGGGTGTATGCATTACTAATTATTGGAAGTGCTACTGGGAATGTGGATATGAAACTTATTTGTATGGTGTGCAATCATCAAGTGATGTTAATCATGCTGAATATGGGTAGTTGAAAGTAAAATGTCAGAAGGAAGAATCCCAGCACTGTTCAATGTATCAGGAAACACCTCTTTTCTGCTAGTCAGGTGAAATCAGGAGAGTCAGGTATCCCTTCTGTGATGCCAAATTCTGTGCTGAAAAGGAGGAGGGGAAAGGGAGAACTGAGAAGTATTCCTCTGAGTAAAACTACAACTCCACTAAGAAACTTTTAGGGATCTTCAGGTCAAAAAAAACCCTTGAAGACCAGTGATAAAAGATGGTTGTATGTATAGCAAAAATTAAAGTTATGTGAAGAGAAGCTATGCTGAAGTTACAGCAGCTGATACAAGAAAAACCTTAGGGAGAAAGAAAAATCTACCATTTTTCAACTGGAAAAACTGTTTCAGTTGTGCATTGTATAATGAGTTTAGATAGGCACTAATAGCATGGTTTTGATTTTTTTTCATGCATTCCATGAGGTCTGGCTCTCTGACCTGATCCACCTGAAAGCTCTGGAAAATATCCCATCAGTAATGATACATCTGTGGAGTTTTAATTTAATTCACAACTACACAATTCTGGCTTTTCTGTGTTTTTTGTTAATAGGGATACTGAGTACTACCCAAATTGAATTTGCCATGCTGGGTATCTAAGCCTATCAGAGTTTCTTCTTCCATAAGGAAAGGCTAAACCAGAATCAATTCCGTCTTCATTTTCTGTGGTATGCTTTCCACGTGATTTTGTCTCCCTGTCTCAGAAAGTGGAGGGTTGTGATAAAGGATTATACTCTTCATTGCTAGTATAAATATAATTGTGGTTTTACTCTTCCAAAAATAATACAAAAGGTCTATGTCTGTGGGATGCAGATGTGCATGAGACATGTAAGAGCCTAGCTAGTATGAGATGTTACATGCCTTCTGCTGCTTTTATCATTGGCATTCCCTAGACTCTGTTTAAAACTCAGTTGTGAAAGCAATTTAAATCCATTGAGATTGTGTATGAAAAAGTTTAAGCACATCAAATGATAACATATCTTTTTTTCCCCTCCTTTTTTAAATCTTCTTACTACAATGGCTTCTCCCTTCTCTTATTATCCAGCATCTTCAAGACTGCAAGCCATCTTTGAGGCATGAGTTGTCTGGTTTTTTGCTGTTCTGTGTGTATCAAGTTAGCAATAAACTTAGGTCTTGGGCCCCAAGTGGAACTGACAGGAAGAGTAGCAAAACAAATCCATAATACATTATAAAGCTATAATCAGATTCTATTCAACACACCTGTTAAATTATTGTGTTTCTGTAGCTGGAGAGTATGAGTGAAGAAATAGACAATATTTCCTCAGTGTTGATGTATGCTAATAAAAGTTACAGTACTATTACTGGTGAAGTCACAATCCTGACTTTACCAATACCACTTTAATTTACTAGTATTATTACATAAATAATTGCAAAATGAAAGTAAATCAGGCAATTAAAAAAAAATAAAGAACCACCACTAACTGTAACAGTTATAATTGTGAGGAAGGTGAAGTTCTAGAAGTGTGGTAATATGCTCTTTAGGACCACTTGTAGTGGTGCAAAATAATTACTGAATAGAAAGAGGTTGCAAAGGGAAAAGTCTGAATTCATATTGTTGATAAAATGTGTATGTAAAGAAAATTACCAGTTATGCTATTTCCCTGCTATAGTGCCTATTATTGTTGATACTAGCTCTGTATTGGACATGAATCTTAGTAGCTATTTATTGCATAATTGCAATAAAAACATGCATCACGGTGGTATTATTTTAGACATTATTTATTGTTTTGAGCATACAATTCAGCAGCAGTACTGTGAATATAACCAGCCATCATTCAGTATTTTATTATTGTTAACCTCTGGCTCCCTTTGCAGGCCACACAAATGCTCATCCCCTGTTTGGTGAAAATAGGACATCCTAAGCATCATTCTTCCACATAATATTAAAATTCTTTTAGCAGTCTCACCAAGTTTTAAAAAGAAGCTGTCAAGGTGTGGTGGTTTTTGAAATCACAATCCAAACTGACCCAGCTGTTTGTATGTCAGTTGTCACTGTGGGATAGTTTTTACAAATCACGTTATTAATTATTTTTTTTAAGAAATGTATCCCATTATTATCATGGATATATGAAAGTCAAGCCTATCTGTTACTACTTTTCTTAATTAAGGTCAGAAAAATGGAATTAGTCCTAGTTCCATGGATCAGGGGTGTGGCAGAAAAAGAAGTCTGTTGAGCAGATAGAATTTAAACTGGAAATTCTTCTTACGAGAAGTGGGATTGATTTTGATGTGCTATGGGGCATTCAGTATATGGGGAGAATCCTTCAAAGGAATGTTTATGTTTTGAAGAATCTTATCACTTCATGGGTCCACTATTCATATCTTCCACCACCATTTCTTGGTTTCTCATCTTTACTAATAAAATGGTTAAGAAATAAAGATTCATGAGATGGGCTATAGAAAGCTAATTAAGTTAAAGGAGTGTGATGGCATTTTCAGTTCCTTGATGAATAAATTTGTGTATTTGATATTTGATTTTGGTGGCATTTGGGCTGTGGCAGATTTAGAAAGATGATACTGTATCTCAGAAGCAATCTGTGGAATAGAGGTTTCAATGTATGAGTATTTCTGGGCTTTCAGAAAAAAAAGTCTTGTTGATTATGGTGCATTTATGAAATTAGTCAAATTGCATGGTTGGCCTAAATATGTGCAATCATGAAATGCAATTAAGACATGGTTTTCAGAAATGTAATTCTGAAGTTCTGATGTGTTGAAACATTCCACAAGCCTCTGTTTAACCTCATAGAAAAGAGGAAACAAAAAAACCCTAAACAGTTGAATGAGTGGTAGATTATTTACCTATTATCCCATTTTGTTTCAAGATAGGGTTTCCTTCTCCTTTAGTCACATTGCTATCTGTAAAATTTTGAATTTTTCTTTTTTCCTTGTAAAGTGAGAGCTAGATCTTCATTCTAAATAAAGCTTTATGGAGACGAGGGTTCTCTACTAAATCAGAGCTGTCTTGTAAAGCTTTGCTGTTTCATTTTGGATTTATTTACTTTTTCCTTTTTATGAGGGCAGGCCTAGCAAAGCAGAGGACCCTTGCCCCCACCGTAGTCAGGCAGCTTCTTCCCTTTCAGCAAATCCTTCTTATGTGTCCCAATCCACATTTCCAATCTATAAGAGCTTCTTGCATAATTCACAATATTGAAATGGACAAACTTCTCTACATATTCAGTTCCTCTCCCCTTTCAGCACTGATTTATGTTAATGACGTGTGTTAAGCAGTTCTGTGTGTTTTGTAGTACAGGACACACATCTTCCAGCCAAAACCTGAGACTAGGAGAACCACCTCAAAAAGTCAAGTCTTGATGTACAAGAAAATACAGGTTTTGGTCGTGTAACCTCCATCAGGTTAGCTTTACAGTTTAAAAGCTTGTTTAGTACTTGTTAAAATGCAAGCTAAGGTAGTCAAAAAGCTATTATCTGGATCCGTATTGGTTTAGGCAATAGATGCCAAAATCTTTAGAAAGTCTTTTTCCTGTGAGCATTTACCAACTGTACAGAAGGAAATATGAAGCACCTGTTATACATGTGAGCAAAACTGAGTCTGTCCATTGTTTTCACATATTCCCCTTCCTCAGTCTCCTCTCAAAATATTCTGTGTAGGTCTTTCCAGTTTGTATGAATGATGCCCCTATTCCCTTAAAGCCTTTGGTGGTAGTTCTGATCGATTACATCAGCTACGAAGGGCTGAACTGGCCAATTGTGACAAGAGTTCTTGACTTGCTAACAGTCAGCCATTAACTCCAAGTAATCTCAGAGCAGTGAAAGCTTCTTATAGATTTGTTTCCCTTACCCACACCACACTGCCCTTCTAGCATTATTCAACACAGGGTTGAAATCTTAAATTTTAACTAAACCCAAGGGGGAAATGAGATGTAGACATAATGATTTTCATTGCTGATTTTATGAAGACTTCAAGGGCAAGTGCTGAAGGATCATGCTAAAACACCAACTTAATTAAGTGTTCTTTAGAAAGACCTGTACTCTATTTTTACTATTTCCAAAATACTACAGTATAATATCAGCTAGAGAAACCTTCACACCAAGGTATTTGCATGCCAGTGACAGGACTATATATATAACACTTTTATGGTTTGCACATAAAAATATCAGGTGAAAACTGTAGTCCCAATTTTAACAGATTTGAAGGCTTAATGTAGTTCTGAGTCTCTGTTCATACAAGCTGAACAAGTTACTACTCATCTACGTTTGGCAATATTATGACTTTATTATTAATCAGATATCACAGCATTTGGCTGCTTTCCAATCGATTTGGATGTCATGTTCTCCTTCAGTGTTAATTAGGTGCAAGCTCTGAGATCTAGAAGATAAGAGTATATATAATACTTTGGTATGTTTCCCCTAAAATGCCTTTTATGTGATTTGTTAGCTACACAGAGATTCTAACCAGAAATATGAAATAGTTCTAACTTCTGAAGTACTGGAATTTTAGGTCTCTGAATGCTTTTTCTTCATGATCTGCCTGTGTTTAGAACTCAAAACCTAATTTATCTATCCATCTGAGAATATATATATATTTGAATTATATTTACATAAAAATAAAACATCCTGTTCAGCTCATAAAAAAAAAAAAAAAAGATCTTCTTTGTCACACTCTCAGCATAAGAGATCTGTTGTGATAAACCAGAGACATCATGCTAGATCATCATTCTCTCTCTCTCCATCCTCAGTAGCTTAAGGAAAAGGTTTAATGAAGGGGAAAGCCCACAGTAAATTTATCTTTTTATTCCCTGAAAACACATCCTGATTTTATGTCACATTGCAGCTTCATTATCCCCACTGTGCCAGTCCAGGACAGTTAACTAGTCTAGTGATAACCCTGGTAGAAGTGATCATGGATAATGGGGGAAAAAAACCACATCAAAGCCTAGTTTTAAACTGAAAACATTATCTGTTCATGCCCTTAATTCTTGCTCCCATTAATTTTAGAATGATCTAATGCATTCTGAAAAACCTTCCTTATGTCAGTATAGCTTGCACCTGTAAAATAATACCTGTCAGTGTAATGGCAGTAACAATATGGTTTAGAACATTTTCTATGTTGCAAGGAAAAAAATCACATAATTAAAACAGTTGAAACAGGATAAAAGTTGTGCACTGACGACATCAAAGATTTCTCTAATGCGGAATGGCCCATGCCAAATTTTGCAGATGCCATGATGCAATTACATTGTAAAAGAAAATTATGGAGAAAAACAGAATTTCCAAGACAGTGGAAATACCCCAACGTGCTTATCTCTCCAGCACTGTATTATTATTATTATTAAAAGCAGTTTATGTTAGAACACCTTAAAGCTTAGAAACCATATTCATTTCTAGCCAGGATACAGGAGAACAAAGTATAATTGCTTTTCTGTACAGATGAGGCTCAGCCTGAGGTGAATAGGATTTAAGACCCTCCCCTAACTTTCACATTTTCTATTTACTAATTTAGGTGATTGCCTCAACACATTGATTATTGGCCATAAAAGGAGTAGGCTGCAGTGGGAGTTCCTGCAAAATGACAGTAAATATGCTTTTTGCCTCTTGCTCCGAATGTGGGTTTTGAGCCACCAAGGGCAGCCAGGAAACGTGCTTCAGAAGGGACAGGGTCCTGCAGACATGTAGCTTTCGTAGTGTGGCCTGTGACCCCCGTTTGTAGGTGTCTAATGCTCCCCGTGCCGCACAGAAAGTGCTGAGTTGTCCGTGTGGCACAGGCTCGGCTGTGGCTGGGGGGCATTGCCTCCATGGATCCAGCCACGGGTATTGCGTGTAACAGGCAGAAAGTGCCTATCTGCACTTGTGTCTGAGAAGGCTGCAGTGTCTGTCAGCTTTCTGATGCCCTTATCCCCTGAGCTGAAGCAGCGAGGGCAGCTTTGAATAGATTTTGATAAGGACTGTGGAGGAGTAGGTTACTTCATCTGCTGAGCTGTCCCCCTGCGTCTGGCAGCTGAGTGCCTGATAAAACAGGGAGCGCAGGGGCAAGTTGTTGAAGTCAAGTGTTGTAAGGCTTTTAGGAAATGCAAGGAAACGGGTTTCAAATTCACCAATTAAAAGAAGTCTGAATTCTTGGGCTCTGAAGGGAGTTATGGCCCAAGATTGCTTGTTTTGCACCTCCATTAAATTCTGATTTCTCTACCTGACAAAGCACCTTCAGCTCACATTAATTTTCACTGTGGCTGAAAGTCATCAAATGGCTTCGGAAGAAAGTTTAGTAGAATTCGGGGGAATTTGATAGAAAAATGGAACCACACAGAGCCTAAAGTGTATTATGATCTGTTTCTATCCTGCACCTCCGGTCTCAAGAATAACACCTGGCAGATTCTTCTACATCCATGACTCCTATACCTGTTACTGCTATGATGCAGGAAAATCTTACTTCTTATTTAAACCTCCGATAGGTAATTTTCTATTTTGCTGTCTCTTCTGTACCTAGACAACATATGTGATGCTTAGTAAGAACCATGGAAGTAGTGCCTGCCTTTGTTCAGAAGCCAAACAGAAGCAATGGAAATATTTCTACAAACGATTTATTTACAAGTCTATTATTTCCCTCACTGTTTTTCTTTTACTTTGCCACTTCTCTTGAGAGTTCATTTGGAACCTAACAGTTCTGGGTTTTGAACAAGATCTTCTGCACATGAAAACCATTGAGCACCCCTTTACTCCTTTTAGACCCAAAGAAAATATGAAAAGCATATCTGATTTTTAGTGCAAAGTATGAAAAATTACCCCCTCTTGATGGTGTCAACTGAAATAAATTAATAAAAAATACTTTGATTGGCATTTGGATTGGGCAGTCTGGCAACTACTGAAGAATTTACGGTTTTGTCTTGGTGATAATTTTGCTAGCATTAAAAAGTTGTGAATGAGCATGAATAAAGTGCAAAAGGAATATGTAAAACAGACCACTCAACTGCTCACCCTTTGCAGGGGCTATAGTGGGTGTCTGCAGTCTTTCACACATCATTCGCATTTATCACTTATACAATGGGGCAGCTTTATTTTTGCACTGCGATGGATATTTATGGAATTTCATGCCTGTCATAACGTTGATTGGCCTTTTACTATGGCTTCCAAGCTTTTCCTACATAAAATCAGTAGCAAAAGCTAAGTCTCTATCAGCGTTTCTCTACCTCTTCTATTTTTGTCTTGTTAGATGATTAACTGATTTTTTTGTCTTAGATTTATTTCATTTTGAAAAGTGACATTTATGGGTAGGCAAGTATCAAAATTACAGAAATTAGAGGGAAAACTTTTCCCAGACATAAAATAAGCAGGAAAGTAAAACATTTAGGAGGAAGCATGTAGAGGAATCTACAAAACTTAGTCTAAATTCTTGAATTTTGTAGAAGTATAATTGCTATCCTTTTAAATGCTTACATTGTTGTTGTTGTTGTAGGGACTTTATCAGAGATATAAATGGATATTCTATGTTGTTCAAAACATTTTAAAAAATTACTATTCTTAGGTTTTCAATTATGATTACTAAGTCAAAGTTCTACTCACTTATCTTTTTTGGGGTTTTCTGTTCAAACAGGTGTGTTTTATGAAGTTGTTCCGAGCTTCTCTGGAGCGGAGGAGGATGTGCGAGTGGATTCACATGTAAGCAGCCACAGGTGGAGAAGGCACTCAGAGTCTCTGAAATCAGTTGACACCAACAGAGCCAGTATGGGGCAGGATTCTTCTGAGCCAGGGGGTTTCACGGACCTGCTGCTTGAAGAAGGACATGACAACACCACCCAGATTGAGGTAGAGATTAATTCCATCTATTTTTAATTAAGTTTGTTATTTTTGATTCAGGGTAAGTAAAAGATGAAGACATTTACTTTGTTGTACTCAGAAATTGATAGGGGAAGAGAACATTATGTTCTTTAGTTTTGTGACCCTGACAGCACATGGAAACCAGCTTTTTCTCCTGTCCTGAGGCTGGATCCTATCCTTTCTCACTTTTGATGTCTCTTGAAAGTGTTTGTCTCTCTGCTGGAAGACAGTTATGGGAAGTCCCATGTTGTATCAGTTCTCCCCGGAGAACTGGAAAAGAAAGTAGTATTAATATAAACTTGAATTATTTCTTAGAAGTTGGGGTAAACACCTTAGCTTGTGAGATCTTGCCTGGTCTTCATGGCAAGTGATATCCAGACATGAAGCGGCAAAGGTCCTAGAGAAATGAAAAATTGGAAAAAACAATCAGGTTCATCACTGAAACAATTTACCTATGTTACCCGATTGTTGATCATCCAGAGAAGAATAACATGGATCAAATCCATCTGCATGAAGTCTTGGGACGTTTTCCCTCTGTTTTACAGTTTCATTCAATCTCTGATTCTTATTTAAAAATTTTAACTGCCAGATTGCCCTTATACGGACATAATATAAATCTAAGTGAGTACCAGTTATGTCTTTAAAGCTGCTTTCAGTTTCAAGTTGTGTAGGGAGAGCAAGTTAAACATAATGTTATGTTTTGATTGATTGGTGCAAAATGTCTCCCCTATGATGATTTCTGGGAATTATGCTATTTTATTTCAGTTACATAAACATACTGGCTGAAATGATTTTGTCTTTATACGCAGATAGGCATTAGTACAATAATTATTGTATCTTTTTCTTATTAATAAAATCTATGTCCTATTTTTCAATAAAATATAGCTTGGAATAAGCTATATTTGACACTTTCTGTCTTTATATTCTGTTTCCAAAGCAATAGTGCTATTTACTTTTCAGTTCTGAGGAGTTCACTCTCAGACAGACAAAACAGTTTTCAGATTTTGGGCTGTTACATTACACGATAACAAAAGCAAAGCAATGTAAAACACCATTGTCTCTACAGCATGAGTCAAAAACCAGTGATGTTTTCTGAGGTGTGTTTTGTGTTTGTTTTTTAAGCTTCTCAGTTTGCACAGTACTAATTATGTTTCCTCTTGCATAAACATGGAAGTCACTAGTTAGTAAATTATATTTTTGAATTGCATGTTGATTTTATGATTTGTTTTTTGCCCCCTGTAATCCCCATCTGTTCATACTTACAGCAGTTCACTCAGGCACAACATAGATCAATCCTTCTTCTAATTATTTCAGCAGGTAAAGTAGAAGATGTCTCAGGTACAGGAAACTTTGTGTAGCTGATCTTTCCATGGCTTACCTGTAGATCCCAAAGCAGTGTCTCTGTTCAGTTGAGTTCCAAACCCTTACGAAGCAAAACGGGTCAGATCTCCCCGTCTAACACTCATGTAACAACATTCAGGGAAAAAAAAAAAAAAAAAAGAATGCTTGCATATATAGAAAGGTATTTTTCCAGGGCCATCTTTCCTGACAGATTAATGGCCTTACAGTGTCCTAACCTCAAAAGTAAATCACCTTTTCTGAGTTTTTTAAATGTAGGTTTTGTGTTCTGTCACAGCCTGCTCTTTTGCTAAGATCTTCCCAGCACAATAAGATAACTGAGCTGTGGTTTTACACATTATCGGATTCTGTGGTAAATCCCTTCTACAACATGCAGGCATTTTACAAAAAAATACCTTGATGCCTGGCTTTATAGAGGAGGTAAAGTGTATAACAGTGGAAGAATCCATATGTCGCGAAGTCTTCCACAGCCTGGGAGCTTATCAGTAGTGCTGGAGAGCATATTGATTTTTTTAAAACCCTTCTGTGTGTGTTGCAGTTCTTGTTGAAGAATATCTAGAGGATGAGTACTACCTGCCACACATATTTAATGACATTACAGAATTACAATCACAGATACTGTTTCTCTCTAAAGTATTTTATAGGTTTGCCATGCAAATATGGAAGACGTTTTTTATAGAAAGGCTGACAATGATAAATATATCTTTAATAACGATGAATTTACTTTCTATCCAGCTTTAAAAGAAACACAAAAACAAACAAACCCCACTCCCCACCCCCCAAAAAAACCCCCAACCAAGGACAAAAGGGAAGGCAGCATGCAGAAATTTCTGCACATTGTTTAAAAATAACTCTAAATATTTTCTGTGTTATCAAATCTATACAGTCATAATGTAGAAAATAATAAAATCAACCTGTGTGGAGCATAGCTTAGTTCTACTGGCTTTCCTTGATATTTTAAAGTGATGAGATTTTTTCATTCATGTTTTTCCATTGGAATTATTGGGAATTGTTCTGTATCTTCACAGATACACTGTGCTGGGTCTCCCATCAGACCTACAGAGGCTTTTTAACATCAGCTTGAGTGACACATGAAATTCAGGCCTTCAGGAACAGCTTTAGAAAGCGCATTGTAAATCTATTTATCACACCTTTTCAGTAGCCAGGATGGACCTGCTCCTATGTGTAGGAAAGATGATAATGGTCAAATTCTCTTTAGAGATGCTCTGTCTTGTCCAAGAACCAGAGCAGTGCAGCCACTAGGGACACCAGGTCATTTGCTGTCTCTTTTCACATCTGTTTTGCCTCCTGCATTTGTTTGGCACTGTGATTCAGGGCAGAACTTGTGCAAAGTGATATATATATTCAGGTTTTTTTTTTTAATAAAGATGTTCTCTGGAAGTGGAACCGCATTGCAGTGGAATAATCCATTATATTATACTCCACAATACTCCAATACTCCACAGAATAGTGGAAGAAGTGGCTATAGCAATTTGATGTGCAGAACCTTCAGAAACAGGCAGGGCCTTTGGAAGGAGAGGACAAGACCTCCAGCAACACAGTGGGACTTGGAGGATAGGAATTTTGTGGTCCACAAGCGCAGTGTTGTGGTAGCACAAATGTGCAAAGCAAGATGCTAGGAGAAGGGCAAAGAACAGGAAGAACAGGTTTCTGCTGCAAGCCAGATTTTCCAGGCATGTAGCATTTGTGGAGTTTCTGGAGAGCTGATAGCAAACTGGAGGTTACAGGGTAAAATCGATGTATAATAAATGCTTATCATAAATGTTTTGCAAAATGTTACGACAATCTCAAAAATATTCCTCTTTTCCCCTAGCTTCATAGGATTATTGCAATGTGCCAGTTAGGGACTAGAATGTTGTAAATCCCAAAAGGGTCCTAAGGATGGAGGTTGGTCCCATTTGCTTTATTTGCTATTGGTGCTTTAGAGCACAAATAAAGAGGAGGGACAATATCTAAGTCTCTGTGGCCATACTCCATAAAAGGTTTGTTAAGGTTTCTTGCACACTACGTAATATAGCCGGAGAGAGAGCAAGCACTAAAGAGGGACACGTGTAAAAAGGGTGAGATCTCATTTGTACAGATGGGGGCAAATGATACACTCCTAGAGAAATCCCCAAAGCAGATAGTCTTGGGATGGGTGGAGAAACAGGTTGTCATCAGTCCAAATCAACTGCAAAGGTCAACCCCAAAAGGACGGTAGAAGCAGTGCAACCAAGGTGGCTTCTTGGCTTCATGGCAAATGAGAGCATCAGACAGTCTCCCTTTGAAGACAGGGCATCCATGGCTAAGGCATCTTTCTTCCAAAGGGTCACAAAGCCAAACCTAGAAGTCTTCTACCTGGAATAACTTTGGGGCTGTCAGAAGCTGATATGTTTCCCACGAAGCCAGAGAAGAGTGTTTTTTGAGTTTGGAAGCATCAGAACTGCATCCTATATGCACTAAATGGTGCTCAGGACTGGCCAGTGCAAACACAGCCTCTGTGTTCCTGTGGGTGCTAGGCTAAGAGGGGAAATGTGTACCACCCTGTAGTTACAGGGACCTCAAAGACGGGGATTATTGTGGGGCATATTTGAGAAATCAGGTGGGACATTCAAAAATTAAGTGTAATTTCTACCAACAGTTCTTTCTTGAGAGTTTATTTCTTAAATTTCTGGGATTTCACAATCTTATAATTTCCAGTGTAGCTTTCCAGGTTTTGGTTTGGTTTGGTTTTTCCCTCCCATTTTTCTTGAGACTCTTCTCTCCGGTCTTTGGGGGTCAGGGTTGTTTTTTTCTTTGTTGAATAATCTACCACTTTTATTTATTGTGCTCAGGATGTTAAGTGCCTTTTATTTAGAATAAATAGAGCCTAGGAAATGCAATGTATACGGTGGAATTTGTTGCTGCAAACACTGTAAGACCTTGAAAAAGCAGTGAGAGTGAAAATATGTCTTAATGAATATGTCTAGTTTGTCATGTCGTCTTTCAAGCAAGGAGAAAAATAGAACAAATATACTACCTTTCTTCACATACTCTTAAAAACAAAAGTACGCTCTATAATAACTCACTGTTATTAAGTAAATGAGTACTAATACTGTTACAATAAACTCAGATTCATGGTCATGATATGACCAACCATTCTATTAATCCCTGAAGCCCTGTAGCCATAAAGGTGGGGAGCAGAGGTTTTTGTTGCTTGTTGCTTTTTTGCATTTACTGGAAAAGGAACTGATCCCTGAAATGCATCTAGTATGGATGTTGGGTCCCCAGTTTTCACCACTACGATATCCACAAATGCACTCCTGTTTTGCCACAGTGCTTGCTAATGTAGGCGAGGCCACTGAGCACTGAAAGAGGCTTTATATTGTGTTAATATATAATTGTGCATTGCACAAATGTAGCAGAATAATTTTTCCATAGTTTAAAACGTGCAATTTTTCAAGTGATATCCTGTGGTTATGGCTATATGGAGCTCCAAAGAGATGTGATTCTCCTTCTGCATTTAATTTTTGTCTCTTTATCCCAGATTTTCTGTAAAGCTGTTCCAGCTATAGGCTTGATAGATTTCTAGGCAAGTTGCTTGGTCCTTTGCTTTACCGTTCTCAGTCCCTGATCCTTGTGATTGCTTAACCCCCAGTGAACAGTACAACACTGAAAAGTAAAATACAGAGAAATTGAAATGGAGCAATTTCTAATATATAGCTTGTGTTTGCATTAGCAGAAGATGACAAACTTTGCAAAATAACTTCAGAACTTAGGAATTATTTTCAGATTTGTTGCCACTGTATGGAGATGATACATCAAAACAATAGTCTTTCACAAACTTCAAATATCAAGAAGAAATCCAGCAATAAAATAAGATTAAATCACAGCCAGGCTTGAGCTGAGTGCAGCCATGCTAACAGTAAGGTTTTATTGCTTTGCACCATGAAAAGAGTAAGAAAAACATATCTTTTAAAGATATAAAGTCTTAGAAAAATGAGTGCAACTATAAGACAGAAAAAGATTCAGCAAGAAACGGCATGCTGAGTGTGCTAAGTTGAATCAAACTTGACTGTATCTTAACTTCCTCCACCTCTTCCAACATAGTACTTGTGAAAATAGAAAATTGTGGCTATTTCAGTGCAAAACATTTTTTTTCTCCAGTGATGAAGTAGTTAATTTATTCCTGTGGATGTCACTGATATCTCCTGCTGTGTATTGCTTTTAACTATAATTGATAACTAAAGTCACACTTCTTTCTTTTTCTTTCCTTTAGTTTTTCTAGATGTTGTCTGAAATGTAATTTTTAGCAATCCCTGTAGTGTAGACCTGAAAAGTGTCTTGCCCCTATCAGAACACCACTGGTGGATTTCCTACTGGCAACAATCTTTTGCTGAATTTTGCATTTTTCTCCCAGAGTTTCTGCCTAGAAGTCTTCTCCCTTATCAGTCCCAGTCACTCATTGAAGTGAAGATGTCTGATTCTGACTGACAAAAACAACAGAAGGGATTGAGTTTTACAGCTCTTGGGATTTGAGAGAAATTACTCTCAGCTACTGACAGCAGTGTCAGCATGCCTACTGCTGTGTTCTTACTGCAAGCCTGAGCAATGAAAAAAATAATGGTTAAGATTAAATTCCACTCAGCTGGACAAACGATAACGCAGTCCTGCAATTACTGCTCTAACACACTGTATTAAAAGTAGAAAAACTTACCCATGCATAATTGAAGCCTGAAAACTAAACAATATCATAGTGGTTGGTGTGAGCTGTCAGTTTGGCCAAGCCTTCCTCTGTTCTGCACGCACGCCCCAGTACTTTAATGCCAGTTGCATCTGTAGGACTTGGAAATAAGCAGCAGTGTTACTAATGCTGTATTCTGAAACCATAGTCCCTCCAAGTTACTGAGAAGAATGTTGTGCATTTAAGAAAAAATCCTTATTATCAAATAGTTTAATGAGTTATTATTTCTGTTCTCTTTCCTCATTCCAAGCTGTTTTCTGATGAGCCATCTTTCACAGGCTTTAATTACGTGTATAGAGTAGCTTGCCAGCTTAGCTTTTGAATTTGTAGTTTGAATATTTTGCTGAAAAAGTGCTTGTATCTTCCTTTCCTTTTTGGTGATCCTCAACAATGCAAGAGTGAACTTCACAGACATTGATATACTTATTCAGTGTAATAAAATTGGTGATGCTATCGATCTCTGCATCAGGACAGAATTATTTTTTAATGCATAGTCACATTTTAATGTGGATTGTAAAAGTAATGCATATTCAGTACAAAGGTTTAACCAGAATATAGGCTTCTTTTATTTTAAATTTGACATGTCAGTGGGGAGGAATGAAGCTTTGCAGGGCAAAGGTTTGTCGATGGACTTGGCTGATTCTTTAGGGAGCAAAAAAAGCAATAGTTCTGTCCTGAAGTCTGTGTTTTCAAAAAGCTATGTGGAAAAAAACCCCAACCAACAAACAAAAAACCAAACAAACTCAAACCCAAAACAAAAACCAAAGAAACAAAAAAAAGGAACAATCAGTTTTATCTTTGATAAGTGCATTGTATTGTTGCTTGATTTGAGGGGCAGATCCTAGTCTATATTGTTGAGCTCAAATAACATTGAGCCCTTGCCTAAAATAAGGGAAATGGCAAATTTTGTTTTAAGATCATTTTAAGTTCTAAGTGAAGAATTTCACTTTAACTGATCTAATTACATGGCTGCAGCTTACCTGGCCTATTGCAACTTTTTTTTATGATACACATTTTGCATTCATTCTTAATTTTAGGGAAGTAGAGTTGTTTCTGTTCACATTAATAATTACTACATCATGTGATATTTGGTGTACTTAAAGGGTTCGATTGAGAGGGAGGGGAAATTTGGTCTTCTGTAGGTTTGCAAATACTATTCTCAATCGTAGGTTAACCTTTGGTTATCTAGTATAGCCCTGGCATCTCCAGGGCTAAAACTACTCTGACTAAAAAAATGTGGGTTTACAGTTTAAATGATACTACATCAGGCTTTCTGCCATTTCAGACCCCTTCTTATGTTGCCGTAGACCATTTCACGTTTAGCTGTATCTAAAACAGTTGTCTTGCTGATTTTAAGCCAGTATAACTTAAGCCCAGAAGTCTCTTTTTGGATGGGTACTGTTCAGGGCTCTGATGTTTCTGTAATGTCCTAGAGATGATTCCTTCTCTACTGAACGTTTTTGAACTGTGAACCCTTAGGAGCTCATTGACACTGAATGTTGCAGATGCCAAAATTTTCAAAACCAGACAAATTCATGGAATAGAAATTTGTCAAGAATTATTAAACACAAAGGAAGGTTCTGAAGAGCAGATCACTGGCACATAGCAAAATCAGGGAATTGCCACTGTTTGCCCTGGGTCCTTTACTCTTCCCAGGCATCATTTTCCGTTCTGGGGACCAGACTAACAATGTTTGGCATGAGTACATCTGTTCTTGTGCTCTCATTGGAATCCACTCACAAAATTAGGTTAAACATCACTGTACTATTTTATGGTTAGAAGCTTGAAAGTTACAACAGAGATTTAGGATATACTGGAGGAACAGTCTTGCGATATGCTGGAGTTGCACTGACACCATTGTGGACGTATCTTTTGCTTTTCTGTGTAGCAGAACATTTAGATGTTGTATTTTTGTTGTAAGAGCACTAAAATTTGCTGCTAATCGATACAGTAATTGAAGATTAAGATGTATAGGATTTTCTTGCATTGGTTTTAAATAGCTTTTATTACACTGTTTTCCAAAAGGTTGTTATTGCTATTTTTAAACTGTTTTATTCACACTTTTTAAGAGTTTATTTTAGAAAATTATCTTGTTATTTGGAGATGATGGAGATGGAGAATGTCATTTATGTTCAGAAAAATCAAGTCTTTTTTCAAACTGAGTCAAGGGGAAAAAAATGTTCCTTCTTTGTGTGATGTTATGAAAGTATTTGAACTTTCTAAAAAGCAAGCTACTTCAGATGACATCCTAAGTCAAATAAAAATTTCTGTAAATTATTGCTAAATCCAGTATTTAACTGATTATTTTGAATAGCTATGAAGGAGACCCAGAAAGTGAATTAATCTGGGAGCAGCACAGATCACGTGTGAAACATCCTAGTCCTGTACTTTTATTGAATCACACCAGTGTCACCTGCAGCTACAATTAGAATCTTGGACAATCATTCATTTACTTACTTTTTCAGCTGGTCCAGCTGAGTTTTCCACCAGCGATGTCACGCTTTCTAGCTGGCCAGCAGACTGATCTATCACTGTCTTGTTTTCTTTCAGGCTTTTGGTTGCAAAATGGTAAACTAGACAGAAGCCTCATATATTCTTCTATATTGAATTTCTTAATTGCTTACTTAAATCAAGGTCATCGTGACATTTGCACTCAGCCTGCTACAGTCTTCAGCTGGACTGAATTCATGGCCAGCTCTGCAGTGAGCCTGTCAACGTTTCCATGATTGCTAACCTAAACTCAAAGGGTGATGGTTTTGCTAATAACTCAGGTATAGCTGAAAAAGAAAAAGGTGAAGGCTAGTGGTAAGATTAATTCTCTATTTCCTTTAAACTTAAGGGGTGGCAGGCAAGGAAGGAAAGAATTTTTTAAAAAAAATGTTTCTCCACTCCTAAGTAAGGGAATTCACAGTTCTCCATAGTAATCCTGAGTTCATTTCCACATGCTTAGCTATGTTGGCACACAAGGCATTTAATTTAACATGCTGATAATAATGAATTTCTAGCAAGGAAGGAGACAGGGGATTCAGAATTTAATGGAATCTACCTTTGAATTTTCTTGATAATAATATTTTATGTTTCCATATCCCTCTTCTTCTCCAAGTTCCTAAAGCACATTGCAATTATTCCACAATAGCTGAACTCATGACTGAAAAGAACTATGAGCAGTATCAACAACAGACCCTGTACTTTCTTTCTGAATTGTTTGCCATACATGCCTTAGCCCTTTTTTGCAGAAGTTCACTGAAAATAGATTAAGCTTGTGAAAGCTGAATACTACCGTGGCTGTGAAGGCTGGGAGGTTGGGAAGGTCTCCTTTGCAGTCATTTCCTTTCTGGCTCTCTTCACCATGTTCACCTGGAGACTTGTATTGATTTGGTCGTGCAAAAAGCAGAGGATGATGTTAGTTTCAACCTGTGCAAAACAGCCCTAGTTAATTTAACAGCATGCAGCAAGTTGTGTCTAGCTGGTTGGAGCAAGGTGTGAGGGTGAATATATTACTGAGTTGTTAGTGCAGAGGAATTTGGGTAGGTAAGTAAAAAGTTGTTAACAATAAGCCATATAATTCCAGTTTGGATAACAGCAGTCCTTAGGGATAAATTTTCAAAGCCATAAGAATTCTGCTGACATTGATGGATTACTCTGTGCCACTCTGAAAATCTTTCATGTTTTTGTAATATGGGAGAGTCAATTATCCCTTATCCCAAAACAGTAACAACTTGTCATGTGAGCAGATGGGTACATCATTTCAGATTTGGTCAGACACTTCCTTTGACTGTGTGTAAATTTAGTAATTATAACTTGAGAGCTTTAAGCATTTATCAGAGAGACAATGGCCTGTCTTCATTGTGATTACGTGAGTTATGCAGACTTTTCAAAGAGAATAATAAATGGGGCCAAAACTCAAAATTCATATCAAGAGGGAGATCAGAGTTAAGTTCCATTTCTAAAATGTGCATTTGTCCTTCCAAAAATTCCAGCTTAATGCTGTCAACTGCTGAAGAAAATGGTGATGAGACACTCTCAATATCTGAAGTATTTCAGACACAATACAGAAATTTATAAGTAATGAAAATAACAGGGGTTTTTTGTTGTCATTCTTCAGTAAAACTGGCATGCATTCAGGTATGGCATGCATTCAGGTATAGCATGTCTAGCTTTCCACAGACCATCACTAATACAGCAGTATGTTTATTTCTAGAACTCAAATGGAGAATTTGGAGAGTCTGCAACAAATTGCAGTGTGCATAACAAGGAGAATAAAAACAAACAAACAAAACCAAAAAAACAGCAAACTTTCACATATTCACCAGACTTTTTAGTGGCACAATATTTAACAGAAGTAGAGAGATGTGACAGGGTTACTAGAGGTTTGCTTCGTGCTTTTGTATCAAGCTGCATGACTTTTCACAAATTACTGTTAAAAAAATTCAAATAAATGAAAGCATGACTCTAAGAATACTCTTTCTGTAGCCTTAGCAACAGAAGTAGGAAGGGGGAGAAATTGCAGATGGAAATTCTGTCTGATCTCATACAGGTGGAACAGCAAAATGTCATGAGGGATAAAATGCCATGGTCTCTTGAAGGTATTCCCTTTTTGCTCCGGTACAGACAGCAAAGTAAGCAGCTTTCTCAGGATATTCCTGCCTCAGGCAAAGTGTGAATGCCTCTTTCCTGGTGTATGAGAAGAAAAGTGCCTTCCAGTGCTAGAATAGGCATAATCTGGCTCCAAAGTGCTACAGCTGTTGAGCTGTTTCCAGGAGTGGGCCAACAATGTGGCAGCTATGCATCAGCAGTCTGGTGGGTGCTCATTTAGGGGGTACAACTGACTGGCTGGCACAGTGGTTTATAGCAAGTTTGGTGGGGACTTTTGGAACACCTCCCCACAGTAATTATAAGCAAATGCACCAAATGTCTCTATGTCTAGAAAACAAACCCCAAATACTTACAGGTGAACAACTGACGACTATATAGTTGAATGGAACAGCAACTTATTTCTGAGAATTTTCATTCTGTTAAAAAAGTAATTCATGTGCTATATAGTTGGACTACAGTTACATTAATGTAAGTGACAAAAGAGGTTGTTTTCTTTTTAAATAAAAATGTAAATAGAACATTTGATGCTATCAGTTAGTCATTAGCAGTGCATAAAATGTTGATTTTTCCTATATTAGTATTATCTTCATGACACAATGACACATCAGGCATATTAGTCCACCTCAGAAATCAAGGTACTTTCTTAAATACATTGCAGAGGTTTTGTTTCTTACATAAAGATTCAATTAAGGCTAGTACACATCTGTATATTGCTCTAATGATGTACGTGAGTTTATATAAAATACTAAGCTACTGTGATTTCTATGAAAAGCTGGAGTCTGTATGAGTGATTTGCCTTTTTAGTTAATATTGAAACCAAAGGTGAAATTCAGCCTCTCAATTTGGATACCTAAGTATAGGTGCATGTGGGGTAGATGAGATATGTGCAAGTTGTTGTATGTGAGTTAGTGTCCTATCATAGGCGGTGGAAATTTAAGGTGAAATTCAGTTGCCTAGCTGTAGGCGTCTGGCATAATTTTGGGCACTCTGGTTATACTGAATAGTCCGTTGCTCCTCCTTTAAGATAGGAGCCTGCTGTAAGTCCTGGATCGTACCTGCAAGTCTTGAATGGTCCTGGGTGCCTCCTGTGCTTAGGCAATTACATCTCATCCATCGTCAGTACAGGCAGTGCAGTCAAGGTGGGCACTGTTTGCTCTAAAGTAGCCCTGAAAGCTTGCTGAGCTGGCAGACCTTCATTGACAGCATTTACTAGGTCTGTGGTTCTGATAATGAGTGCTTAGAACCCTGCTCAGCTAACTATTTGATTATCTAAATCTGAAGTGAAAAGGATGTAAAAGTAATTTTTTTAATTTGTTTTGTTGTTGGGTTTTTTTTGTTGTTGTGGTTTTTTTTGTTTTTTTTTTTTTGTTAATTAACAGATATAGCAACAAATTATACTGGTATCAGGTAAAATAAAATGGCTTGATTCTGGTCAGAATTAAAATGCAGATTCCTCCTTCCCCCCATCCCCCAGAAAAAACAAACAGACAAACAAGCAAACCCCCCAAAAAAAACCAAAAAACACAAAACCCCAGAAAACTGAAAAGGTTTAGACATAAGTAAAATCTCATGTCTTCATCTTTCACTGTTATTCAGTGCTTAGGACAGGAGGATATACGTGCTTGCCATGACTATTTTTGCTTTAAATTGTGAAGACACTCTTCAAGTCGCCTTGTGTTTTATCTTCTACTGTCATGCATTCAGCTGAAAGCAGAAAAAGAAAATACAAGTTTATGAAGCTTTTCCACATTGAATCACTGTACTCTTAAAAAGCAACATATATGTGGAAATTATACACAAGGAAAAAAAAAATCTATCAAAAAGAAAATAACATTTAATTTTGAAATATTTGAGAATATTGAATCAACTGGACACTGGGTTAGTTTAAAGGCAGTAGTGCTTCTCAGAGACAGCAGAGTAAAGATATTTAGCATCTTGACCTTGTCTGAGCAATTGCAAAGTGCTTGGAGTATCTGTCCTAAAAAGAACAGGAGTGCAGGTGCTGCAGAAAGCTTGTTTTGAGCCTGATGTTAGGCAGAGGGAGTGACTTGGAGGTGCCCGTCTAGTCAACGTGCACTTCATCAAGCTTATCAATTAAATACGGTGTCTTACAGTTGTGACACTTATATTAAAGAGCTCTCAAGGGATTTATTTATTTTTTTGAGCATGACAGCTCAAAGCATTTCTGTGACAAGTCCTTAAGAAATGTGGCTGGTTAGAACAGTTTGTTAAAATTGTACGTAGCACTGTTTTCACTATTCTTGTATAGAATATCTTGACTGAACTCTTGTAATAGATGGTGTGTAGAAAAATACATGTGAACAAAGCAAAATGCATACATTTTTTCCAAAGCAAAGTGCAAGCTTTCCAAACAGCATTAGAAATTGGGACTACAGCTTAACCACTGTAATCATCACTATCTTTCTAAGACATGAATGGTAATTTTGAAATTTTAGATACTGATTGTGGATTTCAGCCAGTCCTATGTTTTAGTAACTAAAGATTTAAGTGTGCTTTATGTATGTGAGGGCTAAACTAGCAAGTACTCTGATCAAATAGACTACCAGTTTTGGTTGCTATCTGTTTAAACCGAGCGTTCTCTAGAGAAGCAGTGATGATGCAGTTTGTTCTTCGATGCTCAGGCTCTGTGATGAGCATTGCTGCTGTGTGGCTAGATGCTGAACAGCACACAGCTGAACTGTACAGTGTGGCATTGGCAAAGACTGGTGCTCAGTGAGGTGAACATAGGATTCCTTTAAAAGCTTCAAATTAGGCTTTATCCCTACAGGTAAAAAGCTACTGCATTAACAAACTCATGTTCCTGACTGTATCAGCTTCATATCTATTGTACTTGTTCTTAACAATTGATTGCCCTATAGTTTCAGCTGTGAGCCTTGATAGATCCCTGAGGCAATATTTACTGCTCAGGAACTGCAGCACACACCAGTGAGTGTGGAGGCAGCTTCCAGCAATGTCTTACGTAAAGCTCTGATCCACTAGAAACTATACTTTCTAATATTAACTTAATTCTCCAGATCTGTAACACTTTTCATCCTGATTCAAATTTGCCATTTTCTCTCCTCATATGAGGCCTTGGGGCTTGCGGGGTCTTGGTTGTCTGTTTTCCTCTTGTCTCTTTCTATAGAGAAAGGACAAAGAAAGGAAAATGGCTTCTGAATATATACTGAAGGAAGAAATAGGCTACGGAGAGTCTGAAGTTACCCTAGTACCTGGATTTTTTAAAAAACCCAAATAAATAGCTAAAAAATTAAACTGAACTTAGGGGGAGTTAAAAATTGCATGTGTGGCTGTAAGTATGTCAAAGTGTATACACTCAGAAATACACTGTCAATTATACTTCTCACAGGAAGTGAATTTTTAAAAGATAACGACAAAATTATTTATGTCCTTATCTGCAGTCATGAACCCCTAAGAATGGGGCTGGAAACAGGTACGGGGTCATAACCACTAATGCTCTGTAGTCTACACCTGGCAGGGTTTCTTTATGTTTGCAGTCATTTTTACAGTTTCAGTTTTATAAAGATTTTAGTCATTTATACATATCTAAAAATGAGAAGATAAATTGTATAACATGTTTCATAATTACACTGAAATCAAACTGTTGCTAGATGTTTTCATGGTAATTTTATTGCAATGGTTCCTATTGTTTTCTGTTAGTGGAGAGGATGCTACAGAGCAGTTAATAAAGATTTATTTTGAGAATGTCATTTCTCAAACTTCTGCTCCAGCAAATCAGGAACAAAACTGCATAATAAATATTTCCCTACTGTAATTGGTTTTTGAGTGACATGGTGATTTGGCTTTTTTTCCTCTCAAGTAAAGCAAAGGACTTTTGCTCCTTTGAAGCCTGTCTCTTACGACAAGACAGTCCAAGGGGCTTTATAAGACCGTTGTAATGACCCCTAAATAGGCTGACAGTTTTATAGCAGTCCCCAAGGGGGGCTTCCTTTCAAAAGTGGCTGCATAGCATGAAAATGCAGTGCCTCCACATCAACTTCTCACAAGGCTGGAAAGACTAAATGGCTTTTTGGATTATTAACAGGTCTATGGCATCCTTCTCTGCCAGACTGTCTGTCAGAGTCTGTGACTCCCTGTTACAGGTGCGGTCAGGCACTCAGAAAAGTGCGGTTCAAAAACCTGGGAGTTAAAGATGTTGTAGAGCTGTGTAAAGCTGTGTGTGTACATAGGAGCGAGAGCTGTGATCTAAATCCTTTTGTTTCATCCCAGTTGATGTCATCATTTACTGTTTGCAATAACAACCTCCAGGTGCAAATCTGTGAGATTCTGGACAAAGTGACTTCCACACTGGTCCCAGTGAAAACCTGAGTTTGAGGACTCCTGCACACAGACAACAGGCTTTCAGGACTCTGCAGAGCACTCATGTCACCTCTTCTTGCAGAAAATAACATGAGATGAAGTTCTTAATCTCAATGCACACAGACAAAGAATTTTCTCTTTTGTTAGACTGGGCTCCCCTCATTTATATAGACATATATTAGCTGTTCAATAAGGATTTTTCTAGGGCTTGTGTAATTAACAGTGATGTTTGCAGGTTCTGGTGACTGTTGATGTAGAATATGTATGCTATGCCTATGTATATATATAATGTATTTCCTAAGTTCTTCCCACATTAGATTTTTTTTTTTTTTAAAAAAAGGGGGAAAAAACCAACCTACCACCCCCCCACACCCCCAAAAAGGAACAGATTGTAGCTTTGCCATTGTGAAAGCAGTGAGGCAATTTTGTAAACCGTATGGATCTCTTCTGAGGAAACATACAGAACAAAAGCTTTTGTTAAGAAATTAACAGCAGAGAGAAGGTTATCCTTACCGTGAAGCACTTATGAAATGAAATAGGTACTTCTAACAATCGAGCTTCCGAAGTAGCAGCCACTGTATGTATCTTCTTCAAAACTTTCATGTGGTAGGTAGGTAGTGTGTAGCTTACCTACTGAAATTAGAGCTGTCACGTTTTGAGAGGCCAGTTCAAATTAAGCATTCCTCAGGGATCTCAGTTCTCAGATCCTATAAAACTGTAAAATTGCATCATAACATTGGTATAATTACAATTACAGTAGTCGCTGTTAGAATGCAGTTATATAGCTTTTTTCCCTTTTTTTTAAATGGCTCTTTCTCCATTTTCTCTGACCTTAATCTTCTCATTAGGACCCCGTTTCAGGATAGATGATCTTTTCTCATACTGTCTCATCTCTTCTGCTAATGGCTGTTGGACTGGGGGTGTTCTCCACGTACCCTTGCCACCCTTCCCCCAGTCTCAGTCAGTGCCTGCCTAAAGAAAACTCAAATAAATGAGGAAATTAAATTGCAACATGATACACACATGCTTCCTTTCCTCTGCTAATGCAGAGTATGACCGAGTATCTCTCTTGCCCCTTCTCAGTGCCCAAGCACATGCCAGCTGGAAGAAGCTTTCCATCAGCTTCAATGCAGAGCTAGCTCAAGTCCTGCATGAGTTGTCATTTCTTGTTCTCCCCCTTGTGCTGCTTTTAGCTCGTGGATACTAATAATGTTCAAAATCCAGGAGCAATTTTCTAACAAAACCCTGAAACATTTCAGGAGTCAATTTTAGCTGCGTTTCACTGACAGGATAGGCAGAGAGAGCATAAGAGAGTAACAAGCGTTAAGTGAGATTGGGTAAGAGTACAAATAAGTTTTAAGGAAGCTGTTTTTACTGTATATGTGCAGGACCATCTTTTGCTGGCTTATTTTAATAGAAACAGTGTTCTTTTTTCTTCTGCAAAATGAATTGCCAGAACTGCTTTTCTTCATTAAGGAAATACTATTAATTGTTGGCTTATTTCCTTCCTCTAAACTTCCCTTGAAGTATTTTATTATTATCTTTGCTTTCTCCCTGAAAAGTGATCTATTTTAAAATATATAACTGGCTGTTTTCTCCTTCCAGTGTTTCCACTTCATTCTACAAATTCAGCTTTTAGAATGCATAGTTGTCTGATTAATTTCATAGGCTATTCATCTGTAAATGCTCATATTTAGAGTTAAAGGTGACTTTCTGAATTTAGTATTTGGTGATGAGTTTCAGCACTAATTTTTGCAGCAAATACCAGCAGCACTTTCAGATAATTAAAAAATAGGCCTGGTCTGTGATTTTAGCAATATTCAGACAGTTTATTAATGCATTTTGTTAAAAATCAGATATGAGACCTTCCTTTTACAGTGATAAAATGAGTCACTTAAGAAGTCTAACTCCGTATCCTTGATAGCTTCAAAGTTTGTTGTGGCATCATCTCAATGGAAGTCTGAAAATGCCAGTTCAATTGATAGGATATTTAAAGGGACAACAGTTGTTAAATTAAATGAGTCTAATTGTTGTCTGTTGTAGCTGGCAATAACTCATGACGCTTGATCACAGATATTTGAAGATAAGGAGCCTTTGCTTGATTGATTGATTTTTTTTTTTATTTTTTTTTTTTCCCCCCCATCAGTCACGGCATGAACAGTCTCCCAGGACTGGGAGAAGGCAACCAAACTCAAAATGTAACTGCCATCTGGCTGGCTGATCAGTATAACGATGGAAAATCATTATTGATTTGCTTTGTGAATGTCTGTCTTCTTTCAACTGCAGAGAAACTAGGAGTTTTCTTATAGCATGCGGTTGTGCAACAGAGCTCATTTCTGGATGCCAGCTGCTTTTCTTCTGGCTGAAATTCCTCCTTTTTTTCAGTTACAGCCTTACAGGTAGAGACATAAATAGATACGTACGTGTGTGTGTATATATATATGGCAATACTTCTTGTTCAGTACTGTCTGTAGTTTAAATCCAATTGGATCCAGTATTTAAAGCAAAATATTTGTACAGTTCGATTCAACAGAGACTTTTATTCTTAACCTAAATTGTTTGATAATATCCTGTCCCCAAAACATTTACAGTATCTTTCAGTTTATGCTGAAGAAAAAATGTGACAGGAAGATAATTAAATCTGAATAGTCTCATGCTTACATATGTGATTGCATCATTGTTGAATCATGATGTCTTATTTCATTGAGAGGGAATTTTATTGTTTCTTGTCTGTTTTGGTACTATTTTCATGTACATCTTTGGCCAGATTCCCAGTTAGTAATATGAAAGCATTTCAGAGGCATAATATAGTTGTTACTTTAAAATATCACACATAGTTACTTTATGCTATCTTGATTGCAACAGCTTACCTCACACATTTGAAGCCTTAATCTGTTACCTGTTAAGGGACAGCAGTTACTGAGGAAGTAAATATGTGGTGTTTGGACTTTATTTGGGAGTATATGTATATGTAACACATGGAATGGATGTTCAGTCACTTAATTTGACAAATACTGCACACTGAGAATTTAAAGAAGGCTTAATCCTCACTTGTGCTGAGCTTTCATGAATAGTGCACGCATTCAGCTTTCCTGAGAAAATTCATTTGCAGTTAGAAAAGTATGGGAATATATTCAAGGTGTCATCAGACATTATCCCTTGAGAAAACTGTAAGAAATTAATTTTCTTTACAACCTGCAATAAGATGGCCACTCAGCACTGAAGACTGCTGTGGATTAAAAATAATTTATTTCCCCAAAAAGGAAGAATTATGAGAGAAGTTCTAATAAATACTCTTTTTGTACTCTCAAAGGTTGCCAGCAGTAATCCTTATAGCTGGTGTGAACAATCTGGAAAAATCCTTTGCTTAAAATTTGTACTTCTCAATAGAAGAGAGGTACTTCCAACTTAAGATATATGCACTATTTGGATAGAACTGTATATCTAGAGAAGCAATGGGAAAAAATGCTCATATCCCCAAAATACCTGGAAAACAGAAAGAAAAATGTTTTTGTAGTATTGATGGGTATGTTGTCTGCTTTCTCTGCATGTTCTTTCATTTGGTAACATGCTTCTATGTCATTTGAAAGGCACTGAAAAGTTTGTTTCTCTTCATACTTGTATGTATATATAATTCTAGCTTTATGCAGAATTCTACATCTGTGTCATATACTTATTAAAATTATTTTCATAATTCAGTATCAGTAGTTTACATGCAAATTCAGCGTAATTTTTGAAGCGTTTTTCCATCTTCTTATGCATATAGTACCAGTAGGGGTTAGAGTGTATAATGAAACAGGTGCAATCAACCAAAGCCCATGAACAGGTCTGTCAGAATGAAAACTCATAGGCATCTTGATACCCATAAAATGTTTCTCTGTGGCTGGGAAATATATGGATGACTCCAACAGTTTAATTTCCATGGTAATGCATGTTAAAAACTGTGAAGACAGTGACTTGGAATACAAGTATGGATCCTAAGCTTAGAGAAAGCTCCTGAACTGCTCATACCAACTATATAGTAGTTAGCTGAATGTTCTTTTTTGTAGTCATATTGTAAATTTAAAGGTAGGATTTTAAAAAGCATGAAGATGTAAGAGAGAAATATTCAATAGTCCATTCATAAAATGTATCTGCTGGATGTTATGCTTTTCCAAAGAGCAAGAGGAATTATGTTTTTTCTTCTAGCATCCAAGTAGAAATGAATTTGTTCTGTTCCAGAAGTATCTAAGGTTATTTAACCTGAATTAAAACAGTAAATGAGACTTTTTTTTTTTTTAAACAAAAAAAAACTTGGTAGTTGCATATACACGATTAATTCTCTCACACACTGACAAAATATGTTGAGCTGAAGGCTGTAACTCAAGTGTTTGATTTACAAGATGTATGATGAGTCTGCTTTAAGCACAGATGAAGATACCATTTACAGCATTCTTACAGAGCAACCAACTAGGCTCAGTATTAGAGCCTTGTTATGGTGGCAGGGGCTTAGCTACTAGTGATTAAGTGGCATAGCTTTATTAGTTATGAAAATCTAGAAATGCAAAACCTGCACGGTTTTAATTATAGTTTAAATATTACATGTTTACCTGGAACAAGCTATTTTGGTAATTATTTCTTCTTCTTTGTCACTTGGACTTTTTCCTTGAGGCTTTGTGATACCTTAAATGTAACTTACAATTTCCATGGAAATGCTGATGAAATGATAAATTAGACTGGAAAAAATGTATCTTTGTTGTCAAAATCTTTTAATTTACTGTACCTCCTTTGTGTACATGATGTTAATAACTGTTTTTGTTGACCACTAAATATGAAAAGATTTGGTAAGGTGGCTGGCTTTTGTCATCTTCCTGCCAGCATACTTTTAATTATGTTTACTTGTGTGACTGACCTAGAACTGCTGAAGTTGTTAGAAGGTGCTTCAAAAGTGTCACTGAGATTTACTGGGCAGGTACATCCTGGCATATAAAGTATAGCAGAAGATAAAGAAATCGTCAAGGAGAAAATAATGTGATTGTATCTTCAACAGCCTAAGTGAAATGCATCAGTAATGGTGTTAACATAGGATGAACTCCAGCTGAAACAGGATTTATGGTCAATATATTTAACGTAGAACATGAACAGTTTCATCTAGAATACAAGCCTTTGTCAAGTATATCTTCAGCTTAGGACCATGTCACTAGGAATGAATACTTTACAGTATTACTACTATTCCGTAGAAAGCTGGCAATGCTGTTGATTTATGTATTTTATGATTACAAGAGCTTGTGACAAGTTAAGGAAGACTGGGAATCTGGGATGTGTTTCATCTCCCACCTATGACTATGCGCTTCCCCCCCCCCGCCCCACACACACACACCTGTCTTAGATATCTTTTAGGAAGGTACAGACAATCGTAGATACTGACATGGACAGAAGTTTTGGAATTTCCTCCACTTAGGGTTTAAACATTTCCTAGATTTTGCCTGGTAAGATTTCAAAATTTTGCACTTTTTTTTTTTTTTTTTTTCCTGTGCTAAATGTATGATTTCAAGTGTAAACTGATTGCAGCAAGGTTCAGTGGCATACAGAGTATTTTGAATGTTGGAGTCCCAGCTTTGTCACTGAGTCACTAAGCAGACTTTGCCAAGACTTACTGTCTTCTGAACAGTGCCTTGATTGAGAAATTGGATATCTGCAAACTGCAGGATTTGATGGACCACTAGCAGTTTCTCATGGAACATGCAGGGTTCATGTATTTTATCTCTGAATTTGCTGTGACATGAGTGTGACAGCAACTAAAGTAATTTCAAAGACTGTGAGGATGAGGAAGCTTTCTTCTACAAATATATATGTATTTGTCTCTCTGAGTGGCATATGTACAGTAAAAAAATCTTGTTCAGAATTAAAATGAAGTAGCGTTGTAAGTCTGTAGCTCTTAGGATTTTTTTTATGTTCTTATAAAGGATATTCTAGTAAATTATGTTCAAAATTGTTAAAAAATACAATTTTCTTAAGGTGTTATCTTAAGCTTTTAAGGTGTTAATACTGCTCGTTGCTTTGTTTTAGAGCATGGCTGTTGTTACAAGAACTTACTAAACATCGTGCCTTGAAGGCTGTCAAACATCTTGCCATAGATTTCACTGATGTGGTTACAGGAAGTGTATGGTTGGGATTTGGGGACAGTGAACATTATAATCATAATATAAGATGATTGCATGAGGTAACTGTTTGCCTTGCCAGCTGCTTGTGGTTAGGAGCAAAGTTGTCTTCTGCAACACATTTGCAATTTGTACTTTTTTTTTTTTCATTGTTGACTTGTAGTATGTAGTCTTTTCTGCTGCTCCCAGGAGCAACAGAACTCAGTATTTCAATGATGTGTTTTATATAAAGAACTAAGGTGCATCTTCCGTTCTAATCTATATTTGCTGTGGGTTTTTTCCCCTTTCAGGAGGATACAGATCATAATTACTATACTTCAAGGACATATGGCCCATATGATTCTACCAGCCGGGATTTGTGGGTCAATATAGACCAAATGGAGAAAGACAAAGTAAAGATTCATGGGATCCTTTCCAATACCCATCGGCAAGCAGCAGTAAGTTATCATACCTTTTCTTCTTTGACTGAGATGGATATTTTTCACCAGTGACCAGCACAGTAGTATTACTGAGTATGGTGACTACTGTCACAGAGCTTTATCTCTGAATTTTAGTTCAGCTGTGAAAGTCTGCACAGTATTGCTATCAAATGATCCCAAATCTCCGCCTTGCCCCTGCTATAACAACCCTTCAGAGGTGCCTTAACATATATTTGAAATTTGCTTCTGTTCTTAAGTATCAAAAACTATCAAGCAATAAACTATTCGTGTGGCTGAAGTCAGAGGGAATTTTGCCATTGACTTCAATAGCAACAGAACTGGGTTCACAGTTATGTTGCTGAAGTTTGTCTCCCATGAAGTGTGTGTGTCTTTGCATTATTTTGTATGAGGTGTCACACTTATTTTTTTCTTTTGGGACAACTGATAAAACTGATGAGACTGTCATATAGTATCAGCAGTGATAGATGTGATCACAGTTTCAGGATATCAACAAACAAATAACACGGAGTGTAAATAACAGTCATGTTTAACTCATTATAATTGTGCTGTCTGGTAAAGCGAGTATGACAATAATGAACTTAGATGCTTAGAAGAGAAATTGAATGCTGTGTGATTTACAGATTGTATTCTTCAATCTCACCTGTGGCTGGAAACTGTATATATAGAACAGTTGTTATTAGCACAAATTAAACAGAAAAATACAACTTAAGAGTTGTGGTTCATGAGGTTCATGTTTCATCCATTCACCAGCTTAGCTCCAATAAAAAGTCCTTGGATTTTGACAAGTTTTAAACTAAAATCTAGTGAATGCCTTATTTAAAAGCTGTACAGTTTTTAAAAATGCAGGTGTGTTTAACAGTTTTCAAGCTGAGAGAAAAGGCAAGTTTAATACATCTCTTGCCTCCCTGGCACCAGCCAGGTGACTGGCTCAGAGGAATGTAAAAGCATGAAGAAACACTGTGGTATTTAGCTCAGAATACAAAAAGCAGAGTGGTAAATCCACTAGATGTGACTGACAGAGTCTAGTACATAAAATACATTCCTCATAGCAAAAAAAGACTGTAAAGAGCCAGGGATAATGCAAATACAGAGGGTTCAGGCAGTTCTGTGTCTTTGGGGTAATTGAATAAAACTGTGTCATCTATTTTCTTAAGACAACTTGTTTCTAATGAGAAAAACACCTCAGGGGTACCAAAAAGTGAAAACCTATATTGTCTGCCTTGCCTTCTTTATCTGGGATCCTGGTGGTCTGTGTTGAGGGAGAGAATGGAAACATGCAAAAAAATGTAATAAAGGGATTAAAAATACCTATACACGGTAAAACATCTTTCCCTAATGCAAGTAATTTATAAGGCTGGGGACCTAAACATTAGTGAAATTCCTTTGAGAAATTTTAGCCTGTTTAATGATTATTTAAGATTACTCCCTTTTACACCTTTGTTCTAAGTAGGTTTGTTTCCCGTTGGATCCCTGAGATTATACACCTAAAAATGTCGATTCCAAGGGGGACATTTTGTTGAAGTTACTAAACCAGAGGTTTAAAATGAAACAATGCTTTTTGTCTGGGTGCAGGATTGCTCTGGAGGACTGTTCGGCACAACAGAGTGGAATTTGGCAGCACAAGGGCTTCAGCTGTTTCTCCCCAAAACATGCTGTCTAAGACTTTTCTGCTGAATGTCAGGTGCCCACTTGGCATTCCTGCCAGCTGTAGCAGAGAAGGCTGTGGTCCAAGTTTAGCACACTCATATCCATCTTTTTTCATATTTACCCAAATATCTTGGACTGGGAACTTGAGTGGCTGCAGCCATGTCTGCATACTGTTTTAAAGACCTGTTTTCAGAGGTTTGTTCTATGTCCCTGCTGAAGGATGAAAATGTGCCAGTGAGTGATTCTGTAAGGCTTTATATTTTATTTATGTGTCTATAATTGATTTCTTGTATTTGTCCCAGCAAACAACACCCATGTGTACTGAACAACAAAATTATTTAGATGAGATGTGTTCTCTATAACTGTATAACAACTGTAGAGTCATATATTCTGAGCAGATCATAAATAGCTAAGCAGTGATCTCTTCCCTTCTCTTCCGTAAACTTTGCCATTACTCTTTTTAAAAGGCCACTTTGCACATCCTTCTGTGACTTGGTGATTTACATGCTGATAATTTCTACAGATTATCTCCAATTTGATAGTAGAACAGAAAGTTAAATTGCTATTTGCTGAGTATTATTTTTTTTCTAATAATGTCAGGGATTTCTTGAATGCTAAATATGTTACACTGAATTTGTGTGTTTTCCTTCATTTGGAAGTATGTAATCCTAAGAGTTCCCAGAAGCTATCAGTTGGTTTTGCTTCCACGGGAAACGTAAGACAGAGGATCCATGAGATGGTTTGGCTCTATAAACAGCATAGTCGTCATTTGGGGAAAGTTACATACAAATGTTAATAGAACGATTAAAAAGCCTAGCAGTACAGGATTTACAACTTGAGTAGCAATTCCCCCCCCCCCCGCCCCCCCCGCCAGTATATTACTACCATCTTCTAAACTGTGTAATAAAGTTAGGTGTGTCTTGGATGCTCAGTGTGTTTCGATATCTAATAGTTGATTACTCAAACACTGACCTAGAAACAGGATCACCTTACACTTGGAAACTCAATTCCCTTTCCTGTCAGTCCAGTCTATCATCTGTGCATGGAGATAACATTTTTATTCCAGTGGGTTGAAAATGCTGATATTTGTTCTGAAAAACAAGGTATGCTTTCTAGCAGCAAAAGTAAACCCACATTTATTTCTAGTGGCTTTTACAAAATGGCACTTTAAAACATTCCTTAAATCTTGTTGGTTCTTTATTACAGTATTACGCTAAACAATTGTCTATATTTAATATTTTTATATTGTCAGAATTTAAGGTATCACTTTTTGATTGAAGTCAGTGGGAGATCTGTATCTCATTTGATTGGGCACAGGATCAAGTCTTTATTGCAAACATCTTTATACTAGTGTTTATATTATAGCAATTTAGAAGACTGCTAAGGGGGCACCGTTTTCTTTTGAAGCTGTTTAACTTTTTTGTTATTCAGACAGTTAATGCTAATAGGTAAAATGGACAGTAGTGCAGAAAGAGGGATGGTTTGATCAGAGAGTTGATGGTTTTAACAGTGTTCTTGGAAATTATGTTTGGTAGAGCAAGGTCATAATTTTTCACTGGAGTGCGTACATAAACGTAGCATGCATCTCAGTGGTGAAAACTTCAGAACATAGTAAAAACCTATTTGTTTACAATAATTTTTGAGCTGTCTTTCACATGTGCCATTTTGATTAGAAATGTTCAGTTGTATATCTGTATTTTATGTATATACAGAAAAGGTCATTAGAACCACTTAGTCCCATTACCACACTGCAATTGGATTTTTGCATTCTAATTAAAAACAAACAAAATTGTGCTAATATATCCTGTCAAAATTCTTTCTTCCACTTAAATGCAAAGCAAATCTAATTTAAAGTTACTGTAAATCTTCATCTGCTAATTTCATGCTAAATAATTCTTTAAATTCTGCTGGATGTCTCTGGATTCTTCCTGAGAGAAGAAATACTTGGATATAATCTGAAAATAATAAACCCAGGATAAAAATAATGGTAGGGAAAATAAAGCCAAAATGCTTTTTTCCCTCTGTTTGCCTTTGGGTTGTTTTTTTTTTTTTGGGGGGGTGGGGTGGGTTTGTTTGTTTGTTTGTTTGTTTTAATGCATGGACTGTTGCCCTTAAATGGAGACATCTGAGGTTAGGGTTGAAGCAACAACCCATCTTCACAATGATTTATTTTTTTTAACTTGTCCTAAATAACTAATAATAACAGGATGTATATCCTGTTCCTATTTGGGCTTCAGGCCGTTATGGAAGTGATGTTGTTTTAATGGGATATTACACTTAAACAGTGAAAAGACCTTACTGGGATTTCCACACTCCTTTCTGTCATGACTACTGATTTATTCAGAGTTTATTCATGTAGTACACCAGATGATGATTATGGGTGGCCACAATAATCACTGAGCTTTGGGAAAGGAGTGGAATAGATGGGAGTGCCATAGGTGGCGAGGGAAAATGAGTTTGAATTTGAATGGTGCTTTTTGGGAAGCTTATGTGAGCAGAAGAGTGTTCTCCAGACTACAGTTCTCTGCTGTGAATTCAGCTGACAGAGGATAGGCTGATGGGGGAAAAAATATTTTTTTCTTCCTTTTTATTTTGCATTAAGTACTGAAAGTAGAGTTTGTTAATACATCTGTTGAATATTTCTTTATAATCAGTTTCAGCTCCTAGTTAACAGTGTAGAGAGGTTTGGGAACTAGTGTCATATGTGGGTTTGATGAAGGAGTTGCCTTCCAATGACCAGCCTTCATCAGTTAAGCACCCAGGTAGTAGCAGGATGTCAGGGAGGGCACTTGAATCTGAAGGAGCACGTGGCAGAGGGGCAAACCACCTGCAGCCAAGGAAGTGGGTATCCTGTAAAACTTAGTACTGCTAAGGCCTTAATTACTGATGGCTCTTAAGAAAGAGGTTGAAGCAACTTAAGGAAAAACTAATAATTTTATTAGTTTTATTCTTATGAGAGAGTTATAATGTCTGCTGATGTACTTTGTTTTCTGAAGTCTTCAGTTATGAAGATCCACTGCTTTCAGGTGGTTAAGTGCTACACAGAATTGTTGCCAATTAGCTACTGGCAATTTCAAATGAAGAATAGCAAGGCTACACTGAAAAATAAAAAGCACTGAAACAGATATTTGAAGTAGAGGACTGCTCGTTTTGTTTTCACTTACCTTTCTGCACAATGTCAATTTTATTTTCTGCTGTTGTTCATTTCAGAGAGTGAATCTGTCCTTCGATTTTCCATTTTATGGCCATTTTCTACGTGAAATTACTGTGGCAACTGGGGGTAAGTGTATTTCTAACCATTTAATTTGAGTAATATGGGAAGAGTTCCTTTCAGGTATTTAAAATACCTTTTTTCCTGTGTATATGTCAAGAGATAAACTGAAGCATTTATTTAATTATTTATTTTTTATATTTTATAATTTATTTATTAAATTTTAATTTCCACAAAAAGAAAATTACAAAATGTCAATATGATGAAAAATGTCCAGCTGTTCAAGTTGAACTGTTTTAAAACCCTCTCATTGTAAGACTTTATTGCATTAATCATTTTCTGTTTAGGCATTTGCCCCAAGAGTCTTTTGTGTGTGTGTGTGTGTGTGTGTGTGCAGCTGTTGCACTTGTGGAGATAGTGCTGGAGCCAAAACAGGGAGGGGAACTCAGATTTTGCCTGCATGAGGGCAGAGGATTTACTATCCAAAGATAAGAAGTGCTGCTAGAAGTATGTAACTTGTCACCTGTAAGGCAAACCTGTTGCAGTGCATTGCCTTGGTGTGGTATGGTGTCTGCAACAGTAACATGGTGTTCTTCTCCTCCTTCTGTGTGGAAAGGTGGGAGGTATGGCACAGCTAGAGCTCCAGGTTTTGTAGATCTGGGCACCACTGATGGCTTGTGGTTAGGGTTCTCCCTCCCATTGCTGCTGGCTGTTGCTTACACCCATTTCATGCACTAGGAACAGCTGTTGACCCCTTCTGCTCCCCTCTAGCTCCACCTCCTTGAAAGGCAAAAGCGGAGAACACAGGAAAATGAAATTATGTGGAAGACAACAAATGACAAAAATGGAGGAGAAGAAATGGTCAAAAAATGAGAACAGGGAGACAGAGGGCAGCATCACAGAACACCCACAGCATCCTCTGGTTTTTGAACATGTCGAGCAAGTTTGTGGACTCTGGCTGGTGGTGCCCTGCCTAGAGGTGTGACAGGATAGAAAGCAGATAGAAACCAGGGCCACCATCACCAGGACCAATCCTACCCTGTCACTTGTCAAGGTTTCCCCTCCCTTTTCATGCTATGGGTGGCCAGCTAGCCAGGATCAGGGGATGTTGTTGTCCCACTGCACCTCTGAATGAGGAGGGTATGACTGAAAGATTAGAGAAGAATTGCAGCCAGTGTCTCAACAAGAGTAGGAGCTGGAACAGAGGTTTCTGTCACACTCTGTGTCAGGATCTCCATTTTGCTACCAAAGCAGAATACAAGAGATGGACAGAGGTGAATAAAGGCTGATAATGGTTGATTTGCAGTCAGGATGATAAAAAAGGATGCAGAATTATGGGCTGACTTCAGTACCATGGTTTTATCTTCTTGATCAGCAATGACATTTTCATACTGATTTGTATCAGAGGAGCCATGAACTACTGATTGGGGTTTTGATATTTGTCTGATTTCCATTCTGCTTTGCTTTTAGTTTCATTTTGGTGCTTTATCATTGATGCTTAGTTCTGTACTCTCTTATTAGAGGAGTTACATTTAATCAGGTGCCAAAATCAAGTCCGTGATCTGTGTAGCATGGAAGAATGGGTAGGATGAATCCTGCACAGCTAAAACAGCAGCAGTGGGGACAATGTTCATTCTGTAAATGTCCCTTTATTCTTACTGCTGAACTTGGTTCCTTAAAACTTCACAAACTTGACACTTTCTCAAAGTAATTCTTCTTGTATGGTTGTTCTGCTGGGCCTTCACTTTTAATGGAAGCCCTGAGTTTTTACCACTGTTATCACTAATATGCTGCTGTCATCAGTCTTCCCCATCTGCCCCCAAATACTTGGGAGTAAAGTTTAGCTTCCAAGGAGAGCTGTGTTCTAATAATTTGTGAGGGGAAAGATTTTTTATTTGTTTTCTTTTGGTGTAGAGCATGTAGGGAATTTAGGTGTTTTGTGGTCTTTGGGTTTTTTTTTTGTTTGTTTGTTTGTTTTTAAAAAAAAAGCATGTAAGTATATAAGAATAGCTGCAGCTCTGCAGCACTCTTTTCTCTTGCTATTAATGGAACCTTGAATGGTAATTCTGCTTTTCTTTTTGCCCCCTATTGTCAAGCTACACAGGACTTTAACATCAGTCCTTTCACTATAGGCTACTGACATTAGCACGGAGGTAACTTCTGTCTTTCATGTGTTGCTTCCAAGATTTTCAACCTCAAAATAAAGCACAAAAAAGTAAGATCTAGTCAGTAATATCTTTAAAAATATTATCTTGATAAAGCCCAGTAACTGTAAATCATCCTGTCAATCCAGGACAGGATGCAACCTTTTCTACAACTTTCCCATTTATTGGGAAAAGAAAGATGTACTTCTGTCCTAACTCTCTGATACATGTTTTGCTTTGGCTATATTTGCAAATTTTGTTACTGTAAATCATTGGTGGTACAGTGTGGCTTATAGCCTAGCAACAAAGTATAAAGACAGGTTCCATGTCCTTTTTATACTGTATGGTATACTATTTCTTGTTAATCAAGATTTTACAATGGCATTACTAATATTAGACTGGAATGCCTCCAGAGGTTATTCTGAGATCAAAAGAACGACAGTTAATGTGTACAGGAGTCCCACATGATAGATATCCACTTCCTGGAGAGTAGGATATGATTAATTACTCTAATGACAGCACTACAAACTGTTTTTACTTCCAAATTGTAAATTAAATAACCTTTTTAAAAGGAAAGTTGAGGACAATGGCACATTAAATCCCTGTCACAATAAAAATGTCTACCTAAATGGTTTCTGCCATTCTTCATGGAGGGTGCATAGCAGAGTTTCCAAGTTAGTTAAGATGACTTTGAAATTGCTGCTGTGTAAAACTCAACTTTTTTTTTTTCTTTTTAACTAATATTTATTTTCTCTTCTGAAAGGTTTTGATGAGCTGATTGTGTTTAACTAAGGAAAGGGAGAACAGGGAGTGAAAATACCTATTTTAGGAGATTTATTCACTGTTGTCCTTAGCTTGTATTTCACAAGGTTATTTAATTCGTAGCTAGGAGGTAAGACAGCTTATAGTATTATTAACATAATTAGTAATTTGTGGTTCTTTAGGATAAGGACATCTATCTCCTCACATTCCTACAGAGAGCATTTTTAAAGCAACCTCTAGAGAGTTCTCAAAGCTTTAATAATAGTAGATAACACAAGAAGCAGCTGAGTTTTGTTTTTTGTGAAGATTTCTAAAATTTGTGCTCTACAGGTCACAAGTACAGTTATTTCTGTAATAAACCACTCATGAGTTAGGGTCATGTTGCGAATATCAGGGAGCTAAGCACATGAAATCTGTTTGCTGCCAGTCACTGATAGTCCTAACAAAGGACTCTGTCCCCTCCCAGCCCCATGTGCCCCCCAGCCCACTCGCTGGTGGGGGGGTGAGAGGCAGAAAAGGCCCAGGGGCTGCACAAGCCCTGCTCAGTGATAACTAAAACATCAATGTATTGTCAATGCTGCTTTCAGCACAAATCTAAAACATAGCCCAATACCAGCTGCTATGAAGAAAATGAACTATCCCAACCACAACCAGGACAGGGATTAATAAAGGTTTTCATTTTTGCTTTTGGAATTTCCCTCATGGTTTGAGTGATCAACATTCATGAGGGGACTTAAAACATTTTCAGTTTCTGTTCTTTCCACAGAATGACTGCATAGTATTGTATGTAGCCTGTAAATCAAGAATATGTAGACTGCTTAGGAGCATAAAACATATTTGATTCTCACATTTAACTATAGATATTTGGCAGCAGCAAAAGTAAAAGCAAATAAAAAATATTAAAAAATTTGTTCTGTATTGTCATATAATGGGAAAACAATATTTTGTTCATTGAACTTTCCTCTAGAATTATGCTGTCAAGGATTTAGTTAAGCAGTTGTTTGTAATAGGCTGCCTTAGGTCTGTTGGATAGTGCAGACAACTTGGCATGGGTACACTTCTGGTGTTTTATTAGGGAATCCTTCAAGGTATTTTCAAGTCACTCCCTTTTTTTCTTTTTTCTGTTTTCTTTTCATTTTTTTCTCACCTGTGTTGTGCTTGAAGACTTTTCAAAGGTAACTTTTTCTCTATTTCAGTAGCAGTCATATTTTTGTAGGTAGCGTAATGTATAAATATTGCAAGGTGAATTCAGAGGTAGATTTTGAACTGACATAAGTTTATGCTATTTTGATGTAGTAGTTTGTGGTGTTGCCTTTTGAACTAGGAGGAGTTTAGCCACATTCTTGATGGTATATTTTTGATTATAAGTTTAGCATCCTCGTGCTGGTTTTAGTGAGGCTGTGCAGTCTTCCTGAATTCACTCCTTGGCAGTCAAGATTGATAAAATAATACATTCTTTTTCTGTCAAATCTAGATTAAAAAAATACATCAATCATATCTATGTTAAAAAGCATTTAATTTTTTTCCTAAGTTTTCCCTAACATCTTCAGAAAAGTTTAGTTATTACTATCCATATTGTAGTTATCTTTCCCACATTGTGTGCCTACAATGGCAGCTGCTGTAGTTAGCACTGAGTAGACTGGTAGAGTTTTCAGAAATAATAATACCATCTAAATATAGCTAAGAGCTTCCACTGTATGAAACCTTAATTGCTTTTGAGGTTGATATCTTAGGCATCTCAAGTATATAATCCGTTACTAACACTTGTTGGGAATCTGGCAGACAGGGGACAGGTAAAGAAGAATAATAAAAACCCCCAAGCCTGTTAATGCCCTGAAGGTAAATCTGGTTATCAGGTTGTTGCATGGGGCTGATGACACAGAAAGTTTTGTTTTGAGCATTTGTGCAGTGTGGTTCCACAAGGCATCCTGGGTGAACAGGATTGAAATCAAGAGCCAAAAGCTTGCTCAGCTCATGCTGGACTCACACCCAGATTGTAGGCTTCTGGGAAGAAGACTGTGATTTAGGTATTTACAGAGGTTAATGCTATCCTGGCTCTTTTTGGCCACACAGTGGTAACAGAATGAGAAATTCCACCCCTGTAGGCACTGGTAACTTACGGTGGCATGGAGGCCCCAAAAGGTTTCAACAGACTTTGTGCAGGGAACCGAGGTATAAAGCTGTGTTTTGGAAACCCGGAATGAGTGTATCATGTTAGCAGGAGCCCTGATATGAGGAAAAACCAGAGCTGAGCCCTCTGTCCTTCTAGCCACTGTCACTTTGTTTGCCACAACCCCAGTCTGCATGACCCCACGCAGGTCATCAGCTCCTCAACAGCCATGCTGCCTCACACTGGTCATCGGTTCACTGGGGCTAAGATGAAATTTATTCTGTTTTCTGTCTTCTCATGGTTTTGTCTGCAGCAGGAAGCATGCAGTAGTGGAAATGGCAGTGAATACATAGAAAAGGTGTTTAGAATATGACCTAAATATTTGTACAGGTGAAAATAAAACAGAAGTCTTCCTCAAATAGAAATGTAACACTGGGGGTTAATTTAAGGCTAATTCCTACTGGAGGCACTACCTGTAAGTATATAGTGACAATAACTTCCCTTATTTGACAGTTTATTGATGTCCCCTTAGCTTTTTTCTTTTTTTTTCATGAAAGCTCCAAAACAGATTAGATGATCTTGCCAGTCAATATGACCTTTGATTTAGACAATCTTTCAGGAATTGTCATTAAAAATAAACTCGTATCACCTAAAAATGTTACAGTTTTCTTATAACTATCAGCTTGGGTTCTGTTGTGGTTTTTAAGTTTTTCAAAGCCAATTTCTGTTAAATTTCCTCTACACCTAGTGAACATTTCTAGACCAATCCAGACAATTCTATCACAACATTGAGGTTGTTTACATTGAAGCATCCATCATGTTTTATTCCCAAAGCCAGTAACTGCTTTGCAAAACAGAAGTCAATGAAAGTATTAACATGCTGATTATGACTTTATATTAGAATGTTTTGCTAGCAAATTAATTTCAATTAAGACATCATCAATAAAATAAAATTTTCAGAAATTAGAGAAACTGTTATTCTTTGAACATCAGTTCCAAAAATGCAGTAGTAATTACTTTCAGCAAACTAAAAATGGAAATTAGGTCTGTGAGCTAAATCCTGAAGTCTCTGGTTAATTTTCCACTGAGTTTTAGGCAAGTAACTACTGAATTCCAAGTTCAAAGGGAGAAAATAAGGTCTGAATTTAGGAGAGAAAGAACTGAAGGCCAGTTGAAGGTTACAGCTTTGTTTGCTCTGGGACATGAACACGTAGACCCCAACTAGATGAACTGTACCAGGATGAGAGGATGCTAATGTTAGGGGACAGGATGAGTGAGGATTTCCCTGTTGGAGTTGCAGTGGTATATTAAGGAGCCAGAAGGTAAAAAACGCTGAAAGAAGTTTATACAGTGAAAAGGTAGAGTATGGCTGGATGTGGTTTTGTTTGACAGGGAACACTGGATTGTAGCAAGGGGATAGTATTATCCCAGAAAAGCCAGAGGGAAGAAAAGCTGCAGGAGAAACAGGTGGAGGGAGAAATCAAGCTGGAAGTCACTACTATTAGGATAAGTAATATCTATTTAATAGATTGGAAATTTCAGTAGTAGTTCCTAGTGGGGGAAGCTGTTGTACTGGTATTGAGGAGTACGGATGAGTGGTACAAGAGAGAAAAACAGGTGTGAATGAGAAGGTGAAACTTCAATGTTGCCCATCTCTGGTGCTCTCTAAAGTCTATCATGCAGGTTATTATGTTGGAAATTAGTGCATTTCTGCAAGTGTGGGAAACTGGAAAGAAGAATACTGTAGAAATGACAGAAGAATACAAAGCAAATAGTTGTAGCAGGCTTCCTTGTGGAAAAAATATGAAAATCAACATGCTTAATGATAGGGAAATTACACTAGGAAAACCACAGAACTGTAGGGGGATAGATTATAAATTGACTGACATAAGAGGAACCACCTGGTGACCTCTGATGTGCAAAGACCACCATCTACTCTAGCAGCCTGTGAACATGTTAGTAACTGCCTGGACATCCCATTAAAAATTCATTTTGAAAGATACGTCTTTATAAGTATAACATAAAATGTATGTTGTCAAGAAGTAAGAAGTAAAAAGTAACAGAAACAAGTGATTAGTATTTGGTGAAGGAAGCAAAAGGGGACTGAGTGACATGATTATTGCTTTGTGAAAGCTTAGCTGATTTGTAGTGGGTTGATCACTGGTAGTTTTGGAAGAGATGCTGTGTAATGAAAGTGTGTAGAGTAAAATAATTCTGCTATGAGCTACAGGCATGGGCACAGGCTGCAGGCAAATGTACAAGTGAAACAGATTCTATACAAAGGGTACGATTCATCTAGCTGTGCCAACATCTATATCTGTGTGTGTCAGCCTAAACGCACCACAGTTAGCAGAGAAGTAATCAATATAGTCAGCAGAGCCTATAAACACTGAAGGCAGATGTTTGAAGTAGGTTGGATGAACTGCATCCTCTGTCTAATTCTCTCTATATGTTAATGTGTGTATGTATATATTGCTATAAAGAGAGGATGGTGTTACCAGCTCATATATAGATGTTTACATATTTAGATTTATAAAGCCGAGTGAATTGACTGTCAAGATATTTTACCAGCTAGCCTGTAGAAAGCTCCAGAGATGTTCACCTGTCCTGTGCAATACCAAGTGCAAAGATACATGTCAGAAAAAAATGGAACTCCGAGGGCTCAAAGTTGTTACAGAGAAAAGACATGAATCAAAAATGTTCTGCATGTGTAAACAGCTTATATAAACAACAACAAGGAAACAACATTACAACCTTATTACAACAAGGAAAGCTTGCAACCTCCAAACCAGTCAAAAACTTGCATCATGTAGGCAATCAAATCATAGCACTGAAAATAAAGTACTTTGGATGTTTGAAACAGCGTGGGATGCCAAAGATGGCATGTATTGGCCAAATACCACCAAGGATGTTAGAAGGCTGGTGGGAATGGATGGGGAGATCAGCAGTAGGAGCCAATAAAAATTGTGCAGTAAGTTTTGAAGCAGAGTAGGGATGGACCTTTAAAAAGCAATCCATGTTACCTTATTACTGTAGAGCTTACTGCTTAGACATCTGGAAACTAGACAGCCTGTCAGACACTTCCACAGCAAGCAATGGACCCAGAACTGACACATGTCAGCAGAGCAAGAGCCTATTCCAGCCTGAGGCATTTGAGGCAATGACTCCCAGTGTTTCTGGCATTTATGAGGATGGGGATTCAGTCACGTATAGTCCTGCTGAAGTTGGAGCCAGCAGTTGAATCCGTATTAAAATTTGGTGAGATAATATGAGACAAATTGCCATTTAGTAGAGGAACATCCCTGAGCAGCAGCAGGAGGAATCATTTGAAATAATTCTTTTGGTGAGGTGCTGCCTGAGCATTTCTACCACTGTTAATAATGGAGGGAGTACCAAACAGAAATAAAGAAGGCACTCCAATACTAAATCCTATTGTGATCAAATTAAAGTTGGTAATTTTCTAAAACTGAAATCAATAACTCCTTGTATGACTACATTACCAAGGTCAGATTACATGCTTAAAAATATTTGTCTGTATTAAAGAGAGAACTTTTTGCATCTAAGATACAGCTTTTCATCAAAACTGCAACTATTTTACCCATTATTGACCCAAGATAAAATTAAAGGTGCTGAAGGCACTGAAATAAATTTTTCCACCAAAACCTGATGTTATTGGGACCGCTGCTGATGAGCAGCTGTGAAGTACCTGAGCACAGTTTCTAAACACTGACCAGTCAGGACAACTGATTCAAAGTCATCTTTTATTCTTACAAGAAAGCATCGCACTTATTCTGGTATCAAACTGTTTATAAGTGTGCATATAGCTTGTGGGAAAGTAACAGAGGCAAAAACCCCCTTGGATTAGGATTAGCTAGCTGCTTAAAATTTGTTCTATACAGAGATAACATATTTTTAATTTTGTTTTGCACATTGAGCATATATACAGGATTATGGTATTCATGATTACTGTTTTCAATACATCAGAAGGGTTGAAAATAAGAAATGAGAAAAATAAGTACAGAAGTGCAGAGAATTCTGATACAATTTGCATCAATTTTGTAGTACTTTCAGGGTAAGAGGATCAATCAAAAAGGACACTATGCTGTGGGGAAAGGAGTAAAGCCTGATGTTGCACTGCCTGAGCTCTGACTCAGAGCAATACTGAGTGGAAGGGAAATCTGTTCATCTTGGTGCTGATGCTATGGAAAGAGATGGATTCACAGGGTTAGGATCTGATATTGTTAAGGGTGAGGACGGTTGTGAATTTGCAGTATGGAATAAGCATACGTGTCCTGGTTTTGGCTTGGACAGAGTTAGTTTTCTTCATAGTAGCTGGTATAGTGCTGTCTTTTGGATTTGGATTTAGGATAAGGATAATGTTGATACCACATTGATGGTTTAGTTGTCATGAAGCAGTGCTTACACAGAGTCAAGGACTTTTCAGCTTCTCACCACCCACCAGCAAGTAGACTGCAGGGTGCAAGAAGCTGTGAGGAGACACAGCCAGGACAGCTGACCCAAACTGTCCAAAGGGATATTCCATACCATATGATGTCATGATATATATACATAAACTAGGGGGAAAGGTGGCTGGGGGCTGCTGCTTGGGAAATGGCTGGACATCAGTGGCAGGTGATGAACAATTGCACTGTGCATCACTTGTTTCGTATATTCAAATTCTTTTATCGTTATTATTAGCAGTATTGTTTTCCCTTCCTTTTCTGTCCTATTTGTCTTTATCTCAACCCACAAATTTTACTTCCCCCCCCAGATTATGCTCAGATGCATTTTCCCCACATCTCAAATTTACTTTTTCAAACTTTCAAAACCAGTGGATAGGTGACATTTGCCTGGTGCTCTGGAGTACCATCTTTTCAGAGCCTGCCAGAAGTTTCAGTAAGGCTTTTCTGGTTGTTCCTGCGGCTCTGGACCCTTCAGCACAGGAGACAGCAGGAGATATGTTCATCACTTAATGAAGAGCTCTTTGATAACAAAAATCACCCTATGGGCAACGTCTGTTAAATGGCAAAGGTGATATAAAGCAGAGTGAAACACTGTTCTAGCCAAAATCAGTAACTTGGACTACTGTGTCTGTTACAGGGGATTACATTTGTCACCACCAGTGTGTAGCTCACTCTGTAAAGACTCTAGAGGCCTGGCTGTTGACTGGGAAATACCAGCTCACACAACTGCCTTCTATTTATCTCCTCTGTTTCTGATGTCTTATATTGCTGTACAGCTGTTAAAAAACCTTTCTCCCTGTTCAGCATGCTTTGTCTGTCATTCCTGTGCCAAGGGTACCTTCTGGAACTACCTCTGTAAGGGGTAGTTTCTGTAGGGGGGGTAGCCCTTCTAACATCTTTCCCCTGAAACTCCATTTTGTGTCGCTTTCCGTTAGTGAACTCTTACAACTCTTTCTGCTCCTGCCCTTATACTTTATCATTACAAATTGGATCAGGAACACTTAGGTCAAAGAGAATGATAAACTTGAGGGGAAAAAAAATATTCCATATGCCTTGACATCACTCTGACCTTCATATAGGAAGGCATTTGCCAACTTTGACTGTGAGGCTTATGGGCAGTATTTGTACCAAAGCAGTAACAGGACTTAAAATGACCCCATTTTTGTTCATCTGTAAGGTTCAGTTTCATTAATGGATAACTAGCCAAAGCATGTGCCCACATGTAATGCCAAACAAGCACCTAAATAATTTTGCAGATCAGACAGTAATAAATTAAATGGTTTAATGTTAAGGCAGACAGCCTGCAGGACAGCTGGTAACTGCTTCACTGAACACTGGGGGGTTGTTAGGTATAGGCCATGTCTGAGGTGGATCCATCACTTCTGATTGTAGAATTTTATAGTAGGAATATATCTTATGTTCAGCCTTTATAGTGCATTGCAAAGTTTCAATAATATTGTGCTTTTACATGGTAGTAAAGATTTTTAACGCATGACAGGTCTTTATTTTCTGTACCTCCTACAAAATATAATGCTTATTTGGTTTACTGCATCCTTATAAGCTAAAAAATAAATTTAAATCCATGTCTGCCTTTTTACACATTGACTTTGTAAAAGCTACTATGGATGTCCAGTCTCATACGATTTTATGTGGGTTTATTTTGTCTTTTCTACCTTATAACACAATTTTAGCTGCTATTCTCAATGTAAAAGATTGAATAACTGAACTCTATGAACCCCAGCTGAAAAGTCATTTAGTGAGAAAACCCAAAAAATCATTCCCAAACCAAAACCAGGCAACTAGAAAATGACACAAACAATGGATAATATATTAAGTTTCTAATTAAAAGAGGAAATTACTGATAAAGAGTGGGAAATAGGCCTTATGTTGCTGTAAGGCAGTACTTCATAAAAGTGATGTATTGTGTAGAAGTCCTAGGCCTAATGAAACGTGCTCAATCCATAAAGGTTCTAAGAGTTGTAAAATAGTATTTGTATATATCCGCTTCATAAAAACAAGCTGGCAGTTGGTTACAAACATTTGTTAAAAATGAAGTCTTTCAGAGCATAGAGCATTCAGAGACCAATCAGACTAGGAAATATATTGAAAATTCAGCTTAGAGTCAGTATTAATTATTAAACATAAGGACTGCTGTGAGTTGCCATTTTTCAATAAAAAGTGGGGTCTTACTAGTTTGATATAATTAAGAGTTGTCCTAACTTTGAAAAAAGTTCTGTTCCCTCTCCTCTTAAGTAAGTTTTTGTTGTTTGGTTTTATTTTAATGTGTTGAATTCCTAATCTCATCAATTAAAATGCAAAGGGGTATTAAAAGCTTTTTGGTCTGTTGGTTGCATGTGCATCCTAGTGAAGGATCTTTCCTTTCATCTTTCAGAGGAACTTGTTTTAGGCTTCAAATCAGGCCTCTGTAAATGCAGTATTGAAATTCTGGATGTGAAATCCTGTACATTATGTAATACTATTGCTGTCTGGTACCGTAGCAGCATATACTGCTACTGATTACTCATAAGAGCCAGGGAAACTGAGGACTTAATCTCCTTTACGTGTCATCGTCCATATCTGTAAAAATAATAATTTTATGTTCTTATTCCAAAAACACTTATGAAATTCATATTGTTCCTTATGTTCCTGCTGAAATCTATAGACACCTGCATTAACTGATCATGTGGCTTCCTTAAGAAATAACTGTTAAAATAACTGATCGAAGAAATGATACCCTGATCCTACTGCTATCAAAATAGGCTGTAAAGCTCCTCATGTTGCCACAGGATGCTTCCCTAATGGCTTATATTTTATATCAGGGAAACTCCAAGTCAAGGTAGCTGCATTGTTAAAGTTATGTTCTACCATGGCAGGTAGCGCTGATACTTACTGCTGGTCCTCTCTGAAATAGCTGAGTATGTGTAAGAGTTGTAGCACAGCAACAGTCAGAAGTAGTGTGTCCAAGTCTGTGGGGTTTTTTTTCCACTTAAAGTGGGTAGTATTAGATACAGGAAGAAAGTAATATAGGCAAGGTTTTTGCATGTGTGTAGATAAAGTGCCTTTAATTCTGCCAGGAAAGTGTGTGTGTGTGTATATATGAAAAATATAAACAAAAAATATCATAAATACTATATTTGGAAGAACTCAAAACTGCTCTGTCAGTTCAACTAAATAGTGTTTTTAAAGCTATAGTGGGGTTGTAGTCTTATTCAGTTAATTATTTTTTGTTCTAGCAATGAACGGGTCTTTCTCCACTCCTGTGGGGTACAGTTTAATACCTTAGTATTTCAACAACTCATATGATGATGTATAGCTGGATGTTTAAGCTAAGGCAATGTCTGTACAAGAGTTATGCATTTATACTGTATTACCTTTGTAACTTAATCTCTCTGCATTGCATTCGCTTTAGCATTTCTAATGTAATGCATTGATACATGGTATAGATGTGCTTATAAAGGCCTGATTTAAAAACAAAAAAAAAAACCCAAAAAACCCTGAAGACCCATCATTTAAAGAATTAATTAATAACAAAAATTGTAAGAAAAAGAGAAATATAAAGCCTTGAAACAATGTCCTAGTTTGCAGCTTGTAATATCTTGGAAGAGAAGCTTATTTGTTATCCTTTTATTTTGCTTCATGCTTACTAATTCATTGGGCCACTGGCAGCATGTCCAAAGCAGTTTTAGCAAGTGACAGTAGGTTTGGTTTCCAGCTGCACTGGTAAGCGTGGAGTTTCTGGTTGTTGGGCTGTAAGCAGCTTGTTGTTATCTGAAAGAAAAGTTTGGAAGCTTACACAGGCTTAATTAAAATCAATGAAGGATTTAAAAGTGAACACTGAAATTATTGCTGGAGAAATATAATTAACAAAGTAAATTGCATCCTAAAATGGTTCCAGATCAGCCCACAGGGACCCAGTGCCAGTTCTCACTGATGAGGAAGCGGGAAATATTCTGAGAGCTGAAAGAAGGCAGCAACAAAAGGCTGGAACAATCCTACTGATGGCACAGCCTCACATTAACAAGAGGCAGTTTAGTCAGTTTTACATGTTAGCAGTAGCGTTATTAAAAAATAAATATAATTTCTCTTTATCTGTTTTGTTGTATGCAAAGCTACTAATCACCCAAGATTTCCATTTCCTATCTGTATATCTGAAGAAAGACAACTAGAAAGTATAAGAAGCACATGAATCAAGCTATGTAAGCATTTTTATGTTTATTACTTTAGATAAAATATTCTAATTTCCTTACTTGGGATCTGTCAATGTCAGAGGAAATGTTTGCACCTGGAATTTGTTAGGAAGTGTAACAGACAGTATAGAGAATACTGATTTTCTTAATATCTCAACTGTGCTGCAATGTTGATGTGATGACTGTCCCCCTCTAGCTCTTGCAGAGTCTTAAGAAGAGCAAATGCTGCTACGTGGTTTGCGTGCTCAACAGTTGGAAAATAGAGTGCATGCAACTGTTGTCTGAGTCACATTATGAAAAATCACTTGTCCGTTGCCAGCTTCTTCATTATAACTTCATTCCTTCCTTGGCAACAGCCCCGTCTCAAGCCAGTCCTTGCTAAATTCATTACCCTTGCAAGTTGTTCAGGTTGATATTAGTGTGCTTCCTGAAACCAAGGCTATTGAAATAAACAGGTTTCCATGGATCTTTGTGAGTTTTGAATCGGGACTCAAATTTCTTCACTTGCTTCCCATTCCTCCTTACAATCTTGGCCTTGGCTCCATTCACGTTCTTTCCCCTTCCTTTGGTCAGTGTTGTCATTTGGCTGTGACATCCCCAGCCTTCGAGCTTTTTAATGCATATGTTTGTTCCTGAGGAGGTGGTTCCAGGTGTGAATGGTGGAAAATAAATATTTAGGACTAAATAATAGTTTGCTTCTCAAATTAATCTTAGGAAAGCAGTCACCACAATTTGGGGTTTTTTTTCTTGCCAAATCTTGAACGGATAATTTTGTCACAAAGCATTGACTTAATGATAAGAATGTGTCATGAAAATTTAAACAAATAGAAAATAGTTTTTGTTGCTTTCATGGAAAGCTTACTGCAAAACTAGACATTTGTTTTCATGTGGTTTAGTTCTATTTACTTTGAACAGCTTCTTCATGTTCCAGCATACTGCAGTAACTATTCTAGACAGGGCTTTTATTTTAGAACTACTACCACTAGCTCATAATATATTAATAATTTTGCATGTGTGTCATTTGATAGTGACATTCAAATAGGCTGCTCCTACTTCTGTCTGGAAAAGCAACCTGTTGTGTTTTTCTCGTGTGTGTTCAGGAAATGATAAGTAGCCAAAGTCACTAGCATGGGGTTCTTACTCTGCTGCACCAACCAGTCCTGATCTCAGCTCTTAAAAAGTACAGGATGAATAGACAAGGGGTTAGGGCCATCAGTGCAGATGCGGCGTCTCCTTCAAGTGTTAGTGGGCTCAGAGCTGCCAGAGACAACTTTGGTATAACTTAGCAGGCAGGGTCTGCCCTGCAATTCCTGTTAGAAGTGTTTTAACTTCACCCATTACTGTACTACAAAATCTGTTCAGGCTGAAGTATAGCCTGTAACTCTGCTTTTAAACAACCTGGAAAAAAGAAAGCCAGACCTTGTAAACGGCATCATGACCCTTGATGCCTGGGGTCACTTACCTTGAAAAATCCTTTTGTAGCTATTTGCTTAAGTAGAAATGGTGATTTTTGATTTCAAGCTGCTGCACGTGGTGGTCTGGTACGTGCCTGCATATCTGAGAGCAGAGAGAGTCTAAAGGCTGTTGAAGAGAACTTGAATGGTAGCTCTTTTAAGAATCAAAGGACTTAAGCAGCTTGCTAAAAATGAGTGTGGTATTACCCTATTGTTTCTTCAAAGAAATAAATGCTTATTAATTTAAGAATTTATTAATTGAAGTGAGCTAGCTGCATAATTGTTATATGCTGAGCTGAATGGCTGTAGATGTCTGGTTTCATATATCTCACTGTTTAGTTGCAGTGCCGCCAAATAAAACAGTATTATTTGGCAATAGCTTAATAGCACAATAAAAGTAAATTTCTGAGCCTGTTCTTTTTTACTGCAGTTTATGTTCTGCTTTCATTCCTTGCCTTATGTGGGGGAGGCATGAAATATAAAGGAATAAAAATATCTATGGAGCGTTGACTGAGATTCTTAAATTCCATGTTGCTCAATCCTATACACTAAAATAAAGATTTTCCTTCTTTCGAGTAGATTTCTATGAAGCGTAATTAGAGGCACTATACATGTTAATACATTTCACTTTCCAATTCTTGTCCCCTAATTTCTGCCTCTCTCACGAAATGCATTGCCACCAATATTTTAAGAGCAAAATTGTGTTTCTTAACCTATGGACTGAATTCATTCCCTGAGGGGTATTCTGTAAGCCATTGGACCTGGGGACTTTTGGACCTCCTTAATGATCAGAGTAACTGTTAGGTGAACTGCACACCTGCCTCCCTGTCCAAATCATACACCCTTACCTGTGACTACTGCTTCCTTTCCTCCACTTTAGCAGCTCTGAGCCATACTTGTTTTCAAGTGTCAGAGCAGGGTTAGGACAGTGATGGCAATACTTAATGCAGATATAAAAATCTATGTCCACGTTTTCAGGAAAAAGAATATTTAGGTTTTCTTTGAAACAAGTTTTGTTCTTTGCATCCTACTGAATTACTGGCTTTTTTAAAATAGTGATGTGAAACAGAAACCATTTTGTATTTTGGAAAGCACAGGCTCACGCTGCCCATAAACAGCCAGCCAGCAGCTTGATTAGATACATAACAATTTGAGGAGAGTTTCTGAGATTTTATAAATACTTTTTTCATGCTCCTGCAGCTGTAGCTTTTTTGATTATTTTGTTTGTTAATTGCAACTTCTAGTATGAACATGGGCTTCTGATAACACAGAGATGAGGAAGTTGTGCATTCAGCTGTGAAAATGCATATGGAATAATGTTTGGCCTTTCTTTGTATGTATTCTCTCAACAAATAGCAAAAAGATTTGGTGGAGCATCCTCTGGTACTTCTCAGAACTCGGTGCTTTGAAATCTAGCCCTAGATCTCCAGCTGCAAAATGTGTTTATTCTGATTTTTATAGATACATTTTTCATCCATTTCCATTGCGGGGGGAGGTAAGAGGACAGATGTTTATGGGGCATTTAGCTGGTTTTACCCTACATGAACTGTAACTCAAGTAATTCTTATCAAGTACTCTGGGCATTTGGAAGGAGTAGTTGGGGTCATTTAATTCTTTAAGACATGCTGTTTTCACTGATAGCTACGTAATGTTTATTCCACCATCACTGATAATTATTGAGAAAACACAATTTTGCTGGAAGCACAAATGGAGCACGAGTAATATCTATCTGTAAATGTGCATCTTAAAAAGAGGGACACCGACATACTTATCAATTATTCCAGTAGGTAATTACATTTTATGCAGACCATAAAAGAATGACAAAATGTGGGTTTTCTGTAGTAAATAATGTATTTGGTTTGCTGTGAGATAAAAAAGGTGGAAAACTGTCTGTGCAGTACCCTTTATCCGTAACAAAAAATATATTTTAAATTCCATATGATGGGCAGTTTCGAGTTTAGAGACAGTTTTGTGTATATGCTTTATTGACAGAAACCTAACCCATTTCTATCACATATTCTTGTTAAGATTAGGGAGGTGGGAAGGATCAGAATTTTCATGAATCTCATATGACATGTTTTCCTTTCACAGGTGTTGAAAGTACTTGTCTTCCAGGCAAAAATGCAGTACTGGCTAGGCAGTCAAGAATATTCTTAAATATTTATGAGGTTGAAATACAGTTGTTTTGAAGTATAGCAGTGTTGGCATTTTGTTTTCTTTAAAATGTAGTCATTTTGCCAGTCAGTATAGATATTAAAGGTCAGCCTCACTCGCAGAAGCACTTTAAACTTATCAAATATTTTAAAACTAATGAAGACATTTTTTGTTTGCTGTTTCCCATTCAAATATCTATTTTTTTCTAATACATCTTGGTGTTTTTACCTTTTAGTCATGTTATCAGGATGCCACAGTCAGGTATGTTTTCCCTGGTTTTCTTTTTGGATGATGTCTTGTGAAATTAAGTGTAAGCACTATCGTCAACAGAGCTTCTCTTGGGTCACTCACATTCTTCTGTGTCTTTTTCATGGTGTGTCTTAGAAAACGGTTCCCTGGGAAAGGCCTTTTCAGCCTCGCTCTTTTAGATGAGTCATCACTGAAAATGAGGACACATGGTAGCCTTTGTCCCTTGCATAGTGGCTTGGGAGGTTTGGTTCTGTTGACATGGTCACATGAAATTTGCCACCTGAGAGACACCTTTTTGGTCTTGCAAATCCAATAATCATAGACAGCTATGAGCCATATTAAAATTATTCTTCCTTTTTTACACAGATCAACAATGTTCAATTCAGAAAAACTAGTGTAGTTCTTAAGATGTAAAAGGAAGGACGGACGACTCCAGTCCTCCAGCTCCAAAATGCTTTGCATTGACAAGGCATGGCTCAACTTTGAGAAACTTCTGAAGGGAGTTCTCTGCCCATTGATGATTCCCTCTGTATAAAAGGTAGTCGGATGGTCAGAAGGTACCACTTCAGCATTGCTTTAGTGTTACCCTCAGCTGTCAGTTGCCTTCCCTGGACATGTCAGAAGCTTGCCTACTACAGAAGCGAACACCAGTACAGGGCTGGTAGGCAGCTTACTCGTGCATTTTCACTAATCGGACTGTCTGATGTGCCCATTAATTGTATCACAACTGAACAGCAGTTCTGTAGGAGAATGATGGTTGTGCTGCAACAATTAAGCTATGCGTTTAGGTAGTACGACAAATAACTTTATTATTAACATAAAATTGGGACAGTGTGAAAAAAGATTTTTTAGCAGGCAGTCAACTTCTCCTATAAACCAGCAGGCACTGAAAGTATATTTGTTGGACAGCAATGTGAAACGTGGCCTCCAAAGATAACAACATACCAGAAGAAGCTTCAGTCAAAAGAAAATGAAAGGAGCAGCAGAAAGTAGGGCTCATTTTGAATAAGTTTACAGAGCTCTTGTCATCTCATCATTATTTTCTGTGGCAGACTAGCACTCCTATTAATATTTTGACTTCAAATAATCTAACATTCCTTCAGTGTGTTTGGCAGTCTGTTTTTTTTTTTTTTGTGACTGACCTTCTTAAGGCTAATGTTCCTAGCTTCCACACAACAGGAACTATGCTCTTAATATTATGATTTTGAGTCATAGATCAGAAGGTTAATCAAAAGAGAAATATTTTGTCCTCACATCTTTCTGTGCATGTAAGTATTATCATGCATTCTTGGTCTCATATTTTGGAGTAACAACATGAGTCCTGACATGACAGAAAGTTGCATAACTTGGTGGAACCCCAATGTGTGGGCGAGCCAGCACAAAAGTCCCAGACAGTTCAGCTAACATCTCTTGTGTTGTTATCAAGAAAATTGACATCCCTTTACAGTGATGATCTGCGTAGGTTCAGTGTGTCCTGAAGTCTACTTGGCCTTAATATTGAATGACTATCCTTTTGTGC
>JAVJGJ010000047.1:71351915-71401243 GCA_035590215.1 Microhierax caerulescens | reverse complement strand
GGATAGATGGAACAGGAGACATGGCAAGAGAGATGGGAGCTCTTTCAATTAAGGCACATATTTACATAAGTAGTCGATGGAATGAAAGAGGCAATTCAGAGCACCTAATTCAGCCTTCTTGGATAGGCACCTCTTAACCTTTGCAAAAAGATTCCCTCCTCAGTGTGGAAAGGTGCTGTGAGAGCAGCCAGTGCCAAGTATGCAAGGATTTCCTCTCTTGTGCTTAAGTGAATCTATGATTTTCATCTCCCAGAGGAGATTTAAGGAGATAAACATTTATTTTTTTTTTTTTCTTGTGGTTGGAGCAAAGACCTGGAAGCCGCCTGAGGCAGAAAAGTCCCTAGGCATGGCTGAATTTTTCTTTTCTACAAGGCTGTTCAACAAAATGGGAAATACTGGTTCATGGCTTTTAGCCATTTTAGCAGTCAGTATCTCCTGCAGCACAGAGGACTACATGTGAATGTCTCATTAGGGATGAAGGGCCACCCTGAATCAGTGCTCCCAGATTTCCACGCAGACCTTTAAGGTAGTAACCTAAGTGTGTAGAATTTTAAATCTGGTTTCCAGTACTGTATTCCACAGGTGGCTGAATGATAGCTGTAGACTTTTCTTGAGTGCTATGGTAAAATCGGCAGGAAATGTAGACAGAGGCATTATCCTTTGTTAGAAAAAATGTATAGGTGGAAAACCAGACTTCCTGTCAAAACCTTTAGACCTTTTGTACACTGTAAGCACTGTAAATATTGACTGAACTCAATAGGTGTTGATGGTCCTTCAAAACTTTGCAGGCTCAATCCCTTAAATATTTTTATAATTAGCCAAATGTGAAAAGCCATCTCTGCAACTGGTAGAATATTCAGCCCTTTAGGGCTTTTCATTTGATTGCGTTACCAGCCTTTGGTGAATAACTGAGGCATTACATTTAGTTATAAAATACATGGATTGCTTATAGGCTTCACTGTAAATAATGTGTATTTATTTTATGAAACATAATTTTCATGAGTATATTAAAAACTGCATTAAAATGTAGGTTTGACACATAACATAAATTGAACAGTTGAGTTTACTCTTTTTGTGATTCTGTGTTGAGAATTCATCAGTCTTTAATAGATATTTTTAATGGAGCTTGGTCCTTCTACTGTTTCTATAGTTTATGTAAGTGACTAAAATTAAAGAGGCATATCTGCATTTTTTCTTTTAAGAAATAGCTTGGCATTCATTTAAGTAAAATTTGTAAGCCATTGGTTTTAACATGGTGGGGTTTAATGAATTTTCAGAAGTTGAAGTAAAGTGTGGGTCAGTGATTTCTTAAGAATCGATGCGTTTTCTACCATAGAGAAATATATATAATGAAAGACAGATTTATGATCCTTTCTAAGTTTTCTGGTTGAGTGTTTTAAGTATCTTATTATATATATATATATATTTTTTTTTTTTACTGGCTTATTTTGTGGCTGATTTAATGTTAAACACTCAAGTTCAGAATTTTCATACCATGTGATTGCTTCCTCATGACTCGTCACTGAATCAGTGTATTTGCAAATGAGAAGAAAATATGTCTCTAGGGCATGTCTCTTCTACTGTCAGAAGCGTTTTTCAGTCATTGTTGAGAAAGGTTTTGGTGGTTGTTTTTTTTTCTGTCCCAGACCTGCAGGCATGTGATTTCAGTTCAGGAAGAGGTCATTTCGTATCTCCATCCTAGAACTGAAGGAAGAGGTAAAGTCTAACTAGCAAGTTTACACTTAGTTTACACTTGCAGAAGTAAAGATTTTTGTTAGATGCAATTTAGACCAAAAATTTTAGAAGTTTGAGAGGGTAAATTAGTTTCAAGTGGAAATTGAAAGCTCAAGAGATTTTCAGGGTAACATTACTCATACCAATTTATCTTAGGCTGGAAGTTCATAGAGACTTTGAATGGGCATAGGCCTACACAGCCAAAAAAAGACACAGTTTTGCTCACCCCTGACCCTGCCTGCTACCTTTAGTGCACTGCCCTTGGGATAGCAGAAGTGCTTGTGCTGTGTAATATCATGAAGTGGAGTAATTAAGCTTTTCTATCGCTATTTTTGCTGGCTTAGTTTTCTGTCCCTTGGTAGGAGGGAAGTGAAAGCAGGTCAAGTGGTTGGGGACAGTATGTTAGATGAGGATGTGGGTTTTGCATCACCTTAGTATGTTCATTAAACAAGCTAAAAAACAGGGAAATTGAATTTCAATGGAGAAGTGTGAGTCTAGTCTTGGAGGCCTAAAGTCTGTGATAAGAAGATCATTAGTGTCAGACTCGTGACAACCCTTTCAGGGTTATAAACACATAGTGGGCTTTTATTTTGGTGTAATCCAGTGGTCTGGTGCCAGCCATTCATGCTGTACACAAAGGGAAGGCAGTCCTCTTCTGTGATGGGGATCTCAAGGCAGTTTCCCCAAGAAGGTAGGAAGGGGAAAGCATTTGCTTCTGATAGCAACCCTCGTTTCAGCAATGAAATTACTTCAGAGAAAGCAACCAGCCATGGTGACTGCTATTTGAGTTTGGGCTCTGCCAGAGCGGTCCTGTTTCTGCCTTTCCCTTGGGCAGTTGCAGAAGAAAGAGCAGCAGCAACATGGAGCTGCGCACAGTTGCACTCATACTATGATATACCTGTACCAAGCTTTCTTGCATTGACAGCTTTGCTGGTCTTAGTTGGAATCTTACATTATTTCCTTGAGCACACAGGGACAGAATAAATTTAAGTCACATTAGTCATACTGGTAGAAATCCTCAGCAGTGATTTTTTTTTTTTTTTAGGTGTTGCCTATTCTGCATAATGCTGGAGTTTATGTGAATAGTAAAGAGTTGTAGTTAAAGTTTATCTGCAAATAGAGGAAGTTAAGCAATGAAGAGAGAATTCAGGGACAGAAATATGAATGTTCTTGAAAAACCTTGTTGAACTTGCCTCTTATGCAGTGTTTCAGATGACAGAAGAGATTTGATGTGACCATTTGGAAACTGCCTTTCGCTGAGCTAGACTGTTTAGTGCAAAAGAGGCAACAAGCAGCTGTGTAGTTCAGGAGATTATATCCCTCAGCCCTCTAGTCCGCTATTATTGCTGAGTAATTAGATGTGGAGGTGATCATAGTGAGTGTGACTTGGTTGCTTGCTCAGTGTGTTTGTCCTGTTGATTGGACAATTCCCAACCATTATCTTCCCTGCCAAGGAAAAGTATTATTTTATCATGTTGCATGCCAGTGTAAATCACACTCAAATTTTCCTTCTGTCACTTTGATTGATGTAGGAAGTTGCATGGCATCCATACCTTCCTCAACTCCTTCCTGACTGATACTATACAAGAAAGTCAGGATGCATATGATGCTAGGACTGTTAAGATCAGCAAAGTCACTGTGTGGTTCTTGATCATTTATAGTGTTGCCTTCCTCATCAGCAGTCACTGAACTCTGAGAGCTCTACTCTGGCAATGTCAGGAATCACTACAACTTTTCTACTTGCTGCTGTAGTGATTGACTTATGTCAGCAAAGTACAATGAAGCTGGGTCTGATCATTTATCAGGATCCTGTTTTTCTGAAGTGTCTTATATAATGTTTGCATGATTAAAAGGGAACAGAAAGTACCAGGGTGGGAAGGCAATAGCCAAACACAGAGTTGCACAACCCTGTGTCCTAGCTATTGCTTCTTTACATTTCTAGATGAAGCAAATCTCTGGGGGGCCTGTACATACAGACTCAGTTACGAAATCTTGGTTACTGCTTGCTATGACTTGCACTACACATAACACATACACATGGTACAATTAGTAATGAACGGTACAACCTGCTCCCTCCTTGCTTAAATTTACTAAATATGTGTCTGGTCAGAACAAATTATGATTGCTTTTATGTATTTGTATGTTTACAGTGGATTTTAAAAAAATTGTAACAATGAAGTATCGGCCTGAAGAGCCAGAGAGAGTATCCAGGGACGACATGAAATAACTATGTCCAGACAAGTGGGTTCCTGGGCTAGAGCCTCTTCTGAGGAAAGAGCTGGGTCATGTTATGCACTGCAATTCTTATAAGAGCCCTTATGGCATGACAGGTACAGAGGCACAAACTCTTTGGTCCGTGGTGGGGCAAGGGAAGCTGAGGTTCAGCGTGACTGGCATTGGAGAGGAGAATCTCTTGGTCCACTGAGTGCTATGACTTTTGCAGAACAGCCAGGTGTGGAAGATGCCCTGAGTACTTGGTTAACAACTGCCTTCTACCTAGCGACTCCTTTCCCATAATAGTCATCATCCTCTGAATCCTCTTTAAGCTACTTTCAAGCTTTTCCTCTAAAGTTCTGCCTGATATACCAGGGTTTCTTCTGTGTTTTTTTTCCCCAGGATGTAAGAATGCTCTCTGGAGGTCTGGTATCAGAAAAATTGTCTGCAGAATTTTTGTTTCAGTGTATCTCCTCATACGCTCCTCACCACTTTCACAGCTCTGGCTTTTCTGTCAAGATTATGCCTCTGTGTCCTTTAGGTTGATTGATAAAACTACCCGTGGCTTCAGTGGGCTCCTCAACTCATTTGTCTGTATAGAGAGCTGGGCTCTGCCCTGCAGCCATGTCTACTTCTCCCAGTCTTAGTGGCTTCCGTGCATGTGCTGTTTTATCAACCCTGTAAAAGCCAAATTGCCTTCCTTCAGAAACTGCCACAAAGTGTCCATGCTCTGAAAACAATTAAAATTCAAAATAAGAAGCAAGTAAATACACCCTGCAACTGCTATTCACAGAGGCAGAAAGCAGATGAAGCAAAATCTGTATAGGTTTTTTAAGCTATCACAGCAAGCATTGTTTAGGAGGAAGCAAATGAACACCGACTTTACAAATCACTTAAGCACTGAACTGCTTTAACATTGTAGCCAAAGGCAAAAATTGTGGGTTTAGTTTTCCCTGAAGAAGTTTGTTACATATGCTCAAACAACTCTGCTTCCTGTTCCATTCCCATCACATTCAAGCACAAAATAAGAACATTTCTAGGTGCTTCTGTCTACATTTCTATTTTATTCTTGCGTATTAGTTTCCTATGCTAATGAAATCAGGGCAGTCTTATCAGACCAAAAATATCCAAGAGTTGCTGAATGCTCTGCAATGACCTTGAACGGGAGAGGTCTGTGGCTTTTAAAATCAGATAGTCCAGATGTTGCTGGAGATCATGGTGTGATGTAATGGTGAGGACTGAACATTGTAACTGAGTCCCCAAACCAAAGAGGATGAACACCCAGTTGTGGGAGCAGATTTTCAAAGAATAGTAGTAGTGATATTCAGCTTTGAAAGTTTTCTTTGTTGTCTGAGTGCCCCAAACTGTATATTCAGGGTGGACATTTGAAATCTTTTCCTGCTGCCTTGTTCTTAATTTCTTGACAGAGATCGTCAAACCCTGTGGTAGAAAAAGACATTATTCCTTTTCCTCTATTAAGAAATAATGGTATATGCACCTTACCAAATGAAATCATGTACTCTGAACAAGAGAACATATTCCTCAAAGAAGGAATATGAGTTACCATGCTGATGGCAACCTGTAAAAGTAGCAGCTTGTGGGGTATAGAATTCCAACAGGAGTAGAGGTAATGATGAGTTCCCTAGTAAAGCCATGGCAGCCATGACAGCAGCTAGAAGGATGCCAAGCCATATGTCTGTGCACTTTCAAGGGAAGTAAACAGAACCTGCATATTTTATTTATTTTTTTTTCTATAAGCTGAATGAAGTAAAAAAAAATCATAGGTTCTCCATTTTTCCTCTGCTGCCATTCATGAACTCAAACAACGAAAACAACTGTGAGTGCAGGTGGTAGCTGAAAGCAATTTTGTTCCTGCATCTGCCTGTGCATGCTTCTTGAATTTAATCTTTCAGGAACTTCATTTCTTTAAAAAAAATAACAGAATGTGAACAAGACTAGGTTTTGCCTTCTGAGATTTCGTGTGAGACAATATTTTCTTCTTGCATCTTGATGGTTTAATCTGTGCTTTCCGTTTTATTATTTATTCAAAAGGAAGCAAGTAAAATGCTCATGGAAAAAAAACCAAACATCACTACCCTTCTATAGCTGTCATCTAGCAGGACAAAAGAAGTGATCGTCTCCCTATACTAAGCGCTGGTGAGGCTGCATCTTGAGTACTGCATTCAGTTTTGGGCCCTACACTTCAAGAGGGATGTAGAGGTGCTGGAGCATGTCCAGAGAAGGGCAACGAAGCTGGTGAAGGGTCTGGAGCACAAGGCTTGTGAGGAGCACCTGAGGGAACTGGGGTTATTTAGTCTGGAGAAGAGGAGACTTGGGGGTAACTTGTTGCTCGCTACAACTACCTGAAAGGAGGCTGTAGGCATGTGAGGATCAGTCTCTTCTCCCAGATAACTAACAACAGAACAAGAGGAGTTGGCCTCAAGTTGTGCTGGGGAGGTTTAGATTGGATATTGGGAAAAAGTTCTTCACTGAAAGGGTGGTCAAGCATTGGAACAGGCTGACCAGGGAGGTGGTTCGATCACCATCTCTGGAGGTGTTTAAAAAAATGTGTAAATGCAGTACTTAGGGATGTGGTTTAGTGGTGGATTTGGCAGTCCTGGGTTAACAGTTGGACTTGGTCTCAAAGGTCTTTTCCAACCTAAATGATTCTATGATTCTATGATCTGATGGGAAGAGCAGCCTATTGTGCCTTATACACCATACAGACATTTTCCACCACAGCACGATGAAACAATCTTATCCTCATTACAGCTAGTGTCTGTCTAAGGCTTCATATGCTGAGAGTAGTTTCTAGCTTTCCTGACATAGCTTTTGTCTTTTGTATGGGTGATGATTCATGGGGCTACAGTTATGCATCACCAGCTCCTAATGTTGAAATGAATGATTGTGTTTTCTTTGGGCAGAACCTAAATGGCTTTCTCATGGCAAATACCATCCAGCCACATGTGATGATTACTTTTTAGTCTAAACATAATTATGTTGTAACCTGCATTTTGGTTTAGGAGGCAGGGACCACTGTTTAGGTACTGTGTAATTACGTGGTACTTACCACAGATATCCTACTGCTGCTTGTAACTTACCATATGATTAAGCAACCAACATTTATCATCAGAGTAAACTGTGTGTTGCGTGATACATCTTCGACAAAGTAGAACAATATTGTAACTTTAAGGTCTCGGGCCTTTTAAAATTAACATTTGACCTAGTTTAATCTGAAGGCATTTGCAGTTTACTTCTTACGACTCTTCTCCAATAGTCATATTTAAGCTCATCAGGTGATTGTTGGAAGACTTTAACAAAACATTTGAAATCTGAGTCAGTCATTCAGAGTTTCAGATCAAGTAGCATTGTATACCATATTTATGAAAGGTAACCCTTCCAGTCACTTAGAAATGTCTGAAAGACATGAACCACATGTGTTTTCATATGTATTTTACTGAAGCATAGAAACACAAACCCAGTTTCATGCTTGAGTTAGTACGTGCTTCCTTGTGCTTCAAGGCGTTGGGTAGAATTTACTCATTAAAGGCATCTGCCTAGCGTGGCTGATGCTAGTGTACAGCAAAGTGTCCAGGCAACCCTTAACAGCATGTGCATCATCCCACTGGTGACTCTATACCTGAACCTGTTAAAAATGTATTAACAAAAAGAGCCATGAGACTTGGCAGAACGGTGTTTATAAATGGGTTTCCAGTGATTGCAGGAAAATCAGCTTCCTGCTGTTGGCTTTTTATACCTACGCCTAGTGTACTCTAAACAGCACCGCTACATGCCACCAGTTGCCCAGCCATGGCCTGTTTCCACACTCTGGCTGTATGAAACAGATGGGTTGTTACAGGTCTGAGCTATGCAGAGGGAAGGGTTAATTCCCTTGTGCTTCTAAACCTCTGCAGGTACTACTCCAACACAGGCTCACCCCTGCCAGGGTTCTTTTTCTTAAAGGGGCCACACATTTTGAAAACATGATTTGAATTTGAACCAAAGATTTTTCTTTTTTTTTTTTTTTATGACCATAAATCACGTAACCTTTCCTTTTAGAGCCCTTATTCACACATGCAAACACTACTTTTAAAGGTGTAACCAAACAGCTGTTGCTTTTGCTACAATCTTTGTGTTCAAAGTTGAGGCTAGTATTATTCCCAGGGCAGAAATTTCTCATCAACTGGTTCCAACCAGTATTGAATTTTTATTCTTTTTGGTTGGATTATTAAAACTTTAAGCTTGGTACTGTGGTACAGCACAGGTCCTCTACTAACAGGAAGATATGGGAAAGCATTTGCTCTGATTAAAAGAATTAGTCTGAAGAGAGAGTATAATTACCCCAATTGACATTACAGATTTTCCTAAGACCTTTATGGGACCTTTGATAAGGTACTTTCTTAGAAAATTTCATCTTTCTATATCTGAGCAAAAATCTTGTTGTATTAACTGACACTGAGAAAGATATTTTTCTTTTCCCATCCCCATCGTGTATTACTGAGTTGTGTATGAATTTCCATATGTCTTATGAAGGCGTTCAGTATTGAAATTCTGTGAAAACTTAAACATCATAAAGAAACACTTTATCCAGGCAATATTTGCTGTTATTGAAGGAAAATCAGTCCATTTCCCCACCTGTTTGCAGAAGTTTTGTGTGCTTTGAAGTGTGGATGAATACAGCACTTTCATGTAATGCAATTTGCTTTAATGTGAATTAATGCAGCAAAAGAGAGGAAACACAAGGGAATTATCGATGATACCAGACCTAATGTGACTTAATTCCCAAATTGCAAACATTGATTAATATATTCTCATTTTTCCTCACTTAGATGTCTGACTGTTCTCTGTTTTGTTCTGCTTGCATTGCTCTAAGCCAGATGTTTTCATAGATTCACTCCACAATTGAAGAGCATAGCCTAAAGTGATAATGAGGTGATGAGTGGAGAAAGGAGGCAAAGAAATGATGAGCCCAAAATTAGTAGTTTCGGCTCCAGGATATAGTGTGTCTGTTGCAACTCTGGTCAAGTATTGATTTCCGTACTCACCAGGAGCACAAGCACACTCCACCCAGCCCTGTCCACGCAACCTTTGTCTAGTGCAGTAAGAGTTAGACCAGAAAACTGATCTTGGTCAAAAGTGTTTGGCTTGATTTGGGTTGGGTTTTATTTATTTTTGACCCAGCTTAGAGATTTCCTTAGTATTACTCCCCAGTAGTTCGCAAAGGGGGAAAATAAACTGTCCAGTGAGATCTGATGGGTGGTGTATCCAGCTCTGGTCATCAGGGTGAAGTCACGGAAAGGGGCAGAGCCAGCTGCTTTTCCCTTGGCTGCATTAGAGGAGTCCTCTTGGCGGGGGGGATGCAGAGTTGAACTAGTGACCAGAGTAATATGCTTATGTACACCAAACTTTGAGAAACACATGTGAACAAGAACCCCTTTCTGAATAGACACACATGACCGTGCTCCCTTGAAGCCCGAGTTGCACGTAAACATCTACCAGCTTCTGTCTTGTTTTGAGCTGTATGTTCCCTGCTGACTCCTTCTGCTTGTGGCAAACCCATACTGAACTCTGTGTCCAGCACAAACAAAAGTGGAGGGCAAACAAGGAACCGGAGACCATATAGCTCTGGCAGGATGTTGGCAGTAGAAGAATACAGCACTAGATTCCCTTCTGAAAATTCCTTCTAGCATAAAAAAAATTCTTATTGCATGGTATTTTAGTGTTAGTTTTTACATATAGAGGTGAAACATGGTTTAAGAGCTGCTCTGAAACTTCTCTAATGATTCTGACATGCTGTAAGGTCTTGTTTTACATGGATAGAAATATGTGACTATTACATACATAGGATTAGCTTCAGTAGTTTAGGAAAGATAATAGAAGTAATATAATAGCATTATATAATGGGTGTGGAATTAATCTAATACCTGATAATATCAAAGTTATATTTCAAATAACACTAATTTACTACAGTAGAAACCAGATATTCTGCAAAGTTTTTTTCTGTTATGCATAATTTTTAAGCAGGCTTTTTAAAATTTAAGAAATAATCCTTTCCTCTTTGCAACTTTTTCTTTTTATTGCCAACTTCTATAAAAAGAATTACAACTCAGCCTGATGGCATTCATCAATTTTCTACTCTATTATTCTTTTCCTTAAAGAATTTTTTTAAACTTTGGAAAATAATTATTTCATCATAATCTGAAAGTCTTTCATTTTTCATGAAATTCATATGATTAGTGTGATTCACATTTCATGTGATTTATCCAGTTAAGAATTAGCTTTAAAAGTTAGAAGGAAGAGTAGAATAAGCAGGACAAGCAGAAAAGCTTATGGCAGTTATTTTTATTAGACTCTGGCAGTATAGGAGAAAAGAGACATTTCAGCAAAAGAAAATAAAATCTGTATTGCTATTAAAACAGTTTGATGCAAAGATGAACCCTTTTTTATTTAATGCTTTTCAAACATTAAAAGACTATTTTGCTTAGTCCCATCCAAACATATTGATGACAAGAGCTGTTCAGACACAAGGATATCTTACCCAGCCAGTGGAAGACACACTTATACCAGAAACAGACTTGCAAAATTAGACTTTCCCCAGCAGTTCTGTTCAAGCCTCATCCCAGGATTTAGCAGCACCAAGGTTACTGCAGTGACACAGCTGCTAAGATATTCAGCCCAAGGGAGATAATCCTCCCACCGATCTCTTCTCTCTGGTTCCAGCCTGTCTACGAACCATGCTGGTCTTTGTTTGGCCAGAGCTGAGAGGCACTTGGGAGCTATAGGTGGTGGTATTTCAAGTGGTGGTATTACAAGTAGATACTGTATTTCATGCCTGTGCCCAAGAATTTTCCCTGGGGAAGTATGCAGCTGATCGGACAGGAACTGATACAAGTCTAAATAACCTTTGGGTTTGTTTCTCCTGAACTTGAGGGCATTCACAATTTAAAGCCATTAAAAGGATGCGAACAGATACTTCAGTTACAATTAAAGTTGCAAGTTGTTTGCAGTCTCTTCCTTGTGATAGCTAACAGCCTCCTGACAAGGCATGTCTTGTGGCATGTCAGAAGAAAAACCTCTGCTAGAACAGCTTCATGATACGTAATCCCCTAAATCCCTTTGCTGAATTGAATAGGATATTCATCAGAACGGGTTACATTCCATCAGATCATATACTTTTCACAACAGCCATGAGTAAGTGGGGAAACTACAGCAAGATGGGAAACTTCCTGGCATTTACTCACTGACATACATTGCACGTTCTCAGTTTTTCCAGATAATGCTTTCAGTATTAACAAAGCAGCAGGAAAAATAATGGTGGAAAACTAATCTTCTGGCTTTTAAATACCTACATAAGTAACACAGGAGTACAGCCAAGAGTATGAGGATTCTGGCTAGCTTCTCTTTTTTTCTCTCATGCAGACACACAAGAAGTCCTTGTAAGGTTATGCAATTAAGAAACAGTGTTATACTTATGCCTTGTGGGGTTTAGCTTTCAGATAGCCCACTTTTCAGGCCAAAAGAAGAAATGGGCTGGTGCATTCAATCTAATCAAGTAAAAGAAAAGCCAAAAAATATGTATAATCTGTCTCTAATTCATATTCCCCAGAAGGCTGAAAAAAAAATTAGAAAGTGAGAGATTGGTTCATTTTTATACTGATCTTGAAAGCCCATTAAGGTATTTAACTTTCGTGGATTGTCTGAGGGATCTGGAGTTGCTGTTATCCTTTTGTTTAATTATGCTGTAATCTTCATACAATTACAGTAATGATAACATTCTTCTACAGACATAACAATAAATTAGCCATCTGGGGATGAATGACATTACTTAACGCTTACTTCAGTGAAGTATCAAAGAAATATTGATATGGCTATGTAGGACAAGATGTGAAAGTAAATGGCATTATCTATTTCTAGAATTCAGCATTCTGATATATTTTAGAAGCTTAATAACAACATATTCTTGAATGTGCTTCATTACTAAATAGTTGGTGGAGAAATATCAGGAAAAGCACAGGGAAAACACATTTTAGCATAGTTGAAAAATATAAAGTGCAGAGGTTTGTGGGCTATGCTTTATCCAACTATACAAACATTTGTCAGCTCCACCAAATAAGTATGTGAGCAACACAATTCCTGATATGTTTTATTTCCCCCATGACACATTTTGCCACTTTTTCGATCTAATGTAGAAGTGTCTTTTGAGTCCTTATGTAGTTTAATTCCAGAAAGGAGAATAGGTTAATCAGGTTTTTACAGTTACTGCTGAGGAGAAAAAAAGAATGTAAGATTAAAATAAGTGGTATCTCAGAAACAGCAAGATGGAGAACAAGAAACATCCTGAAAATAAATGCAACTCAAAATTTTTAAGCTGCTCTCATGCTCTAATTAAAATAATTTTAAAAGAATACCATCCTACTGGGCTTTCAACCAAAGAGAAAACTTGAAGCTCTGAGCTTTGCCAAATGAGGTATCAGATACAATCATAGGTTGATGAAAAATATTTTGAAAATACACTTTGGAAAAAACATAAGAAAACTTTACAGACAGGGAGAGAATTTTACCAGTTGATAAAGCTCAAACACCTTTTTACTGGTTAGGGAGCTGGTCTGCCTATTCTCAATGCATTTCTACGATGTTGGTTATAATTGTACTAAGGTAAATTAAATAAAAGAGTGGAATTGAACTGATGTAATAACTATTTCAAGAACATGTTTATAGTGTCAGTCCAAACAAACGTCTTGTAACCTAATGAGAAGGTGCATCTGAAGCAGTAATGTTTTGTTACCCTGGAGAAGAGTAGCTGCAACAAAAGGGCTGAATCTTTCTCTACCACTTAGAACAATTAGTTATTAAAAAGAAAGAGATGAGCAGGAAGAGGTGTTAACGTGTGTGGAAGACACTTCTATAGGAGGAGTCTAGTTTCTATAGCCTCATTTACATGTGGCACAAAACAGAATTTATTCTCTTGTTTGAACAGAGCAGAGGTTTTTGCAAAGTAGTTTTGTGTGCTGCAATTGAAATGAACTTTCTTGAATGGCTAATGAATAAAATGGTGTCAGGATTTTAGTAGGTGCTAACTTTTAATAAAGCTTTGTTTACAAAAATCTTTTAGAAGTAAATGACTGCATGAGAACCAGTTGCTTAAAAGGTGGTGTTTTCCAGTGGTTGAACAATTTGGAATTATCTGACACTCTGAAAACACAAATACGTGTCTTATAGAGTTATGCTCGTGTTCTCTATCTTATATGGATTCCAGCTGATGGTTAGATGTGTGTAAGTAACAACACTCCTAAAATTTTCTGGCCTTCCTGCTGAGGAAATTTTGCTTGCTTGTGCTTAAGGAAGACGAGGCAATAGCTTTCCCAAGTGATAGCAGTGTTCTCTAGCATCTTACTACAGGAAAAGTGCATTTAAGCGTTATGTGTTCAGATAGTGAAAGATTTTATTGGTTTTATATTTGGTTTGGGGGTTTACTTATGTAAGTGCATATTAGCATGGGGCTGGCAAATAAAAGAGATCTTAGGTGGGATTTCTGTGGGCTGGGCTCACTAACAGGTCTGGGCTATGCACTGAAGTGATCTGAGCAAGGGAGCCCATGGAGCACACACGGCCTGCGGTGGCTCTGAGGGCAGAGGCTGCAGTTCTCTCCCTGCCTTTGCTATACTCCAGTAAATTTTAACAGAGAGTGTAGATATGTTTCACTAACTCTTTACTTCACTACCTCAAACTGGGCTTCCTAGCTACAAATAGCAACAAAAATACACTCTGTGTTCCCTATTTAGTTTATTTGCAGCTTTCTGTTTACAAACAGGAATATCAAGAAATTGCTGAAATGGTCTTTAAGATTCATCTCATGAAGATGTGCTGAGATGTTGATGGTTAGAATTAAATACAATAGTATTTGGCTCAGAATGTGCTAAGTCTAAGAACTCTTAATTTTTGAAATTACTGCTAGACCTCAGTCCACAGGATATTTATATAAACGGTCATGTCCTACTTCTCAGTCCTTATCTCTGGTCTATTTTTCCTACTGTCCTGTTAACTAGTAATTTAACAAGAGAAGTTAATGCATCTTTTTGTATCACCAATGTCAGCAAATTGGAGAACTCAAAAGAAGAGGTTTTGATCCGCTTTCCAAATCTTTTCTTTGGCAAGACAGTATCTCTAACTGGAGACATCAAGATAGCATATGAATAAATTTTAAGGTTTGAGGTTTCTTTACCCGCCCATTAAATTGCGAGCAGCTTATGTTTGTCTTCGTTGGTGATGTCCAACTCTGATTGACAGAAACCAGGCATTAAACACTTCTTTAGCCCCACAGCTGGTTATGGGCCATTTTTTAAACAAGTCCAAGGTAGAGTCTCTTACTGTTTCTCTCCTACTATGTTCTTCATTAGGGACAGGGAAGTAGATCCTCAGATTAAATAAATAACATCCCATTTGATGTTAGTTTTTCAACAATATATGATTGCTTGGTTGGGGGTAAAGTTGTGAAAATTGAGGTAAATCTTATCTAAGTACTGTACTTGTGCTGATTCTGGTTTCTAACACAAATGGGCAGTGCACTGGGTCCAAGATGGTAAAGACAATAGAAGCACTGCTATGCATTGGGTTAGCTTTGAGGTCATATGAGATACCACCAAATGCCCCGGGCAGATCTTCTCAGAGGCTTTGATTATGCTGACACCAAGAAGGCAGCAGTCAAAGAGTCAGGAAGCTCCTGCCAGTTCCTCTACTGTTTTCTCTCTCGATTGCACAAAGCATTTTCAGTGTTCTGGAGGAAAATGAGCAGCAGAAATCATGTACTCTCACCCTGCTTAAGTGAGAAAATGAACAGAGAGAAATGAAAGGATGATTCTGCTATGCAACAAGACATTTCAGGGGGTGTGTGAGAGTGTGTTGTTACATCTCTGCAAAGCTTGTTACATATGTGAATATACAAGCTGAAATCAAGGCTTTCCCTTGGGTGACCTGGGTTGGAGCCTATCCTCTTAGGAAAACCACTTTCCTCTGGTTCCATTTTTCGGAAGCTGCTCTGCTATGTCCCCTCTAGTTTATATGCTGCAAAGGCACTCGAGTAAACCCACACTGAACTGTGTGCTCAAATGGCAGCTCTGCCTTTGCCCAGTGACAATCTCTCTCATGCAAAACCTTCCATTGTTCAGCTGCTGCTGGCAGGCAGTTCCTTTTCAGCTAAATAACTGCAGCTTGTTGTATTACTAAGGGTTTTAACATATGGTTTTACTTAACGTTAGCTGCCTGATAAGAAAATGAACATTTTTTCCCCCAAGTCTTATTTCTTTCTGTATTTAGTATTTTCTATGAGATGGTTAGATTTTTTCGTTGTTTTGAGCTCCAGGTTCTTGTAGCACTCCGTTGGTTTGGAGTTTTTTCAATTCATACTTTTTCATTTGGTCTTAAATTCCAAGTATCATCTTTTCCCTTCTCTGATCTGGAATTAAGTAAGCTATCTCAAGAAAAATATATGTCATGCATATTTTGCTTCTCTGAGTCAACACCTTCAGGCACATTGTATAGCAGAAAAAGCCTTCTCTGGGGACTCCCTGACACACTTTAGATAATGTTAACCAATGCGGAAGGGGAGCAGTTAAGTTACCTGTAAAACACATGAGGCTTTTAGATCATAAAAATAATATTGATGTCTGTACCTGAAACAGGAATGCTGCTGTACAAAAGGTACATGAGTCAACTTGTACCATGGTGGCAAACCTGATAACTAGACTTGATTTATGGAGCTTTGATGGAACTTACCCACCATTCAATCAAGCATTCAAATTCTTCAGAACAAGTGGATATGGGCTTTCATATTTAAGGGGGTTTTGTACGTATACACATATGTGTGTATTTATATATGGTATCCTCTTCTGTGTGAGTGTGCATTTGTACACTATGAGGGCTAAGAATATACCCTCCTTGATTTATAAATGGCTTTAATATTAGATCATCCTTAGTTTTAGTTAAATTTATATATACACATAAAACTTACAAAATGCTGAGTACTCTTTCCTATTTGTCTTATTTCCAGTATTTAGGAGCATATTGTGCTTCTAGGTATAGTAAAGAAGAGCTCTACCAACCCCTCCCACAAAGGAGAGATTAAGTGGTTCAGGAAATTGCAGGTCTGAAAAATTCTTCCTTGAGTAAAAGAACAACCATGAGCATTTACCACTGTCAGAAAATTAGGTCACAGTTAGCATAAGCCAATTTTCTGCAGAATTCCATTCAGAAGTAAGTTAATTTTACATTTGCTGCTTTTTTTAAGTTGTAGTGGAAATGATAAAATGCCCATGCTCAACAGTGGCTTCAGCCTTTGAATCTCTGGGATGATTTGAAATGACTTTGTGTTTCTTTTCAAGTTGTTCCAAAGCATGACCGGAGTTCTCATTAGAATGATCTTCATGCAAGGCCTGCCTGCTTCCCAGCTATCATCCACCTCCTGCTTTCCATTTTGTCTAAAGTAAAGCTGCATCCGGCAAACACTGGGAAATACGTTCTGTGGATACTAATTACCTGGGCTGGTTTACTCAGTTATGTGTTCCAGCACAATTAAGTCCTTTCTTCTCCTATTGTATCTGCCTCATTATTAGTTATAATGGTGACATTTATACTGTAAATGGGATGAAAGCATGAAAGGGAAACTCTGTAAGGATAGGACCATTGTGCAAAGGATGAATACGTACTGAAGTATTAAGGCTAATTGTAATATATGAACATGGATTCAAAGGTTTTGCTTATATTGTCCTCAGGATGTTTTTGAGGAATGTTTTCAAGTTTATAGACCTACCCAAGATTGTGTTAAAATATGTGGGCAAGTGACCACAGGGATAATAATCAGCACAAATATTCTATGAAATTATACATATTTAAAATGTGTAAATAAGCCAAAGGGAATACTTTTGAAAACATTGATATTTTAGAAGCAGACAGCAATAAATAGGAAATAATGAAAATGCATTTCAGGGACTATACTTTGGCAGAATTGTTGGCTATCCTAAAATGATGACTAATAGAGTAGAATTACAGCCACTGTTGTGTATTGTGAAAGTTCAGGTTTATACATGACTTGTAAATTTGTGTGGACACATTTTTTTTAATTGGTGTTTCTCTCTCCCTATCAATTAGCAAAGGTATTTAGATATTAACTGAAAGAATCTCTCCCCCTCAAAAAAAACCCAAAAGACAGTTGTAGTTTAGTCGTAGGAATTAATTTAGTAGTTGGAGATGTCCAGATATTAAAATACTGTATCATTTGAATACATGGGTGTGTTTTAAATGAAGCAAAAGCAGCTAGGTTTCTAGCTCACCCTTTTGTCAGTGTCAAATGTTTCCCACTGAATCTTTTGTTGTATTTTCTCCGCACCTGGCTGAGGTCTCCTATCACCTCCACTTGAGCTGACTTGATAGTACCTGATCTTAACTGCTATTAGCCATGCAGGAAAATGTTTCCAAAGAACCACCTTGTTTGTTTCTTTGTTTATAGCGACTTTTGACTTGTAGAACTAGTTCCATGAACAGTTAGCAAGCATTTACCAACTTGTTTCAGGAGTGGACAGGAGAAGGATGACTAAAACCCTTCAGAAACTTTTTTATTTTTTTCTTGCTTTCAGAGATTTCCTTTATCATATTAAACAAGCCTTTTAGAAACCTTTCTCAGCTCACAGTGGTTAGGGTGAAGATACTGTTGTTAAGAGTGTGATTGCACACTAATTGTTTTTTTTAGTATCGTATATTAACTCGAGTTGGCTGAAAAATGTTTTTTTTACCTTAAGGGTAATTCCAGTTCAAGTTTCTGTTCAGTTCTAGAATTTCACAGTTGTGTTTTAGGGGTAGATTTATAAGCTACTTCATCATGTGTTGTATTGTGGTGTTGTTAAGTGTGAGAAGAAGTGACCTTGTGGGCTTGACAGTAAAAGTGGTTGTGGAGGAAAAAAGCCTCTCTATGACTGAAGAAGGAAAAGAAAACACAAACAAGCATCAATACTGTTGCAGTGGATACTATCATTTGCCAGTAAGGAATTGAAACTCTGTGAGACATCTCCCAAATAGTATTTTTTTCTGTTAGAAAATTTTCAGCCAGCTCTAATATTCTTATTGGCATGTTTGCTGTTGGAATATACTTCATTAAATCAACGAAAGGAGAAAAAGCAAACACTTCAGCATAAGACACCATCTGGTAAACACTTTAAGAGGAAAGGTAATATGCTTGCCTCAGTTTTGAAGATCTACCTAGCTCAACTCAGCTTTGTCATTTTTGACCAGCAAGGCAAAGGCTAAAATAAACTTAAGAAAAGATTTGCTTTAGGGCGATGGGAGTTTTTAAGTTGGTCTTCAGGTTGGGGCATCTAAAGAGCTTAGTCCCATTATCAGTTGAAGTGGAGTTGGCAAACCTAAAAAATAAAGGTTTATTTGTAGACCATTTATTCTTTAAAGTGGTGGGGCTTCCTGCTATTAAAATGTACAAAGTATTGCTTTGAAGAAAACTGCAACATTACTGTATTCACTGTGGATATCTGCTCTTCCTTGAAGGAAGAATTCCAGTTCCAAACCAGTAAGAGGTTTTGGGTGAGCATTTCTGATGAGAGAAGCCCACTATTGATCTGAGGAGTACTGTGGATTTAGGCCTGGATAGGAGAAACTAGTGAGACCTGACACTGCAGAGAATGTAGCAGAAATGCTGCGTGGCTTATAATCATGAAAAAATCCTATCTGCTCCACTCTGCATCTAACCTTTTTTTTTTTTTTTAAAAGGTTGTCACCTCTTCTTGTCTGAAATCGTCTCTTACTCTGTGTCTCTAAAAATAAGAAAAAGGATTAGTCTAATTTTTGAAGAGGTAACAACTTGCAAAAGCAAAGCATATTGCTGGGGTTTGGAAGGAATAGAAAGCACTATGGAATATGCATGGTGGTACATGGCTCATTTTGGTAATGCCACATAGCTGCGTATTGTCCATAACGGAGTTATTCTTCCTTGAGTTTGCTCTGATTTTATTTCTGTATGAAAACTTGCTGCTTGAACTAATTGTTCCGTTGTTCATCTTGGATCTTGTTCTTCTGGCAGCCATCATGGACTTTTTCCTAATATTTCAGCTTTTACTTAATTCATTATAAAATTTGTGATGGGATTAATTTCTCTCAGGTGACCCTTTAATGCTATGGCAATGCCTAGTTCAACCTGCCATTCTATTAAATCTTTTCAGAAGTTACTAAAATGGACTCTTTTTTTTATTTTTTTTTTTATTTTATTGTAGGTTTCATATATACTGGAGAAGTTGTGCATCGAATGCTAACAGCTACACAATATATTGCACCCTTAATGGCAAATTTTGACCCCAGTGTGTCAAGAAATTCAACAGTCAGATACTTTGATAATGGTATGTAGTAGTCCTTCATAAATTAATGTGTCTGTGTCCCTCGACTCTTCATATTTTCCTATTTTTTAAGGAAGAATGAAGAATTTTTAAAATCCTTTTTTTGTTCTTTATCTTTTTTAACTCACAGGCTGTATAAAGCATGTGGCTATATATCCATAAATGATTCTTAACTTAGAACACAGTTAAGGAGTCATGAATACTTTTTCCTAATTGGACAGATATCTTCTGGATGTTAAAGTACATAAACTAATAATGTATTTTATCACTTTTAAAAGGAAAAATCTGCCTTGTATAAAAGTGCAAGTTCCTGTTACTTCAGAGTGCGTATAGTAAATACCAACTAACCACTAGCTAAAGTGAAAATAGCATTTGTGGGATGCAATAGCAGGAATACACAGAAGCAGAGCAGGTATAAGGTTAATAGACCTGTCGATGACTAAGTGTGCATGGAGTCCCATGATTAGAATCAAATACATTCATCTACACCATGAATTCTCAGCAGTTCCTTTTACAAAAGGCTGAAAGGTTAAAAGGCAAACTGCTGTGTTATACTTGAAGCTCTCTGAGATATTTCAAAGGCCTTGAATGTGTGGATATTTGTCTCATGAAGTCAGCTGTAATCAATATTTTGAAAATGTAACCTATGTGATTAAAAGGCATCTGGTGCCTTACCTTGGGCCTTTAGTGATCAAATACAATGGCAGTGACTGTCTATTCTGAACTTAAAACTTAGAATTTAGTGTCATGACTTAATATCGTAAGATCTGTGGTTGTTTTCATTATTCCTGGATAAGGCTGTGCTGTTCTATGTATGTTTATTCATAGTGAGTTTAAGCACAAATTATGAACGTGTTCAAAAATAGGTCACATTTCCAAACAGGTGCGTTAATTTTTATTCTTTAGATCAGCAACCAAAATGTATCCTATAACCTTTGCACCTAGTCATAACCTTTCCTTTCAATCTAGTTATTGCTCGCATTTGTTAAAAAGCCAATAAAATAGGCTTACATGAGAAAATCTTACTCCCTGCATGAAGAATTTTCAAACAGGAAAAAATATTATTTTAATTTTGTAAATTATCTGACATTATGGCTTGAATTTTGCCATCTTTACTGAAACAATCTGAGGATTCAGGGGAAGGCATTGCTAATTCTCATTGTATTCCTTACTTTCAGTCTTCATATCAGGTGTATCAGGCCATAGCACATAGTTTTCATGACAAGGTTGAATACTATGAAATTTTGGATCCCTCTTCATGTGTAAGGCATGATGATCTTTTGGGCCTCATGTCCTTCAGGACAAAGAATTTGCTGTCTTACCCTAAATAAAAAGGAACTGAGCCAATTGTATCTTCAGCTCCTTATTTCTTATTCATCTATGGTTTATCCCTGTGGGTAAGTTTGCCACTTTAGAGCAGGGTGAACACAGTGTGGTGACTCATGAAGTCTCACTCATCCAGCTGACTGCAAGGAACTTAAGTACACATGAATCTACATAAAGGCCCTGGCAACGAGAAGATTGTTTTGGAGGCAGCTGACTTCCACTTTAGCTTAGGGTTCTGAGATGCACATAGATCTAAGGTACTCAAAGACTGACTAGAATCTCTGGCTATTTTTGCTCCAATAATTTTAGAAGTCCCTTTAATTCCTTTAAAATGAAATTTAATATAATAAAATATTCAGAAAAGTAAATTAATGTGGTCACAGAAGGAAAAATGCACTAAGTGCACAATTAATAAGCATGTACTATACTTATGAAAGACACATAGGGCAATAATGTGGTGAACTTAGCACACCAAAAATTTGCATGCTTATAGTTTCATGACATCCCCTACCAAGTTGTGTTTATGAAAGTTACAGCACAGAAGATCTGTTACAAAAGATGTTTCAAGGATATATGAAAAATAAATTGAGCTGTACTGACCCACCTTGAGCATTCTACGAAGAAATGAAATTAAAGTGGTGTGAATCAAAGCACATAACTCCTATTAGTGCCAAAGAGAAGTATGTTGAGGAAGGCATATAAAGACAAAAAAGTAATTTTCAATAAAGATGGTTTTGGTGATAAGTTTCTTTTAGCCAAGCTGCTTGAATATAACCCTCAACATCTGTAAAACATGCTCACAGGGTGTGTAAGTTGCTTGGGTTACATTTTCAGTGTGGTAAGTGGATAGTCAGCCAGAGAACTCCCATGAATATTAACAAGCCACTTGCAACTAAATCTCTGCACGCCAGACTCAGTGTTTACCCCACCTGTGAATTCTTAGTGGTTTTAATTTAAACTACATTTATTTATTGCCAACACCTAATATTTTTCAACTTGCAGAACCTCAGCAAGGGCTTGCACCTTGCAGAAAAAAAAAATATTTATGTTAATGCAAAGTTAATGGAAGAATCTGAATTCCTCAAATAAGAACTTTTACTAAACAGGCAATGCTATTAGCACTTCACATTTCAAAGTCATTAGAGCATACATATGTAGTGTAAAAAGCCTCTGCAGAACAGTGGTTGTGGCAGCACACCTGAACTCTGAGTGTTGGATCATCCCTTTAGTGATTATTTACTCCTTGTGCAATTCCAAACAAGTTACTTGGCCACTCTTGCTTTAGCAGACTTTTCTGTGAGTAGTTGAGATAGTTATTTGTGGCACTGTGGTGTCTGCCTTTAAGAGGATTTCAGTCGCAGCTTGTGGTTGTAATACATTTGGCATTTCAAGATGTCGGGCTGATAGTTGCTGAAAGAGACAAATCACTGTTCTTGTTTCACGTAACTGCAGTTAAGTATTTTTCCTACAGTCAGTTAATATTTTTCTCACATTTTTTTCTTCCCTTTGCCTCTCTGCCCCCACTCTGGGGTTCACAGGCACGGCACTAGTTGTCCAGTGGGACCATGTACATCTGCAGGATAATTACAACCTGGGCAGTTTCACTTTTCAGGCTACCCTTCTCAGTGATGGGCGTATCATTTTCGGCTACAAAGAAGTAAGTTGGGTCTGAAAATTGTCATTTAAGTAGACAAATTACTTTATACCTGCCAGGAATGTCCCTGCATTTTTTTGGGTGGGGAGCTTATTTGAAAGTTCAGATACGTAAGATCATTATATTGCTTATAAGATCACCATTTTGCTGAAAATGTGATATATATAAAAGTGATGTTCATGTGATGGTCTTGAAAACCATCAACACAGCTCAAATATGCAGCTCCTGGATTTCAGCTGGCCTTTTCTGAATGGTTGTAAGAGTTGAATGTTTAGTAAATTCTTGATTGTTTAGTAAATTCTTCTTGGGCTTTGAAAGATAGGGCCCAGTTTGCTCAATTAGTTCACCTAATTTGGGTGTCTTTGAAAATACTGTGGAATCAATGGTTTGTATTAAGAGGTCACCTTTTGCCTGCATCTATCATTTCTTAGCAACTTATGTATTTCAAAGTTCATATATTTCAAATAAGAAATAACTGGTTTGTGTCTCTAGCTCTGTGAGGTTTTCCATCTGTTTGGTGATGACACTGGTTAGATTGAGGCCATTTGGGTTGCCTTCATAGCAACAATACATTGTTGTCTTGGTTGGACTCTTCCGCATTCTCCGAGTGTTTCAGAATTTAAGTTGTTACTTGGTGATTTGCTTTTTTTCTTGTTAAAGTCCTGGAGACTATTGCCTGGAGGCTATACCTCCAGTTGAATTTCATGCAAATGAGAATCAGAAGGTAGATAAGCTCAAATCTCTACAAAGACCAATTTCTTTTTTTGGATTATATTAATCTCAGTTTAGTATGCTAAGTATGACTTTATCTTCAAGATGTAAGTCTCTCTGTTACCATCCTTGTATCACTGATTACATTTTTTTAATATAACTGAATGTCCAGACTTTCAAAAATATGGGTTCTCTTCTCTCTCTGCTATAAACCAGTTATGAGCCTCCAGGCTTGTTTTCCATGCCTGTGTTGGAGCCATGTTCCTGAATGAAGAAGTAACAGTACTCCACTCTCCTTCATTAGAAAGCTAGTGAGGATCTGGATTATTCTACTAGCAGTAGTCATATCTTCATCTAAGATAGGCGTATCTGCACTTTGCAAACAGGATTGCTGCAGGATACCCTTACTTGGATTAGTTTTGTAGACACAAGAAACTTCTAGTATGCCTACATACCTGGCTTTCTTTGTCTTACAAAAGATGTGCTGATGCAAAGTCTGTTTAGGCTATTTCATAATGTTATGTACAGGGTAGTAGATTTCATCTATGGAAATGCAGTGTATTTGCACTTCAGCTCCAGCTTCGTGAAAGCTTTACTCTGCTTAGCGCAATAGAGCCTGTGCATGATCAAAGGAGTGTGCACCAAAGCTTTATCTCTTGTTGTTGAAACCTTTTTAAAGACTGCAGAAAAGTCTCTGCTTTCAAGACCCAGAAAAGTGGAGAGGGACACTACTTTGATTTGTCATTTTAAGATAAGTTTAATTTTAACTTGTAATTTTAAGACAAGAACCATATATACATTCTGACATTAAAATGGTGATGTTTTCAGGACACTACTGTTCTTGATTATGAGATGCTCTGCCCTGTTTGTTACTATCCAGCCCTGTGCAGAATGAATCTAATATGGGTGATAGAAGTTGCTCTAAATTGATTGTATCTTGTGTTCATTTTGTATAAATGTAAACAATGATGCACGGTGCCAGGCAGTGGAAAACTTCTATTCGTTTAGGAAGACAGGAGGAAATGGACCACATCATCAATCACATATGGTACCATAGAATTGCACACGAGTATGTAGTTTAATCTCTGGATAAACAATTTTTCTGCTACAGTGGTGTAGGCTGTTTGCTGTCACTGCAGTACTAGAAGCTTCCTCCGGAACCACAGTGCTTTTGTGGTGAGGAGTTATTAATGTTCTTTTCATTAATCCTGAGACAGAAAGAATTGGAATTTACAAACAGGATAATTTATATTTTTTCCACTGCTGAATCTTTGAAATGCCCTGTCATGACTTATTGTTCTGAACGGAATTACCAAACATCACTTTAGAACACATAGTTAAGGAAAAAGATTTTTTTAAAGTTGTAGTAGTAACATGCTTACATGTTACATACGAAAGGTTTTCGTAAAATCTTATAATGTTACAATTAGTGTATTCCATTGAGAATTACTTGGGGAATGGGTTTGGAGACTGAGATTTCCAGAAGACTACGCTCTTTATTGACAACTTTAACTCTATTAAAAGTACCTTATCTTGTCACCTAAATGAAGAAAATCGAATAAAACTTCCAATCACTGATCTGACACAAGCTGTCTGAAAAGAAAAACTGACACTTGTAAATTTGAAGTTGACTCTAATGCTCATAAGTCTGGCTAGGAATTTATTTACTTTCCAGAGCTGAATCCATTGCTTTCTGAGGAAGTCCTCCCTTCTGGAATCATTTTGCTTGCTGGTGAGTCATGTTGTCAGGAGCCCCATTAACTCCAGTAAGATTACTTGTGTGAGTGCTCACTAGCATGTGTTAAAATTGCACAAGAAGATTTCTACCATCTTTTTGGTGTCATTTCATTTTAGCGTCGCAGTTCATCAAAAATGACAGTGATATATGGCAAATCTGTGAGGTCTTAATTCCATTGGCATTGAAGGTTTCTAAGTTGAAACACCATGTAAGAAATGCAGCAGACAGGTTGCCAGTAACTTCATAAAGTGTCCCACAGGGGCTGTGTACTAATGACAACACCAGGCATTTGTGGTGAAAAACCTACTTTTAAAATAACTGTTACACATTTAAGGGAGGTACAAATAGGGACTCTTATGTCTAAAGCACTTCAGGTAAATTTTACCTTTTATTTCTTATTTGTTCAAACCATTTAAAATTACTTTTTTTTATATCCTTCCTGCTCCTACATCAGGTTTGCTACCTCATAAATCTGGTGTTGACCACCAAGGCAGGATCTTGGCTGAGGTTTGCAGAGTATCAGAGGAGCTGTTCTGCCCCGTCTTCTGTGTCCTGTTATTTGTCCAGTAGGAAGCAATCTGAAGTGCACAATTGTTACCCAAAATCCAGAATAGATTTGGGGTGGGGGCAGGGTGCAGGGGAGGATTTAGAAAAGGAGCTGAGCCACCAGGGTAGTGAAATGTCTTTCAGAAGGGTTAATGGGTAGGAGAAAGAGCTGTAAAGTCAAGTTTTAAAAATGTGAAAGCAATTTGAAATATAGTGAAGTCCTATAGCAAGTCAAACATTTATCTTTTTACCAATTTACTTTGCTTACAGTGCACACACCTTTTATTTTAAATACCACTTTGCTTACATCAACTTAGTTTTCTCGCAAATGCTTGATATGTCAGGAAATGTCAGCTGTCAGGAAAACTTTACTGGTGCACCTCTACTACCTATGAAATACACTACAGTGCAAACTAGCCAACAGAACATACTAATAAAGACAATTTTCTGCAGAGGCATACATTTTTATGTATTAGTATTGAATACTCATTTCTTATGTTCTAAATTTCACAGAAGTTCAATTCTCAAAAGCTTTACTTCTTTTTGAACAAATTAACTGTTATAGCAGCCTTCCAGTACCTAAAAGTGGCCCAGAAGACAGCTGCAGAGGGACTTTTTACAAGGGCATTAGTGATAGGACAAGGGGGAATGACTACACTGAAAGAGGGTAGGTTTGGATTAAATATGAAAAATAAATTCTTTACTGTGAGGGTGGGGGAACAGGTTTCCCAGAGAAGCTGTGGATGCCCCATCCCTGGAAGTGCTCAAGGCCAGGCTGGATGGGGCTTTGAGGCACCTGGTCTAGTGGAAGGTGTCCCTGCCCATGGCAGGGGGGTTGGAACCAGGTGATCTTTAAGGTCCCTTCTGACCCAAACTATTCTAAGATTCTGATAGTCTTTTCCTATTAGTGCTTATAGCTAATGTTCCTTTATGCAACATTTAGCTGCTTTTTCTGTCCGTGATTAATACAGGAAAAATTAGGCAAAAGTACCAAAGGCTTTGTTAATGGTTTAGGATATTTTTCTTAATTTCATTGGCTTGAAGGCTTGCATTGTTCATTTAAATAGTAATGACTCTATGTAGTCATCTAGAAATCATTATTAAAGTTTAAAAGCTTGTTCAAATTGCCCAATATGTGAAGTCGGAAAATAATTCTAAAAGACTTGAAGTAGAATTTCTTTCTACTGTGAAAGGAAGCAGAATTGAATGGAATTGATTAAGTACTAACACTTAGATAAATTTGATGCTCCTGCTATGCATGATGGAATATTTTTTTTCCATCTGTTTTCAGTAAAATCTGTTTTCAGTAACAAGACTCCAAACCTTGTGATTTGTTTCCTGAAAACTTAAAAAAAAAAATGCAGTCTTCATGGATGTTCTGCCTGCACTATACGTGTCTGGCATTTCTTTGGCTCTGTTATTATCAAAAATATCAGGGTCATTGATTTTATGAGGTCATCATTTTATGCAACTTAAAATTCCTGATTAAGTTTCAACCAGTTTGGCTTGTAAAGTCATTAATAACTGTTTAGGAAACTGGCAATGAGAAACCTATATAAGTACTACTGTGTTCCCAATTACTATTTTGCAGCATACTCTGGCTCTTATATTTGACTTAGTTTTGAAGTAGGGCAGTAATGGCACTCTGCTTACCATCTCCTTCCGAGTAATTATTTACAGAGGCCATTATTTTATTATTTTTTGAAGGGTAAGATTCTGACATGTCTTCAGAGTTGAAAAGAATAAAATCTGAGAACTCTGATGGAAAATACTGCCTAGATTACTGATCCCAATGATGAACAGAATTCAGCATTAATTTGAAATTTCTTTCTCCCTTTGTTGAAGTGTATAATCCAAAATATAGATGTCAATGGCCCTGGTGCTAATGTGCATTTGGGAAGCTTATTCGTAAACTGGTGACTTGTACAACATGAGTTCATATTGTCTGTGGTAAAGTTAACACACACTGTGCAATGATTCTAGTTAAAATCCATCCTCTCAATGTAATGCCATAAAACTCCTGCTGCCCATTAGCAACCACTTACACATTCCTAGCTTACTGTTCAACTGTTTAACATGTCAGCCTCTCATGACATATCTTGTCATTCAGGTGAGGAATTCAGAACACCAGCTATCTGCTTGCTACCTGTGTTTTGCTGTAATTTTCAATAGAATATTTTATTGTTTACTACAAGCCTTCTGTCAAAATGGCATATTTCCTAATAGGCCATCATATGGTAAAAGCCTATTTTACCTTGACATCCCATTCAAAAGATTTCACCTACAAAATGACACTCAGTACATTCATCACTGACTGCAATATTCCGTTTTGTAAATTTTTTTCTTTTTCATGCTTTAAAAATAAATGTTTGTAAATGTACGTTTTTGTAAATACAGGTTTAACAACACTGTAGTTTTTCAGGAGAATAGAAGAGTTTTCCTGGGTCATGGATCCCCTTCTGCTTTTACTGCATTTTTGTCTGTATGACTAATTGTTTGACACAGGCTGTACTTCAGTCTGAAGAATTGGCTATACTAACTTAACTTATATTTTCTTCACCTTAAACAATTGTTGCTAAATAATATTTCCACAATTTTGGCTGCTTCTGCTGTTAGATTGGACCCTACTACAACTTCCTTATTTGTTTTAGAAAATGACTCCACAAATTCTTCACTTTAGCTAGAATGCCCAGCACAGGAGCAGGGACACCTGCAGGGATTTTGGCAAAGTCTACTAAGATATTTCCGCTCCAAAATTTTCTAATTTCTCCTGAAGTTTTTTTTTTATTATTATTTTCTGTTCAACTTGGATACTGTGTCCTATTTTCTATCACATATCACTGAGTCATTCATCATTTGTATTAACTAGTGAAAATGAAAGTGACTTTCAAGCTCTGAAACAAGATGTAGTGAAAATAAATCCATTTTTAAAAGAAATAAAACAAGCAACAAACCACTTGTGGCATTTGTACTGCAAGAACCAATCACACACACCACATTACACAGGGGGTAAAAGAAAAAAAAAAAAAAAGGAGAGAGAAATTAGTTTGCTTTTATCTTAATTTTTGAGGGAAAGATGAAAATGGTTCAGTTATTCACAAATATAGAAAAAAACATGTGATAGGACTTGGCAGTCCTGGGTTAACGGTTGCACTTGATGATCTCAAAGGTCTTTTCCAACCTAAATGATTCTATGATTCTGTCACTAGACATAAGGAGTCTTATTCAAGGAGTAATAAAAACTTCTGACCTGAGTGCAACTTCTGCTTTGTACTCACATGTGAAAATGAGTATAATTATTTGGGGTTTTTTGACAGTTTTTGCCTTGAACTGCCAATTTTGCCAGTGTATTTTGTTGGTCACACACCTACTTATAATGCCAATTCCAACTACATTTTTTATCCATAAAACTGTGATTCCTTTCTTCATCTAGTCTGTTTCCTCTCTAACATGGAATAGAAGTAGTCGTTATGTCTTTCTCATCAGTGCTTTTTCTAATTTGATTTTCAATAGCTTCTCTAGGGTATCCTCCTCAAAATCTTTTAAGACAGGTTCTTTGATAGTTAATATAAGCTATTCTCTACAGTATTCTGAGACTGTGAATAATACCCTTGTTTTGTTTATACTTTCATGCTGGAGAAGGTTTAAAGACTTATTTCTGAACTCTGAGTCTTTCATTTTGAAGACTTTGAAAAAATGGCTTTCAGTCTTCTTATCATATCTCCAATAACTGCATCAGAGCTAAGCTGGTATAAACCAAATTTAGATTGTTGTTTAGATTACTAGCAGCATTTCCAAGCCACTTCCGTTTTTCATGTTGGTTTAACATTCCCTTTGTTATACCAAAGCAGATCATATATGCAAGAACCCCTAAATAAATCTGCTAAACCAGTCACTAAATCATGTAAAAGAAATGGGAATTATGATGTTTATGATGTTAAAATGGGTGTTTAATTCACCAGAACTCACTTTTTTCATTAATATTCTCTAATTTAACATCTTCTAGATAGCTACCACTGTAATGAGGAGAAAGCTAAATGATATTTTGGGAACAAGGTGATGGACTGGTGCTCAACTCAAATACCAGAAGTTATGATATTAATTGACATGTTGATAATACTGAATCCTAATTCACTGGATGTGTAACCAGCTTTTTACTTTGGCATTTTTCTGCCAAAAATACTGGCCAACAGTATTATTTTGGTAGTGTTACGCAGGTAAAGCCAGAGAAGACTATTAGATTAGTTGAGCTAGCACCTTGTGTTTCAGTTTCTTACACTTGATCCAGTTCTATTTTTCTTCAGCCTAGTAATTTCTGGTTAACTGAAGGACAACTGTGAAAAGTAAGATATCCAACTGTGATCTGAAAGCAGCAATGGGTAAAGACTCATAATTTCCCTTGGTAGTTTATCCCACTGGCTAATAATATTAAAACATAGAACGTGTGACATTCTACTTTGAAAGTACCTGTCTGTAGCTTCCAGCTTCTGGTTGTATCCTTCTGTGCTAGATGTAGAAACTCTTCATCCCCCAGGTAATTTCTCCCCATGTCAGTACTTGTTTATGGTAATCTAGCCAGCTTTCCATTTTCCCTTTGAGAAGCCAAATAGATAGAGCTCTTTAACATTTTTTTTCATGACATTTGAGAGCAGAAAATGTTTTAAAAATATTATTATTACTCTTAATCTTTTTTCTCTTAGTTCTTTTTTAGTTTTCAGCATCTTGTTAAGAAATAGATCCTCCCAAAGTCTGTGTAGTGTTGCAGCAATGATCTAATGTGCAGGTACAAGTTAAATGGCCACCCCATTCCTAGGCTATATTTCACTGTTTTTTTAACCAAATATGACATCAAACAAGTTTTCTTGCTGCGATGTCTCTTCTGACAGCTGGAGTTGTTCATCCACTACAATACTGAGATTCCTTACAGAACTGCTACTTTCTAGAACATGGTCCCCAAACCTCTACCTTGCACTCATTTTCTCTGAGCTAGAACTTTGCAATTATTGCAATGTCTAACTTTGCTAATCGATCCAGGCATTTTATTATTTTTTACTCTGGTAGTATCATCTGCAGAACTGCTGGGCAGTAAATTTATGTCTCCTTCCCAGTCTTTGATAAAACTTTTAAATACTAGATCTGATGTCTAGAGAAGCAAGATGTACTGTAAAGACACACTGTCAGTCTGAGCTGCTGCTTTAGTAATGGCTGCTATTTGTGATCAGTCAGTCTAGTTAGCTATATAATATTGTGTAAATGCTGCTTGTCACTAAGTCAAACAGCTTCCAAAATTCTAAAGCTATGTCTTTTATACAAGTATCAGCCAAAGCTGCAATCTTGCCCAAAGAATGAAATCAAACTTGACACCTGTTTTCATATAACCATGTTGCCCAACATCAACACCTCTATTGTATAAAGCTGGACTGGTCTATGGCCATCTAAGCATTTTCATTTTTTTCTCTAGATATTAGCACATGACCATCTGGCATTTTCCTTATTTCCCATCGCATTGATAATTTCCCTGCTATTCCAAGATGTATTAAACATGAATATCGTTGGACCAGAGCTCTCTTCATATAGCTCTTAAGTTTTCAGTGCAAGTTAACTGAGCCATAAGCTTTTAAAATGTTCATCCCAAGATGAACTTCCGCAGTTTCTGTGTTCAATTGTAGACAAGAGGTATTGCCTCCTCCTCCTTGAATGATACTAGCACATTATCCCACTTTTTTCTTCAACTGAGGGAAATAAATTACTGAAAAATACAATCCTTTTCTCTTTCATCATTAACAATTGTTCCACCTCTTAAATGTTGATGTGAATGTTGTTATATAAGAATCAATGCAAACTCTTATAAAATAAAAATTAAATACAGTAATTTCAATCTTCAATAAACCTCTAGTCCTATTATGCTATATTCTATGAAGTATTTATTCAGGACTTTTAATTTACACTGGTTGAATGTTAATTTTTGGTAGTGCTGTTATTTTTAGTCTGATTTTTTTACTTCAATATTTCATGCATATCTTCCTGTTTTGTCTTCCAGATTCCTGTTGCTGTTTCACAGATAAGTTCAACCAACCATCCAGTGAAAGTAGGACTCTCAGATGCATTTGTGGTTGTGCACAGGATCCAGCAAATTCCCAGTATGTAGAATTGTAGTGGTGCTAATGGTTTGGAGGCTGATAAATGAGTATAAGCTGATTTCATCAAGGATGATTAGCTGCACAAATCACTTAACTAATTTCAGCTTGTTAATTCAAGTGTAATTTTATTTGCTTGATAATTCCCAATGTGGCTTTCTCTGTCATTGTTCTTTTGAGCTGATAAATTAAGTAAATAAAACTAAATGACCAGCCAAATAATGTGAAGTTAAACTGTCAACAGCATAATTTGGTATTCCATGAGATATTTTGTCTGGAATATGTCTCCATATCCATAATAGGGAAGAAGCAACCTGTTCAGAAAAAATCATCTGTATCCAAAAAGAGAAGAACATCCAGGCTGGAAGTTCTTGAAACTTTACATTCTGAACTTCAAATTCATATATACATTGTAGTGAGAGAAAATAGACGAGATGTAGTTATTAAATAACATCTTGGGTTCATATAATTGCAGCAACAGTAATGCAGTAACATTTATTTTTTTCTGGCTTTAATTATACTTTGTATGGCTTGACTAGAAATAAGTAGTAGGAAACCAAGTGTGATTTCCTTGATGCCTTGTTTTAACATACTGTGTACAGAACCCATTGAGGTTGTTTAGCCATTAGAGAGTATGCTCACTTTCCAGGTCTGCTGGTTTTATTTACATGTTTGGAGCAAATTTACAAAGTTCAGGTTTTGATGTCCCCTGATAGCAGGGTGTAGATGGAAGAAGCTGTGCTTGAACCAGCCTCCTATGACTGAGTCCAGGCATATTCTTCTAAAATGAAACCTGACAGAGGTGTGGCATAGATAGGGCTCATAAGGACTGACCTGATCCAGCCCATCTTTAAGGTTGTCAGCAGATGGGGCTGACATGGAGTTGCAGGTACCATTGCCTCTCAGCTTATCCCGTCCCCTCATCACATTTAGTCTTTGATATGCAGGAGCATAAAGCGTGTATCATAGATGTCTTGCCATGGGGAAGATGGAAAATTTCAGTACCATCTTGTGCTCATTGTGTTGTGAACTCAGAGTAGTGTGAAGGAAGTTGGCATGCCCAGATTTCACTTAAGAGACGAGTTCTTGGAAGAAAATTGTTTCTGAAGTATGATAAGATACTTGTGATGTGCCTATGGTTGCATGGTTTGCTTTCGAGTGCTTAGGAACAAATGAATCTAGGCAACTGATTTCAGCAATTTGAGTGATGTTTGTAAGTGAATGATTTCAGTATTTCTGTGAGTCTTCAGCTTCTAAGAGCTCCTGAAATTGATTCAGGTGGAAATTAGGTTGATTGACTTGTGCAAATGGTTCATCAGAACAGTCAGGTAGAAATTCATTGTAAGAGATGCAAGTAGTATGCAGATCTTCTGGCATCCGCCTCCATCTTCAAACAACACTAAAGGACTTTGCCAGATTTACGTATTTTGTATGTAAAATATATAGTATATGTGAGTCTTTATTCTAGTTTGAATGTTTCTTTCTTTCTGTAGCAATATATAAGATATGCACTTTGTTTTGCTACCACTACATAGCATTGGTTTTGATGAATACACAATTACTTACTAGTCTTCTGGGTTTAGCATTTCTGTAAACCTTTTTGTCACATGACACTTGTGAAGTGACTGCAATTACCAGAAAAGCTGTCTAGTGTTTCATCTTGAACTTAATCTTTTCAAGAAGTTACATTAAGGAGTGGCAGATAAGAATAAAATGTGGGTAAAGAGTCTAAAATGTGCAGGAACTGTTTTGATAGCATTATTTTGGTATTGCTCTATGTAATGCACTGCTTTTCTGATTAATGACTGGTTCTGTGTTTGGTGGTAGTTCATAATTTTGCTGGTTTGCAGCTTACACTAGAGCTAGTATTAATCAAGGAATCCATCAATTCATAGTAGGTGTTGGCCCATAGAGAGCCAGTGTCAGATGCTCTTAAATTATGCATGTTCTTGCATTCTTGTTTTTCAGAGTTGTTAAATCAACCATGCTCTAGTCAATTACTGAAAAAGTGATATGATAGAATTGTTGTATTACTTTATTTGTTAGCTCCTGAACACAAAAGAAGAATATAAATTGCTGGGGTTTTGTCCTAACAGAAGGCAAAGTAGTACAGCTATTAGTTCTCACTTACTGCTTTAGCGAAGAGTTTTCCATCAAGAGAATCCAGTTCCCCTTTATGTTCTTGCCTAGTTATTAAAAAACAAATAAACAAACAAACAAAAACCAAACAAGAACCCCCCCAAAAAAATAAAAGACCAAAGAAACCTCCAACTCTACTGTTTCATGTTTAAGTTTGGTCAGTTACCTTTGTATACATCTTTCCTTTGGAAAGGAAAGAGACGTTAAGTGCAGCACAAACCTATTTGAACAAAAACATCCTCTCAGTTTTCAAAAATGCGGGATGTCTTTGATGCAGTCTGTATGCCCAGCGTTCTAAAATTTCAGTATAATAGTCCTAGTTCTACTGAAGTAATTTTGGAAGATTTAGAATTAACCATTTATCAGATTTTTCAGATACAGTGTCCAAAACACTAGTAATACCTTTTTTCATACTTTGAAAGGTGACTTCTAAAGCCAGGCAAACCTGTTTCATTCTGAGGACAGAAAAGCATGCTTTTTGATCAGCTGTTTCATTTCAGAAGTGTGTTTTAACAAGTGTTGAAAATCCTCTTGAAGATCCAAGAGCAAAGAGAAAGGATTTTCTCAACTTTTTGAAATGGAGGACTTTGAGTATTTCATACCTGATTTTCTTAATACACTTCTACATATAAAGACTTTGCAGTAACCCCCCTTTTACCTGTGCCTAAAAGAATATATGTACCTACATTTTCTTCACTGTCTCTTTTTTAAGAGGTAGAACACGGAGGTGGGAGATTTTTGCCAGGTAGTTTTCTGACTGTTTTCTAGATTTGATTTTTTTTTCTTGACCTGTTACTACTGCATATATATAGACAATGTCTTTGGGTTTGAGCCTTTTGTGGCTCTATTGCATCGATACAGATTGGCCACCATTTTATATTTATATCTATATGTATAGATACATATGGCTGTATACACTCTGGAGGTGATTTGGAATAAATGGTAATGTCTGAAGGGAAATGAATCTTTGCTTGACATCAAGATTACAAACAAAAGCCCTAAATTCTGAGATTTATATGGCAGCAAAATGGCAAACTAAGTCCATCAATTAATTTCAGAGAAAAAGTTTCTGCTTCTTCTAGGTGACTCCAGTGAAGTGAGCTAGGCTCTGGACCTCTGCTTCTGATTTGTCTGATAAGTTAGAGGGACCACCCTGGTTTCTTCTTCAGAACAGCTGATCACTTTTACATTAACTATTTTTCCTATTGTAACAGAGACACTAAGAATTTAATGGATATCTTCCAGTTAGACAGCAGATGATTGGTGAAAAAAAAAAGCTGGGAAATAGCTTTACATGTTCTTCCAGCAAGCTTTCTCTTCCTTTCTTCAGCATCTTCACTGCGTCAGGAAACTTGTCCCTGTCCCATTGCAACCACCTTCTCTTTCCTGTTCCCTCTTATTTCTTATTTTTTCTCAGACATCCTTGGCATTTTGTTCTCGGTCCTTCTTTCAGTGGTATATGGTATCCTTTGCTTTCCTTTCTGCAGACCCCCAAGATCTCTCTCTAATATCATGACCATATTTCTTCCCCTACATGTTTCCTTTCCTTCTGGGTTGCTACATTTCTCTCCTTTGTTTCAGTGTTCCTTTCCCTTTTGTCTTTCAATTAGCTTTTTATTCTGCCTCAAGAAAAAATAAAAAAGCATTTCCTGCAACCCACTGTTTTATTTTAGCAATGAAAAAGCCCACCAGTAAGCTTGCACAGAATGTGTTTTGTTTTCCACGAGAGCATGAAATACACTGGTAAGATGAGAGAGTGCCAGGGAGTTTATACAGAGTTACTAGTCTTGCACTTACACATAATGTAAGGCTTTTCTCCACAGTGAGGCATACTTCATGATCTCGGCCTCTACTGTATTATGTGCAGCTCTTTTAGGAAATCCATACCTTGACAACCCAACATTTAATGACAATCAACAACAAATTACTCAACAACACTGTGTATAAAAAGGAAATTGTAGCTGAGTTACATGTTAGTAATATTCCAGTTTCAGTGCAACTAGTGCATCTCTATATGTAGTGTAACTCAGACATGTAATTGTGACAACTCTGCATGTTATAACTGTTTGCTGAAGTTTTCTCTTCAGTTTGTTTACTAGCAGTGAAGCCCCTGAAAGAACCTTAGCATCACCTCCCTGAGGTGTGAAAGGCAACTAGGAGTTTATGTTGTGATATTTATCGTATAAAGGTGCAGCACCATCTGGGAAATCACGAAGTCTAATTTGCTGCTGCTTTACTGGTAATGTTATCGTTTACCTTTGTGAAAAGTGGTCCCCAAAGTTATTGCTCTAAATTCACAGTATTTATTCTCGCTTTCCACTAGTGTAACTTAATTCTACAGAGTGAGAGTTCTTCCAGCCCTGCATGTTTGCTGGCCCAAAAGGGTTTAGCCGGGCAGCTGGGTTCCTTGGCACTAGGTACCGGATTCAGGAGCGGTGAGGGAAAGAGGCGGGCATGCTTCCAATCTTTGGTGGCATAACAGCACTTCAGGGACTGGTACAAGGTGGTCAAGGTTTAAAATGTTCTTGTTTTAGCCAAAGCCTTAACTGGCCATCGACCAAACTCAGAATTAGGCAGTTTGGTGCATGGTGGCTTAAGGGGAACAAGCATGTTTCTCACACCTAGAGCCTGTACTAAGAGCAGCTCAGCTGGCATCAGGAATTGAAGTAAATCTGAAAGGACATGTGAGAGTTCCAAAGTAAGTGATGGCTGGTAGGCACAGAGCATTGATGCGGAACAGTTTTTTCTACATTGTTGATAAAGCGGTTATTTTCAGAGCCTACTTCAGTGGTTCGCTTATTCACAGAATATATGTCTTTGAGGTGCATCTTCCAGGTTTTAAAGTATCTTTTTAGTAACTTTTAAGAGAATGATAAAATTAATATAATTGGGGAATCTGAATTTTGATCTAGATTCGGATGTGTGTAACAGTCAATGACCAAGAACAATGTGGTGGTGGTTTGATTACAGGCATGTTTGATCCCAGTGTCAGTGCCTTGAGAATTAACTAGTTAATATTGATAAGTTTAGCGATATGAAGCTATTAAAGAAAGATTGCTTTGACATTCTGACTCCCTTACCTTTTCCAGTGATGGCAATCAGGCATACCAGGCTAGCAAAATATATATTTGCATGAAGGTTTTATTCAGCCAGTGATGCTAAACAAAGTATCTAGCAAGGAAAGCCTGTGGCTGTATAGCACAGCAGCTATGTCCCACCCCTCTGCATCCCTTATATTTTTCGCAAATTGCTTGCAGTTTAAGCTGGATATGTTGCATAAGTTGGCTGTGTCAAATTGACTTCTGCATAATCAAATGCACCTCTTACCGTTTGTGTTTTCTCTATCAATAAGATTTAAAAATGAAAATGCAGCTGTATGAATATATATGGCCTTGCTTAGCAGCTTTTGCTGGATATATGGCCAATCTCAATTCCCTACAAGTCTTTCACGGAGACAGATTTTTATTTGTGTGAGCACATAATTTAAAAATTGACTTCTCCAACATTTTTACATTTCTCTGGGTTGCAGGTTTTAGCTGAGGAATGCTGTATGAGAAAAAGTGATTATGTGGTGGAAAAGTACCAGAGACATTTTGCATCTGTTGGTTTATTACTAGCTACTGACCCTTCAGGTATTTTAGGAAGTCATTGGTGCTCTTCTGGCACTGCTCCATCTCCAGAGCATTCTCCCTATCTACTACATTTAGTTAACTTGGCAGTTCTGTTTCAATATTTATATGCCATTGTTTAGTTTAATACTGTGATAAAACTACATAAAATGTTTTGTCGCACCAGAATCTTCCACATCTATAATTTACAGATCCATTGCTTAATCCCTTGAAAGGATTCTTTTGGTTGACCTTCTGAACCCCCATATTATCTCTCTAGGTCACTGAGGATGTACTTACCTCAAGTAGCAGGTGTTTTCTTCAGCTTTTTCTGCTGAAGTACCTTTGGCCTTGTCTTCAGAGATAGCACATGTACATGCCACAGAAACAAACCAAAGAACTATTTTGGACCACACTAAATTAAAACAAAAAAAAAATAGTATCTGTTCTTGGAAAAAAAAATCATTTGGTTGAAAAGAGTGGTTGAGATAGTCAGACCTACAGAAAAGTAAAATATTTTCATGACTAGGAGAATAATATATAAATATTTTCTGAAATTCAGAATGAGGAATTGTACTTCAAAGTATATGTGCATGCAGAGTCCTTTTCCCTTCCTCCCGTCCCTGTTAGACCTGATGTAATGCCTCTTTTTGGCAAAATACTTGCAGATGATGCTTAAATTTTTATCTATTTCTATATCAAATGATTTTACTAGTTCTTGTCAAGATAAGGTGCGTACTGAAGTATGTGAGCTTATAAATTTTTTGTGATTCTGCACTTGTGTCTAAAAGAGCTAAATAGCATGAGACAGAGAAGAAAAAGTTCCACTTGAGTGAAAGGCAGTGTGTGTCTTGGGTTGGAGCAGGAGTGTGTGTATGGAGAGGTTGAGGGGGAAAGTGTCAGGGGAGAGTTTTCATTTTTCTGTTTATCCTGTTGAGTGTAGCTATTCTAGCCTGGCTTTTTTTTTAAGGGGTTACTGGCTAAGAATACTAAATAGGGAGGGAAAAGTGTGTTTTGAGAAGCTAAGCATGGTGTGTTTCAAGTCAGACTCAAAAGAATCTACACCTACATGTTTTTACAGCCTGGCCAGGCAGATAAATTTGAACACACGTGTTTCCAACCACCTGTCTTCAAGTATAGGCAAAGCTGTTAGAAGGTGACTATGCAAATACCTCTCTGTATTTAGGTTTCTTACAGTAGGTAGATCCCTCGTAAACTCACCACCTGTGGTTGGCACAGTCTTCTTCCTGAAGAAGAAAAGATCAAACCTGAGTCTCCCAGGTAGTGGGATTTAATGGTATAAACAGTCATGTTGAAATACACGAGTGGATGTTATTTTTTTAAATGACAGACATAATCCTCTTAAAATCAGTGGGGTTTATGAATTTCATGCACTGGGTGCGATAAAAGTGCCTGTGGACCTGAGTCACTGATTCTTACTGGATTTTTGGAAAGCCAGAAGCTCTGTATTTCTTGTAAGCCCTGTGAGGAGTCTGTTAGGAAAGGTTCAGAGTAAACAGAATTATAGCATACCGGTCTGTACCACTAGTGATGAGATGAAATGGAGTTCAATTAAAGTGTCAGCACCCACCATTTTATTTTATGTATTAATTTGCTATTTTTTTTGGACAGAAGGATAAAGATTTCTGTGGAAACAAATGAAAGCCTTCAGCATTGGCAGGAGCTCATTTCAAACACATTTCCTGATCACTGAGATTTGGCAGCTGTTCTTATGGAATTTACCAGCCTAGGAGCATAAACCTCTCCCTGCTGGCAAGAGATTTTACCGACTTCAGCACAAGATTGGCTTTGTCTTGAAAACCCTTCCTGTCCAGTGGGTTTGAAGGACATGGTTAAAGCATTTGCTGGGGTAAACATTTGGCACATGCCTATATCTGTCTTTTAACTAGTTGAAGTGACTTTATAGGTAAAACATAAAACTAGCTCATACTGAAAGAGAAATCTGCTATCAGGAGAGGTGAAGCCATAGCAAAGTCCGCTTCAAATAAATGGCAAAGGTGCTGATTTGGAGCTAAATAGAAATATTATTATCTGAAAGCTAGACACTGGCTACCTGTGCGTGAGAGCTTAGTCAGTGAGAGAGGGCAGAGAAGCTGCTTCCCCCACAGCGGCCCTGGCTGAAGCAGGAGAGTTATCCTACGCAGGACACTGCTTCTGCCTCCCTATCCCTCCTCAAATTCCCGTCTGTTCCAACAGACACCAAGAGCCAGATGGTTATTTTCTGTGTGGTGTAAGGGGGATTCACAAAGCTGTACTTTTAGAGGTTGGCCATCCCTCTTTTCTTAGAAGGCCTTGTCCACTTGACCTGAGAGGCACCTTAGCCACAGGATATGCTGGTGCACTTCCTCTTTTCCCTTAAAAATGAGTATTTACTGCTTTATTGATTTTACTTGAGGTTATGTTTTCTGCCTGAAAAACGCCTACAACATCCTGTCAAACAAGAGATTGCAAAAAACACTTTGGATTTGATGCTGTGTGATTGCTTAACAGCTGGGGAGCCCACGTGAGTCCACTTCAAGCTGCAGAAACACAACCTTTCTACCAAGCAACAATGTGTACCCTAATCCATACAGGGCTGGCAACACAGAAGACCACTGAACATAAGAGTTTGTGGCTACGCAATTCCTCTACAATTCCTTTTCTTCTGTTGCATTTAGACTCAGACCAGCCATTGACCCTCATAGTAACTTTTGCATGTCACTCTTTATTCCTGTCTGGAATGATTCCACAGGGTCAGTGATTGTATTTAGCATTGATTTCAATTAGTTTAGCAGACCTTCAAAAAAGGACATAAATTTGAATCCAGTGCACTAGAAAATCATCACTGTTGTGTTAGACTGGCCATATAGGCTGTAGTTTTAGTCTGCAAATGTACAAGCTCACCAGTCTGCATTGCGGGTGTGCACTTAAAATCTGGAATATTCAAAATACATGGCAGGATATTGATGTGGAATCAAACAATTTTGTGATTCCCCCACACGCACACTTATCTTGTGCTTGGTCATGTGAGTTCAAAGCCAATAAGAACAGTGCATTGACTATGTTGAATTTCTGCTTTGAGAAACTTAGGTGCAGTCAGCTTGTGTAAAGATTATGCATCACATTGGCTGTTTAGGAAAGCTTGTCTTCTTTAATGTAATGTTATAATACAAAAAAATGTTCTAATGCATTTAGATGTAAGCTAGCTTGTAGCTAACAAATTTGATTAAGCAATGAAATAGGTTTTGTTCGCACATCTTGACAAGAACTGACAAAGTAAGCAAATAAAGCATTTTTCTCAAGCCTGTAAGCTGAGAAATGTCTTAGGAAAGCAAGCATCTGAAATAGACTCTAAAATGTCTGGCAGTATACTCTCTAGAATTTCTGCCTAAATGAATGACTAAGATGCTTGAGAGCACACTTAGTGTTTTCGTAATCCTTTACCAGGAATAGGTGCCTATTCTGTCAGCTCTGATGGTTTATCAAATGAAAAATTATCAATCTATATATGTGTTCCTTCATAACGTCTAAAATTAAAAATATATTTTTGAGGAAAACTTGTGCCACGTATACACCTAAGGAACAATGAGCAATCATTACAATCACTCTTTTTCATGATCTACAGACTACAAAATAGTAAAATGTGATTTATTATTTTTTTTTCCTTGTAGATGTCCGTAGAAGAACAATTTATGAGTACCACAGGGTGGAACTACAAATGTCAAAGATTACCAATCTCTCAGCTGTTGAAATGATACCTCTTCCAAGTAAGTAAAACATAACGTGGACAGGAGCCAGATCTGGGAATGACACCCCCACTGCCCTCCTGGCAACACACACACAATTTTAAATATTTTGGTTCATCAGTGAACTTGGAATCACGGACAGATTCATTTACTCTCTCAGATTTATTCCCAGGTGGATGATGCATTATCCAGTGCATCTTCATGTATCTTGAGTTAGTTTATAGGTGTATATAACTCCCAGTAGTTTTGAATGAAATTTGTGCCAAATCATTTTTTGTAGAAAAACGATTATATTGACTTTAAATTTGTTTTCTCGAGAAAAAAAAGAACAGTTTTCATGCTTGCAAAGCAAACACAAATTCTTTTGTGTGCTGTGCATCACATTGCAAAGAATATCCCCAAACACATTTTGCAGTTCATCTGCCTCTTTTGTCCAAGGAAAAACTACATTGTTTAGAAATCTCTGGGTTTAACTGCCAGCTGTACTACTGTGAAAAAAATGGAAACAGCTATTTTTCTTTTTTCTAATCTAATTGTAGTTCTTGCGCACTTTCCTGCCAGTCATATTATCTGCTTGTGTCTGAATGTTAGCAGCACCAAGGAAAGTGGAGCCAGGGAAGAAGGAAATTTAAGGAAATATTTAATATTTGACAAAAAGGTAAAGATTTAGCAATACAACTGAATGAACAAATGTAGAAGTGGGAATACATACAGAAATGGAATCATACAGATAAAATATACCTTTACAGTTGTGCAGTGCATTGTAATAGATTGGTTTTATTATCTTTTTTTGGATGTGTGAACCTGCTGAGTCCCTATATATATATATATATATATATATATATATATTATCAGAAGATGTATCCTTCTTTTGTGCTTTTTATGAGCATTATTTGTGACACTAATGTAATCATTTCTGTGTGTTTGTTTATGTCCCAGCTTGTCTCCAGTTTACCAGCTGTGGTCCCTGTGTCACTGCGCAGATTGGATTCAACTGCAGCTGGTGCAGTAAACTCCAAAGGTAAAGAGAAGGATTTTTTCTTTTTTGCTTGAGTATACAGCTGTGCTCAAAGGATATCCAGTAACATTGCCTAAAGGTTATTCAGCGTAAAGGGTTACTATATTCAGGTCTTACATACATCACATGTCAGGTGTGATCACTAGCAACACATCATTGTACCATTTCACTTCAGCAAAGAAATCAGGCAAGAATAGTTAAAATAGTTATTTTGGGAGTTAAACCTCTTTTCCTATTTCCTTAACCCTACTTTAAAATCCTCTTGAAGGAGAACAAGAAGTAGAAATCATAATAGAAGTCATATTTTCTCCCTGTATCCCTAGCTTCATCAAAAATAAGTTAACCACATAGAGAGGCAGAGTGGTAATGTAACTGTAAAGACATACTTGTACTCATTACAGCAGGGAAACCGACACATCGGAAGAGTCAGTACTTAGTGGGAAGGTTGGGTTTCCTCAACCTCTCGGTGCCACGTTGATGAGGGCAGTCAAGTCAGTAGCAGGAGTGATTTAGAGTATGTGGAGCAGCTGGAGCATAGACAGCAAAATGGAAACTTTGCAGCTGTAGCTTTTCAAAAAAGTTCTTCACTCACTGGCCTTCATTGACCTTCATAGCAAGCATTTATTTAACACCAGTTCTCTGACACAAAATGTAGTATCATGATGGGTATTTATTGTTGTGTTTTTCAACCCTGGTGATTAGGTTCAGAAATGCTATGTATAAAATGGATGCATAATTAAAGATAGGAAGGCTATTAGCATTCTAAAATAGTGCTATAATTTGAACTGGTGAAGAACTGATAAATAGCTGGTGAACATGGTATGAAATTAGGAACTTGGGGTCACTCCTATTGTTTTCTTAAGCTTCAGCTCCTGTAACAAGTCATTTGAAAAGTCACTGTTCTCACTTTGTTTTGCAAAAGCCTCTTTTTAGTGGAATTAGAGCTAAATGAAATAATGTCACAGAAAGCAAATCAAGCATCTTCAAGAGTTAGGATACCTGTACAAAACTGTTCCAAGCAAGCATGAACAGATCTTGCTTGCTGTAGCCAATTTCTTGCTTTCAAGCATTCCTTGATTCTCCTTCGATTACTAAATGTTGTAGCACTGAGTTTCTGTTGGCACTGGTTTGAGCAAGTTCTGTTGCTTTGCGGCCAGTGTTCTCATTTCTGTTTGGATAAACTCAGTTGTATGGTAAAGTTCAGACTTCTTACGAAGAACAGGCAAGCCATGAGATCCTTTGTGGTTTTCTGTAGTTTATGAATAACTGAGTTTTCTGGAATTGCTGGAAAATCTTTTTCACTCACTGAGGCACAAATTCATTCTGGAGGACTAAAAGAGTTTTGTCCTTCACCTTTAGCAGGAAACCACACCAGGCATGTAGCTGCACTGTGTTCCCTTCCACATACTTAGGTGAATTTGTGGCTGCCCCTTCACAACTGGCAAGGTGTAATTTACTGCTGAAAAATATACAGTCTCAACACACCTGTTTCTAATCAATTTTTTAATGAAAGAAATCTTGCTTTTTATTTTGCCTGTGAAGATTACACTGCAAAAATAAACCTACTGTGAGGCAGTCCTGTTTCCCAAAAACAGCTGGCTCCATGCTGCAGCATGATTGTGCCTTTGACAAGCTGCAGAAGATAGACTGAACAGTTTTATTGCTGTTAATTAGCCCGTTACTGTCATTAGTGAGACTGTCATTTCATGCAGCCTGTGTTTGGACATTGTTCGACTAGCAGCAAAAGCAGGCACTGGAGTCAGTTCCTTAAAAAAAGGATGGATCCAGAAAAGCAAACTAAGATTATGCCTCCACATGGGAATTTCAGTAGTTTGAAAACAGTCATACCACACAATTTGCATCTATAAAGATAAGTGATATTCAGCCAGGTTTAAACAAATGGAGAAGTGTGTGTAGAATCATAAAATGGTTCAGAATGGAAGGATGCACTAGAGGTCATCTAGTCTAGCCTCCCACTCAAAACAGGGCCAGCTGTGAGATCAGATCAGTTTGTTCATTACTTTGTTCAGCTGGGTCTTGAAAATCTCTGAAGCTATGGCCCAGTCCCTTGAACATTTTAATTTTACACCTTATTTTTAAAATTATGTCCTCTGGAAACATGGCGTTGGTGATGATGTCTGCCTCAGGTCCCATTGCCTTTCTTGGCCACTGTCCTCCAGCTTCTGAAATTAGCAACTTATTTCAACTAATTCAGTTCTACAAAGAAACAGATATGAAATAACGATTGGATAGATGTTTTGTGAAAAGAGGCAACTTGCTTTCCAAAATGTGAAGACTGAGCATTGACTTAGCTAGGGTACTTTACACTGCAGGATCACCGTGATCAGGACTCATTCTTGTGTCAACTTTCACAATTTTCTGCTGCCTACCAGTTCTGGATACTCTCGCCTGCCTTCTAGTTGAGTGCCTCTCTTCTTTTATCTCGCTGTTCCTCAGCGTGTATATTCATTTTAGGGAGATACAGAAAAAGCCTTATACCATTCCCAGGGGAGATGTCTGGATCACAGGAAAGTAACATCATTTACTGCAGTACCACATTGTGGTTCTGCTCCCCTCAAAAAATATATTCTCTGTATTAATATGTTCTTTTTGCATGTGATAAAAAAATACTTTCTCAACAAGAAAATCTTAACTTTCCTGGTTAAAAGTCATAGAGGATAGAAAGTTGTGAGTTCTTTCATCACAGTGCTCCACCTTTTTCTGTGTCACCGCTCTTTAAGACACCAGCCTTGTAATCCAACCTGACTTTTATCTCCTGTCATGATATGCATTGCTCTGCTGCAGTGGAATAAAATCTGCTTGGAAAAACAAGTGCAAAGCATTACATGAAGTATTAACTTAGACATTTCAGCAGTGCCTAGAATACAAAGAAAATTAATATTTACAGTCCACTTTCAAATGAGTGCTCATAGGGGGTTTTGAAGTAAGCAGGAGCAGATGCTTAGGAATGCCCGAGCAGTGCTTCTGGGATGCAAAGATGGCTGGACACACTAGTCCAGGAAGTGAGAATCCAAAAGATGTCTCTCTTGGCTGTAGGCAAAGCCCAGGGTGGGGAGGCAATTAGCCTTTGGTGCAAAAGCCTGAAGAAGGCTTTGAACTTGATAGTGACAGGATTCCAGTGTGGCAGTAATCTACCAGCCAATCTGGTGCTCTGATTTCTGCAGAGGGAGGATGCCTGTTTGCTAGTGAGGATGCTGTTAGGGAGCAATGAGGGTCAGATAAGACTGTAACAGACATTCACGTTCCTCCTTTGGTGCCACAGTAGCACTTTGGTACTTTGGGACTCTAAAGTGAGATCTCCCAGAGCAGAAAGACTTCCATGTGGGTAACAAGCAAACATGTATCCAGTAGGTAACAAAACTCTATACCAATTCTCCAACCTTTTTATCTCCACAAGTTATGACCCCATTTAGCCACAGCAATATTACTACCAGGAACAACATCTTGTATATTTTTTTCTTTGCATAAAATTTAAACCATATACTGAATCATTTACCCAACAAATTACAGTTGTTGGAAAAAACATACATTTTATATAAAACCTGTAACTGCACAAGGAAAATTGACCAACAGAGCCATTGCAGAATAACTGTACTCCCCCATGTGGGCAATCTGTGTTGGAATGAAAGTAACTTTATTCTGCAACAGTGGGTTGTTTCCTACCTGTTACTTCAGCCCAGCTGCTGTGCAAACTCTGCATTCCTTGGAGAGGCAGGTTCTTCTTATAGGTGATTCAGAGCAAAATCCTCTATTCCTGTCACTGTCTACAAGCTTAAATCACAGTTTCCCTTTTCATAAGGGATCATCAAACTATCCACTCTGAAATCCAATATGACGTATGTCATACGGTTTCGTCATGACTAAAGCAAAGGCACATCATTTTCTTTTGACTTCAGCAGATGGAGGATCCCCTTAGGAGCTAATTTATTATTTTTTTTTAACTATGTACATTTCATAACTGTTTCACAAGTAAAAGGGACTAACTATAAATAATGTAAGCTAAGATGTTATCATAGCTTTCTCCTACACAAGGATCTCTGTCTATAAAATGACAAAAACACTGAGCATCTGTCTTGTAGTAGTCACCTGTGTCTGAAACTTGGATTATTTGCTCTTCATTATTTTGACTTACCAGCATGTAAAAGCTGGAAGAATTCATTAAAATTAGATCTGTTTGTATCATTTTGTCATGCTTCTGATGTTTATATACTCTAGGCATTTGGTATAGCCTGCATGTTAGAGATGCCATTTTCTAGGAAAGTTTTTGAAAGCTTTAAGGCAACTTTACTGTTGTTTTATAGGTTCAGTTTGTACAACTTGCTCACATTACTGAAATAGCAATTTCCCTTGGAAATATTTGGAGTTAATTGCCCAAGAAATAAATTGTTTATTAACTTTAGAAGAGTTGGCACTGAAATAGAATGGAAGTATGAAGTATGATGCTTAAATGATCAAGGAATTTTTAAAAGCCACCTTGATACGAAGTTTTGAAAAGATTTATGTTCAGATTCTGTCAATATTGATGTTTTTGTTTTCATGAACTTCAGGAAAGTCTCAGATTTCAGCAGTGAACTGATAGTGATATTTCCATGAGTTCAGAAATAAGCAAAGAGCACAGTCTTTCAGTCTGTGTATGCTGGAGACAGGTTTTGAATGTGTCTCATGCTTTACTTTGTTAACACAGGATAAAAGTATCTCCCAGTCCTTGCAGCATCCCTCAGGTTTAGTGTAGTACTAGCATCCCGACACTGGAGATAGGAAACTGTAGTCCTGAAGGACTAAGGGCAGTAGTTGCAAACAATTTAGATGACAGTTTTATTCAGCTGTCACTGTTGGTACCTATATTGAAATTTTAAATCCTCAAAACTGGCTGCCTTATGCCAAGGGCACCCAAAAGCCTAACAGCTAGATCCACAAGGGTGTTTTGCTGGCTGACTCACTTAAGTTATCAAGGGAAATTATGCAGAATAGGAGGGCAGTACTGAAAGTACCTTTTCACTAAACTCTTAAATATCTAAGACCACAAAGGTCCCTAGTGCTCAAACATTTTGAAGAAATACGTACAGCTGACTGAGTCTAAGCAGGGCTTAGCAGGGAAGTCCCTGAGCCCCATGAAACTCCTTTACTCATGTATGACACTGCCCTTTACACAACGGTCTCATAATGATCAGAGAATGCCCTGAGGTGCGGGGGGGAGTGTTGTCCTCTGAACCCATCACACCCTGAAGGGTGACCCATTAGATGTCAAGGTTCTTACACCTGAGCACTGAAACTCGTACCCCCTTGGCATGGATCCAGCTCACAGCAGCTCCACTACCCACAAGCAGTGGCTGCCTGGAGACTTGGGGTCAACTCCTGCTACCGCTGACCAGGCAGCCCTGCTGGGGGCTTTGCCAGGTATGCAAGGGAAGAGAGACTGAGCATTGGGAGTCCAGTTCACAATAAGATCTTGCTCACGTTAAGTGATTAAATGCACTTCTATCCTTGAGAGTCTCTGCTTTCCAGACTATGCATTGAATAATCTGGTTTGAAATCATACAATCTTACCAGTTTATGGTATTGACCCATGGAGTGCAAATACCCAGTTTGAGAAGTGTCCTGAAATGCACAAATTCCTGTATTGGACTTTCTGTGTGTAGCGATGAGGCAGGACTCTCCATGCACTCTAGGCAGTTATTCTGTCTATGTGTGTGTGCACAGCTCCCAAAGTTTGTTGTACTCTTTAATCCTGAACTAAAAAGATGAAAGAATACCATTTGTGATACATTTCACTTCAATGCTTAATCTCATATGCCAGCAACAGCATTAGTTTTATAAACTAAAAGGTTACAGCTCGTTTTTATGGCATGTGTTCTGAGCAAAGTGAAAAATCAGATGTGTCTGGGAATAGTAAAGTAACGCGATTTAAGTCTTGATACTTCTAATCTTTTATTATGATAATCACGGTTTTCATCTAAGCAGGTAATAAACAACTTTTTTTGCATTCCATGCTATTAGCTGGAAGGCAGGGAAGGGAAAATCTTTAGGTGCTTGCAGTTCTTAAGAAAATATTTTACAGTTGAAATATGAAGTGACAGAATACCACAGTGCCCTTATGGTAATTGAGATAAAAAATGGTTGCCTATTATTTGTCTTTTGAACTTCTGGGCAAGCTTAAAATGTCTTGTTTGTTAATTCTTCCTTTAGAAAGAAATTGGAAGCACATGTAATTAACTTTCAAATCTGAGTTCATGTCTGGGAATTTTTAATATAAGGAGGAGGAAAAGAGTTATGGTTTTGTTTTTTGTTTTTTTCTGTATGTCCCACCTGACAAGACCTGGTTTCATAAAGTCTGTGTTGAATCAAATATTCTACTGTAAGTAAATGTCTTATGTAATCTGAAATATTTGTCAACTGAGCAAAGCACCACCTATACAGAATTACAAAAAAAAAAAAAAGCACAAAAATAATTATCATACTATCTGACTACATAAACCCCCTGATTTACAGAAGAAAATAATTAAATCCAAATAATAAACACGGGGTCTTTCTCCACACATTGCTGAGTTTGATATCTACATTTCCCTCATCTTTTATTTGATTGCTGACCCCATAATGAAGGTTGTAGATTGCATTATGGAGCGGGGAAAGGTAATAGGTAAATTCAGGACCAAAAATGCTTATCAGCTGAGACTGCAGATATATTAGTTAATTGTGCAGTGAACATGTGGTGAACATCTGCTGTTGTGACATGCTTTGGTCTAAGCTCTTCAGCTTATTTTACCAAATCTACGAAGTTTTTTTAAAAAAAATATCTTGAAATCTGGAAGTTTTTAGCTCAGTGTTATAAATACACTTTTCAAAAGCCCTGGAAGTTCTTATGCAAAGAAAGTACAGTGAAGGCATTAGAACTGAAGTTACTGTTGGTTTGATGGGTGAGGTAACAAGCTTGGACATTGCAATGCAAGGTGGCAAAGCAGTACAGTGCAAGGAAGAAAATTTTACCTTGTGACCCTGAAACTATTATTATTCCTGTCCCTACATTCATAAGCAACCATTCGTAAAGCTCAATTTTTATTCATAGAATCATGGAATACTTTGGGTTGGAAGGGACCTTTAAATGTCATCTAGTGCAGTCCCACTGCAATGAGCAAGGACATCTTCAACTAGATCAGGTTGCTCCGAGCCTCATTCAGCCTGACCTTGAAGGTTTCCAGGGATGGGGCATCTACCACCTCTCTGGGCAACCTGTTCCAGTGTTTCACCACCTTCATCGTAAAAAAAAAAAAAAGCTTCCTTATTTATATCTAGTCTAAATCTACCCTCTTTTGGTTTAAAACCATTAGCCCTTGTTCTATCGCAATAGGC
>JAVJGJ010000047.1:71275712-71346384 GCA_035590215.1 Microhierax caerulescens | reverse complement strand
CCCCCCCCCCCCCCCCCCCCCCCCCCCCCCCCCCCCCCCCCCCCCCCCCCCCCCCCCCCCCCCCCCCCCCCGCGAAGAAAGAAAGCATAAGTAGGTGCTTAGTTCCTAGAGAAAGTAGTTAGGCTCTACAACAGTTCTCCCAGTTTATGGGACAAATATATAAGCAAGATAATCCTAAGAAATGAATTAGTTTTTGTAGTCCTAACTGAATTCTTAATCAGGTTAGTTCTGTTATCCATAGTTCCTCATTTTCTAATATTTTCATGTGTTGCTATGCATAGAGGAGTGCTACTGCTATTTTGCAACTTACCTCCTTTTCCAATGGACTGAAATAAATCAGCAGTAGCTTACAACTAGACATCTTCGGAGATCTTTCCAACACTGAGGTATTAGAAAATACACAGATTTGAACAACCCAAGCTCTATGACTTCAGGACAATTTGTCAGATAAATTCAGTTACATAAAAAGGTTCATTAATGGATTAGCAAAAATAATGATTGTGTAATATGTGCATTTTGTCAAGTAGGCCTTCTTGTCAGAACATTAATTTAGTGAGGAACGAAGTATCAGATTTCTTCCCTTTCATGTCTGAGATGAATTTAATTTGTAGTTCCTGACTCCTTTCTTCGCTGTTCAGAAATAGTGTGTCCTGAGAATTTAGTTGCTATGTATCTTTTATCAAATATTTGAATGTTCATAAGAAAATGTTACAGTACCGAGGTACCACCTCCCCATTGTATCCTAAATTGTTGGGATAGGTGATAATTTTCTCAGCTGCCCCCTTCTTCCCTTATTCCAAGTGTTTATAAAAATTGAAAGAACAGAAACTGAGAACAAAGCATTTCAGAAGACCTCAAGTTCAGGTCAGAAATTCAGGACATGTCTTTGGAGACAGGCAGCCCAAGTTATCACATGTGACTCTAGGATACTTTTTAGAAGGAATAGTAACATACTTTTGTGGAAACATTAGTTTTCTTCCCTTCATGTAAGCATCCAACCCACTGCGTTACTATGGAGAAATCTGTCTTCCACCAATTTTGTGACTCTCACTCTTCATTTTGTCTGCTCTTACTGCAAGGGAAATAAATAAAACAAGGAAATTAATAAATCAAGTGTCTTTTAATGGAATCAATGAAGATTTTTTTAATAGAAGGTTTTTGCACTATATGACATTTTCTTTACTTTTTGTTTCACTGAAATATAATGCAGCATGGCAGTCCCAGTCAGATAGTCAAATTTGTTTGTCAGTTCAGTCAAATCATACAAAACAAATACATACATACAAAAACTTGTACAGCTGTAGTTCATCTTCCCCTACCAAATGTTCTTTGACATGGAATTACTTGCAAATTAAACAGTGCCTTGGAAGCTTCTTGGGAACTGGAAAACGATTGTCTGTGCCATTAAACACTTACGATGTTCTCTGATGTGATTTCAGTCCATACCCTGGAGCACTGTCCAGAACAGTTCCCATGCATGGTGCAGGAGTTGGACTGTTCCAGGGATTATTCCCAGTTGGCAATATATGTGTTCCCAGTTGGCAGTTTATGTGCAGCCTCCTTCTTTTGAAGGTTGAGAGAGTTTGCTTGATCAGGCGTAGACCATTCTGTGCCAGCAGTCTTCAGTGCCAAGGAACGTTTCTGGGCATGTTTATTTTACTGGTATAGAAACAGCCAGAATGATCACAATAGTCTACCTTAATTGCTTTACAGAAGTGCTAACCTCTTATGATTGTATTCCTAAATATAAATCTAGTGTCACTGAAATAATCTTTTTCTCGTAGCCTCCTAGATATCACTCTTTAAGGAAGGGCTATGAATGAAGTCTCTTTTTGTGAGCATAATATTTTAAATTCTACATATTGCTATATACATGTTCCTATGTAATGTTGCCAGAAATTTTTATTTAGACAAATCTGAAATCCATGTGTGTCTTCATAAAATTTGGTAAATCTGAGATTAAGACCTGCTAAGGCAAAGTGTTCAATTTCTCAACATAGTTTACTGATTCTTTATAGCATATATATTTTACTAGTCTTTCTGGTCACTTAAAACAGTGGGGACTGTAATATTTCCCTGTATTCCAAATTTCAGGGAAATAAATTAAGTTTTCTCAGTATTATCCCTAAATATCAAAGCTTTTGTGCACCATTACATCTTTAGCTCCCCCCCTCTATTCAGGTGTATTAACTCTTCCAATATCTGCATTGTCATATAGCATTAAATGATACCACTTGTTTCCCTCCAGGTGTCACAACAAATATTAATATGTACAATTAATGAAGAAATTTGAGTTCCACCTGTTCTGTAATTCTTTGGCAATCTGTTTTGCGACTGTTTTTGCTGAGTATTGACTCCAGAATTTGACTCGATTCTAGATTAAAAAATGAGATGCAAGAATACTAATTTGGGAAACAAATAACTTTCAGAACTTCAAGTTCTTTGAACATAACCAGTTATAAGATGATTCATGTCCTTCCTTTCTTTTGCTCTGTAGCTGAAGAATTCACCGATTCATCCATACTTTCCACAAATGCAGTAGTATGAATATGCAGTTTCAAAACTGTGTATTTCTTTGTGCAGAATGCTTTCCTGTTTTGTTGGCATAGCTTTATAAGCATATAAACATTGACTTAGGTAGAGTCAGTTTAGCACGTTGTACCTCCTTCTGTTATAACTCCTGCTTCTTTTGATTTCTTATTCATTTAGAGTTGTGAATGAGATATAAAAGCAGCAGTAACCTAGCCTAAACAAAACATCTCTGTGTTTCTCTTTTAGCAGCTCAGATGCTGATGCCCACTAGAAATGAAACAGACATGTTATGTATTGCACAGTTGCTGGGGGTTTCATGTATGGAAGCAGAAATTTAAACAGCCCTATTTCATGCTGCCTTCAGGTACCAGGCCACTTTCATCCTATCTCAAGCACTCTTCTACTTCTTAATGTTATGAGTGGCATTTTTATGAAGGTGAAATATCCCACTAAAAGTATATGAATAAAAAAGGGAACTTGGCCAATGTGTGAAGGAGACTGTGCCTTGGTGCATGCCACCCAAGACTCAAGTTTTTCAGTATCATTCCTACTTCTACAATTCGTATGTCTGGGAGTACTATAGGTAGCACAGGAGCTGTAAATTAGTCTGTGGTCATCTGTTTTTCAGAAAACCTGGGCTTAAATGTACGATCTGTTACAGAATTCTGTGTTATCTCAGCTAATAATTTCACATCCCCTTTTGCTGTTTCCTCATCTCTAAACTGGAAAAGGAAATATTTTCTCCAAAGGTGACCTTCATATATTTATTTTAAAATCAAGAGGCAAATCAATGGGTCTGTGGGTCTGTACTTATAAGATTGTCAGTGTAAAGCATTATAAAGCAGCAAAATATGGCTGGCTGCTCACTTTCATTTATTTAACCAGATGGAAAACTAATATGTAGTATTGGTGGAAAAAAAAGTGTAAGATCATGGGAGCATCCACCCTAAAAATTGAAGAGACCATTTTGGTTATTCATAGATAGAAAATAGTTCAGACAACCATGTAAAGGTAAGAAAGGGGGATTAATTGTGCTAGTTATGGTCACTAACCAGAGTGTAAAGTACACCCAGTAATTTTTCAAAGCTCTTTGTCTTGGACCTTGAGTAACTGCTTGTGTGCAGAACAGCAGTGACAACAGATCAGAATTCTCTGCTAAATTCTGTTGCTGTTAGCTCTTTATACCCACTTTGTGCAGGTATAAATGCACAAAGCCGAAGGCAGTGGAGAATGTAATCTAGTGTCAGAAACTAATTTCAGTGTGGCTTCTACCCAGAGAACACTTCTGATTGTTATTATTTTTTGCTGATTCTGTTGGAAATTTTGATACTATAATCTCATATCTTTGACTCTAGGGCCCTCCTCTTACACTTTCTTTTTCCTTCTAGTTATTCAAAGCAGAGCCTTTAGCAAAAGCTTCTTTTTTATTCTCTATAAATTTTTCAGTATGTTTTCTTTGGTTTTGTAACTGACATTAAGATTATAGAAAGTAACCTCCTGTTCTTCTTTAATCTGCCAAGGCTGATGTTAGCTAGGATATTTCCCTTTCCTTCTAGATGAATCAGAAATAAAACTTACTTCTTTTAGCTCACTTTTATTCTTAAGTTCTTCCAACAGCAAGAATTCCCTGTCGGAGTCCTTATTTCCCACATGTAACGTCAGAGTTACAAATATCAAGTCTTACTCATGTTTAATCTTTTACTGTATAATGACAACTTTTGTTGAACATCTTTTTCACTTTTCTTTTTACATGATATTGCAGGAGTACTTTATAAAACATTTTTTAAACATTTTATAAAATATTTTCCCAAACTTTATGTCCCATAAAATTGTGGAACCATCATCAGGTTGAAGACTGCCTGCTGAAATTTGTGCCACTTTCTGATCCTCCTTATCATCATCTGAATGCTGTAAATTTTGAAACACAGAGTTTTAAAAGATAATGATGGAATTCAGTGCTGCAGACACAAATATGCTGCATCAAGTATTAACGATGCCTTAGTAGCTCTATTTGAAGTTTTCAAATAAAACAGCTGTTTGTAGTGCTGTGTGTTTTAAATCCTTGTATTAAGGAAGTGATCTTAGCTATTCTTACCTTATAACAGCAAGGGGGGAGCAAATAGTCTTCTATGTATTCAAATTGTCATCCTATTCTGAAGTACAGTTTAATTAAGAATTATGTTTAAGTAAAGGATAAATCAAGACAGCACATATATGCTTGAATTCAGATGTGTGATTGGGTGTGTCAAGGTAGATGCTAAGCACAAACACCATTCAGATACCTTACAAATTCATACCACCGTCACTCTCAGTGAACACTTCACATACTTTGTAAGTGCTTCAAGCTGTGATAGAGTTCTGCTTTATTACAAGGGAAAGTGGAAAACAACAAAAAGTGGGAAATACAGTCTTTTCCCGACATCACAGTGTGACAAGAAAGTGATAGTTAAAGGGTTCCTCCAGTAAAGGGAGGCAAAACCAGACTGAGCACCAAGATAGAGCCTTTTTTTTCCTCCAAAAATAGCTCATATTAGTTTGTTTGTTTTCAGTCGGACAGGCATAAAGTTCAAGGTTTCTAGTATTTTTTAATATATATTTTATTGATACTTATATATATATATATTACTTCCTAGGTCACTCAGCTGGAATAAAATTCCACTTTATAATGTTCTAACTCTTCATTTAGTAACTCAAACAAGCTAACGAATGCCTTAATCTTTTCCTAATGTGATGGGCCTGTGAGTTCTGCCTATTCAATTTTCTATTTAATTTTCCAGGTTAACCTTTTATTTAAGGGAGTCAATAAACATTTTAACTGAGTTAAATAATTGCATGGTATTTAAAAAATCATTTGAGATTTCTGGAATGCCCTTCAATTCCCAGAAATCCATTCTTTATATGCTGTTACAGATATCCTGGGGAAAAAGAAAAAAAAAACAAACAAACCCCAAACCCTAGAGAACAGTTAGTTTAAAAGATACGTGTTATGCATTTTAATGTTCTTGTTTGATTTATACCAGCTCAACCTGGTGAAAAGATTTTTTTCATCCAGACTTTGTCCCTTTCCTTCCCAAAAAATTTCCATTATGTTTTTTAGTTTTTACAGGTTAAAACTTGATTAATTTTTTGTATATAGGGTAGCTGGTTTATTATTATTAATCCTCAATGACGGAGAAGCAGCAAAGCATTTCAGCTCACGCACTGAATGGACACGTCTTGTTATTCTGTGCCAAATAGAGGTAAATGGCTTCTGGTAGAGCTGATGACTTCTCCATCTCCTTTCTGGCTACGTACAGTTCACTGAAAGGGTTCTGACATCTTTCTTGTTACTCAGACTTAGTTGCATTAGTTATGCCAAATCATAATTTCTATACATGCAAAGACTTTAATTCTCCCTTTGCTTCTTGAACCAGTCAGTACTCCACACAAATCCTGGAATTCCTTACCTTTAATGAATGTCCCTATTCTCATTTCCTAGAACATTTTTGTTACTGCTTTCCTAGGAGCTGATTTCACTCTTCACTTGAAAATGGAGTTGTTATAAAATGGCCATTTTGACAGATGGCATAAATGGCATAGCTAATCAAATCTGCTCCAATGTTTTAACAGCAACAGGGAATTATCACCATGCTGCTAAATGAAGGTCTTAAAAATGCAGTCAGTAAAGTGAGTGGTGCACTGAAATGACAGTTCCCAGAAATCTAGCTCAATGACACAGCAATGATAGTAGTTGCTGTGGCTGACATCTCATTGGCATACGCCTCAAAGGAAGTTCACAAACAGGTTGGCTTGGAACCTATAATTCCTGATAAAGCTGCTTTCTGATAATATTGTTTGGACTCACCATTGCATCGGTATAAAATGTTAAATAAACAATGCCCAGGGTGTAATGTATTTTTCTTTAAGTTAGAGTCATCTGAAGAATGTCTCGCTTGTTTGGAAGACCCATTCCAAGTCCTTGCATGTTGAATTCAACTTTTGGTGGTTAATTCCTGGGGAAAGTCAGCCCCAGCGATGTTACTTGCCACCATATTTCAGTAGTTTCTCAGAAAAGGATTAATAATTGTAAATGAGTGTGCCTAGGATAGGCTTTTATTCATATGATCATGTAATTTAGACACAAGATAAATTTTAAGATAAAAGGTCATTAATCCTACTGGGTCTAAGTACATTTGGGTGTGAATTAGTGTGGATATGTAACTGCAGCAATTGCCTCTGTTGTAGGAATTTATGGAGTAGCTTGATATCATGTCTAAATGTTGCCTTGATTGTCTGATGTACAGAATATCCTCAAATCCATCAGATTTTAGCCAGAACAGTAAGACTAAAATGAACATCTGAAAATTAGATCAGTTCTCCTTCAAGATGGGCACAAAAGTTGCTAACGAAGCTCTCCAAACTTTAGAGAAAAGTAGAAGGGGACCAAGACTTAAAAAAAAAAAAAAATGTTCTATTCATACCTGGAATGTTATGTCATCATTTCTTTCTGCTTAGCAAGGTCCTCCTTGTCTCAAATAGTCATGGAGACAGACCACCACAAATCTAGAGAGGCAGCACTGAGCTCCCAGCGTAGCACTGATTCACCCACCCCTCAGCAGGGAAAAACTCTTTATGGTGGCCTTTGTTCCCTTGCGTTGGGAAGGAGGTCTCTGTACTTCTCTGGAATTCATTTCTGGTTTGGGCATCTGTTTTAATTCACTGCAGTAGGTTTTTGGAAAAGTCAGTTGCTATGGAGCGAGTGATAATTTATACCTGTTAGGGATGGGGTTGGTTTTTTTTTGTAACGTTGCAAACAGTGGAATGTGGATCAGTGCAAGTACAAGAGTGTCAACTTTTTCTCAAAATCTTTTGCCAAAGACATTGTAGATGCTGCCCCGAATAATTCTGTGGAAAAGTTTATTATCTCAAGTGTGTTGTTAATGTTGTTTACATCCTCTGTAACATCCTCTCCTACTGTAGAATGATTCCACCATTTCATTCTTCCAAATGAACTTGTTTACCTTGCTTGAAGTAGGATAGTACTTGGTATGTCTTGGCATTTTTCAGTTCATTAAGAACAAAAAATTACCCCATAAATATAGCTAACTGTAACAGTGGCCTTATTTGCTTGTCTAGTCTTACTAAAAGACTGAGAAAGTTTTTTTGCTGTAAGCCAGATAAATTATGACCATGGGTGCCAAATGACATCAACCTGTCTCATAAAAAAATAGAACAGGAAATGAATGCAGAAAACAAAACCAAAAACAAACAAACAAAACTAACTAACTGGGGAGGTTCTCTTTCAAAGTCAGACATCATGGTTTAGTTATTTGCTTGCCATTTTAATAATGCTTTCTGTTTGTAATGCTATTGTTGTCTAGGAAACCCAAAGTTACTGTGCTTACACTGATAACACTTTTATGGCATAGGGATTGCCAGGGGAATCATTATATTAAAGTCCTACAAGTTGCTTTAAAATTTCTTCGCTACCTATTGCAAATGAGAAAAGGTATTGCAAGCATGTCATTAACCTCAACTAATCCGTTAAGAAATATGCATGCAACATCAGTTTTCTGCAGCCAGCGAGGAGGTAGAAGCAGTTGTACAGTATTCTCTAATTGCCATGAAGGCTGTTCAGAGGTTGTTTTCTGAATCTGTGAATGCTGATCACATTGTTGTATGTGTATTGTGATATCTCAGATGACCTTGCCTGGTAAAAGCAGTGACTGGTTCACTGCACCTTTGTGGGATTAAATTTTCCTGGCTAAGAAGGAACAAGACAGAAATAACTAAACCCATTTACATCCATGTGGCTAATATCAAACTTAAAAATGCTATGGCTCAGTCCAGTCTTAAGATTAATTAACCAGTGGAATGGAGACATTCCGATTTAAGAACTATAAATAAAAAAAAAACAACCTAAAATAAAACCTCATTAATTGAAACACCTTTCACTGAAGTGAATTATGTGATTGACTCATATTGCAAGCAACAGCTTGTTGAGTAAAAGCAACACCATGTAAATCATATGGATTTTAAAATAAATCATATCATTTACTTACTCTGTCATTCTCTCCTCTTCCTTTCTTGTTCATATTTTCCTTCTAATTCCACCTGGACAACTTCTATTTCATCGTTTAAAGATGCTCCAGTGGATTTGACCGTCACCGGCAAGATTGGGTAGACAGTGGCTGCCCTGAAGAGGTATGTGAGTAGCTTACATCCTCGGCCCATCAGAGGCCATTTAAATACTTACAATGCTTTTGATTAAATTCTTCAGATTATGAAGCATAGTTTCAAGGCCAAAGACATTCTATATTTATCTTTATAATTCAGTACAAATGCTGTAAGGCATAATAAAGAAAAGTAGGCTGAGCAATTTCACTCTCCATTTGAGGGAATTAAATGGACACAAAGTAAAAATCTTACCTCTTAGAAAATACTTTAAATAAAAATAAATATACCAGAAAGCCTGCCCCAAAACAATGTCCCTGCACTGGTTTTCTCCTAGATCTCTGATGTTTGCCTGAAAAGGGGAAGAAACTGTGATGGTCCTTATCTCAGAAAACCCTCTGACAGAGTAGTCTCAAGTGAAAAACAGACATTGCATTTTGATTATGAAATAAGGCCAAATCATTTACTACAAAAGAAATTACATAGATGAACTCAGAGAGATTAAAAAAAAAAAAAAAAAAAAAAAAAAAGCAAGGCATTTGGATTTCCTGTCATGGAGGGGCAGTGAGATAACAAGAAAGATATCTGATCGTAGTAGTGGTAGACTGTCAAATGGACTATGGGCCTCCTCTAAAAGAGTTATTCAGGGTACTCCTGGACCAGAGCAGATAATTTTCAAGACACATATATCAGCATCTTACTGTTGGTTCTTTCCCAGCATCTTCCCTTTAAAAAGTTTTTAGTTTGGGGTTTGGGTTTTTTGGTTGGTTTTTTTTCTTCTTTTAGATTGTTTGTTTGTTTGTTTCATTTGGGGATTGTGGTAATAGGAACAAATTAATTTATGACACTTTTAATCTCCTGTTGGCCATAAAAAAACAGTTACTTTTCCTTTTTGGCTGAAAGGACTAAATTCTGTCATGAGTTCCAGCAACATTGCCTTTCTGAAATATAATGTCAGGTGAAACTGAGGGCAAAACATAGTCCCAAGTATCTAGTTAGAAAAGCACATTTGGTTTAATTCTCAGTAGAAGCAGAGATACGTAATTATATGAATCCAGTCTGATGGAAGAAAATTTTTTTTGTTGTAACTGTAATTGCAAAATAGCTGCATTCTACATACTGCTTTATTACACAGCCTTGAAGCTTCAATTTTGCAGTTTGTAATCTGCTGATTTAAGAATGGAATTTCTATGAGATGTATTGTCCGGGAGCAACAACTTCCTCAAGGACATAAAATAAAAGTCACAGAGTATGTGTTATTATGGTGCACAATTTGTTGCCTTAATCCAGGTTTTAATTAGCTAGGACTCAGTTGTGCCTGTAGATAGTTATCAAAAAACTGATCTCTGTAGGACAGTACCATTGCATTCTGCTTCTCTCTTCTTCTTTCAACACAACTAGTATTCCAAGGCTTAATACGTGATCTGAGGGGGAAATATCGGTGCACGAAATGTATCTGAGAAACTAATAGTTTTATTTACACAGTTTCAGGCTACTTGATTGCTGCTCACAGTCCAGCTTTCAGGCTCTCTGGAGTAGAAGCAACAGCTTAGTATCTTCCAGAATGATGCCTGACTTGACTGCTGGAGTTCAATGAAGGATCAATAATTAGCACACAGGTTAATTTTAGATTTATTCATTCAAGAGGGTGAATAATGATGATTCTCATAATAATGTTTCCTTCTTTGTAATATAGATTTTGAGCTAAATTTTGATTAAATTGAATCAGTCAAATTAACAGTGGTTTTCAAACTAAAATAGGAAGAAATCTAAAGAATAATTATTCTGCAGGTAATGATTTTTTTTTAAATGTAATACATTGTTTCTGCTAAAATAAAGGACAATAAAATATCTAGGCATATTAAACGAAAGACAACATTCGCTGGGTTTTGACAGCCAGACCTTTAATAAAATGAAGAGACTCTTTGGGATTCCACATCTCATTAAAATGAACGTAGACAGCAGGAGTTACAGGCAGGTCCCATATTTGCTGCTAGGTAATTGGATGTATTTTCCTATGCAAAACATAAAAGAAAATATTCATTACAGTGGCAGAATTTTAGGAGTGTCCAGATGATTAAAGAAATACTCAAGATTTATATAAAAATATTTTCCCATGAAAACAGAAGTTACATTATTACATCATGGTGAATATTATTTATGGTGTGCTAATAAAACATAATCATGTTTTATTTGTATTTTATATATTTATGTGTTATAATACTAATATTCAAATGTAATAATGGTTATATGCATGTATAATATGTGAAATGTTTATATTATATAAACTTAAAAGGCTTAATAGGCATATAGTGAAAGTTGCTTTATAGTGTGTTATATAAATATTCTATAGGCTGAATAAATTCACACATTTTACATCTATATGCATATTCCTCTGTGATGACTGCATGTATAGCCTAATTAAATGCTCTAATTAACTACATATTATGCACTATGAAAGGCTACAATTTAATTCCCATGTATCTTTTTTAATGTGTGTTATGGCACCCAGACCAATGGCAGTGAACATTCACAATAGAAGAGTGAAAATCTGAATGGCAATTTTAGACATTAAAACCTGATTGGGGGAAATAATGTTTGACATTGAGGGATGACTTTGAAGCCCTGTTGTTGACTACTGAGAGTTGTAAGGTTTGCAGCTAAATGAAAAATATATGTTGCTGAATGCTGTGTAGACCACTCCAAAGTAGGGAGGAAAAAAATCTCTGGAAATTCCTTGCTTTAAGGTTTCCATTTTCATTCTTTTTATCCTGACAGCTTGTCCATGCTTAAATACTTTGCTCACTTATAGTCTCCACTGAGAATTAATTTTCTCTCCTTTGTTTTTGTTGTTTCCCAACAGTCAAAAGATAAGATTTGTGAGAAAAATACGGACTCAACTGAAGCACCTCCATACTCCACCACCACCCTTCTGCCAACCACCACAAAGTTCAGAGTTTTAACAACCACCAAAGGATCCACCACTTCCCACCTGCCAACTAGCCTGCCCACAGAAGGTGAACTGTGTACACTGCAATATTCTGTAGTCCAAATATGTCATTTACAAGTCCACATGAAATCTAATTCCTTTAAGTATGTGCTCATGTTGACCTTTTCTCTACAAGGCAGTCAAGGCAATATCTGCTACTGGTTTTAATTTGCAACTCGCTGTCGCAACAATAAGGTGCAAAAGGGAGGAGCATTGGAGGAGGGGATGGTGCTGCAGAAGCACAGGCAAGCCAGGCAGACTTCTGGAGGACTTGTGGTTACAATAAGTTTTTCTTGTTCCTGTAACCGTCAGGCCATAGTCCAAAACCTGTTGAAATTGTGGGAGAGAGCCCTGCTAAAGTTAGTGAACAAACTCCCATCACAGACTTAATAAGTTTTTAATCTCTTTAGGTATTCTATTTAGCCAGGTGAAAACTAGAGATAACCCAAATTAAAAACCTCGTTGAAATCTGCCTGTTTACTTTTTTTCAGCCAGTTGACACTGTTCTTTTCATATAGTGCTCACTATTGTGAAACAGTTTCTGTAGGCTTCTGAACCAAATTGACCAGGTAAGTGATGGTCTGTCAGTTCTCATCCTTGTACTGCTGGCTGCTTAAATCTTGCTTTTCTGTCATTGAGATATCCTGCTTTCCTGCTTCTGGAGAAAATTCAGCTGGGTAGAAAAAGCTAACTCAGATTAATCAAATAGCATCTATAAAATGGGAGAGGGAGCTGGGGAGAATTTTCTATTGGAATTGTATGTTAACACAAGGAAAGGTACCAGGTACAGGCAGATTTTTTTAAACAACCTGTGATGGGAAAATTTGAACTGAAGGCATTTCAAGGTGGGGATCTACTAATAAGAAAGGCTGGTTTTGTTTGCAGCAAGAGAAGTTTAGAAACTTTTAGTAAAGGATTTGGACTGCATTAGCAGCATTATTCCCAATTTTGTTCATTAAAGCTCACATCAAGAAGAGGAATGTGGAAATAAAAGGGATTTAAAACTGGTAGAACTTTTCATGATTCTTAGAAGAGGAACTAAGTAATTTTTTCATGTTATTGTCATATGTTGGTTCATATAGTCCTTAATATGATAGAATGTTCAAGCTATGTATGCATATGTAACACAATTATTTGTAAGTATTACAAGACAGACTCTGGTACCCTTATCAACAAGTATTTTGAATCCTTCTTTACACTGTAACACTCTCATAAATGTTTATTTAGTAGTAAGGAAGTAAAGCATTGCTCATTGTAAGAACACTACATCTAATTCTCACTGAGTACCAAATCGTTTTGTAATTGTTGGATTTATCTGAAATTAGAAAGTCATTCCCACAATAACTCATGACCTAGAAAAATGCATTTTCCTTTAACTAAATTTTGAATTTCCTTTATAGATGACACCAAGATAGCACTGCACTTAAAAGATAATGGAGGTAAGAAATTATCTTTTTGTCTGTAAATAATGTCAGTAGTTTGTCAAATTATACCCCACTGAACTTCCTTAATCAAAATCAGATTGTACAAATAGTTTTTACCAGACTACCAAGGGACTTCAGCCTTCCACATCTGTGTGGAAGAGCAGTGGGACAAATAAGCTTTGTAACTGCTTAATAAATTAAACATTTACAGCTCTCTTTATAACTTTTTAATAAAACAGCAGGTTTGATTAATTTCCAATTATGGACATATTAAGTAATTTTTTACCTGTATTAATACAATTAACTGTATTATAAGAATACAGTAGTATTTAACTGTATTAAGAGAGGATATGTTGCTAGTTCTAAGTAATAATATTGTGCTGTAAATGCATTCATAGTAGTGAATTATTACATGATGTTTTGTTAATAGCCATATCAATTTTATATCTGACTGTACTAGCAGAGACCCTGTATTTCTGTACGCACATTCCCTGTGCAAGTTAATAAGATCACCTTGTCTCAGTGTTAAAGGCCTCTGTTAAATGAGGCTCTGCAGGGGACTACTTTTGTCATCTTCTTTGTGGGTTCAAGGGCTGAGACCTGAGGTTTGCTCCTTCTCCCTTTGAAGCTGATGAGAATTTTGCTACTAGTTATAATAGGACTGGGTCATTAGATGTAGGCTGTGTCTGTATTCATTGCCAACATGGAGCTTGCTTTCCAGAAAGGAAAGATTTGGGTTGATTTCTCTGGTTTATCAAAGCACGATATTTCAATGAGCACATTGAAATAAATTGTATTTCCACGGATATAAAGGGAAATATTATTGGCTCTGATGGCCTTTCCTCCAGGCAGGGAGGACCAGGCCTCCCTCACGCGCAGGGGAACTGGCAGACAAGCATGGCAGCAGGGACAGGCAGGGCGCGGGGTGAGTCCAGCAGCTCAGGGGCAGCAGCCGGGGTCAACCCCAGTCTAGTGACCACCAGCTGAGCCTGCAGTGACGAAGCAGGCCGGGGGGCAAGGCAGGAGCCAGGGCAGCAAGGCAAGGCTGGGAGCGGCGAGGGAGCAGGCTACGCACAGCAGCCAGCAGTGCAGCTCAGTCAAGGACCAAAGGAAGCAGCTCCCATCAGCAGGTCCAGAGAAGGTGAGGTGATGAACCAGGCCCATACAGGGAGTCCAGTCAGCAGCAAAGGAGACGGGGCCAGATATAGTCTACAACACAGCATCCAAGGAGACATGGCCCATGGACAGGACTGGAGACAAACATAGATCTTCAGCATAGATCCAAGGTTGGTGCAGGAGACAAGGTCAGAGATCAGAGATGGGGCTGAATACAGGTCTGCCTACAACATAGCTTAGGTTTGGGCTTGAGCTTAATGGAGTCCCCAACCCTATGAGCGGAAATCCCAGGTGCAGTGGGTCAGGACAGCTGAGGCATAGTGGTTTCTCAGGGCTCTCACATAGAATTATTCAAATTTTGAAAAACAGAAGTTGTATGTATTTTAGAAACGTTCAGCCATTATTTTCGCCTTCCCTTAAATTAGGGATCTGCTCCCTCCGCAGGAGGCAGTTGTCATCCCTTTCCTTGCCAGTCACTCCTCTGTCATTTTGCTGTCACTAACCACAGCACAGCTTGTCACATGCTGTGCTGGGCATTTGTTGGCCGTGTTATTTGACATGGTTTTGACACTTAAACGATCCCTTGGAATAAGATCATCTATAATCTCAGGTGGTACTTTTAGGCATTTTGTCTGCGGGAATGTCCCTGTACCTTGCTTTCTCATTGTTCTTGAAATCAAATTGCTTTTAATTTTGTTCTAAAATGTGCTTCAGTGCTCTTAAAGATCAATAGACAAGGTGAATCAGTCAGCACTTCACTTGTCCCATTTCACATCTGCTCTGTACGTAAGGTGTATTCCCAGATGAGCTGCACCCACACTCTGCCCCACATGCCATTGCTCCATGGCAGGTGGCTGGCCTGGGACCAGGCAGCAGTCTGTCACGAGCATTTCATAAACAGCTCAAAATAGTATGCTGTTTTATAAAAAACAATTCAAAAGGTGGGCTTTTGAAAACAGACAAGTTTCTTTTGGTTTGAGAATTTCAACAGGGTTGTTTTTTCACTTGTCTACTCCTTTCTCAAGATCTGAAAAAACCCAAACCCACCCTGTGAAAGCAAACAAAATGTTGAACACTAGAGCAAGTGAGTGATGGCTGTGGCCTACTTGGTAGAGTGAGGTGGTAGGGTTTGTAGCACCACTTATCTTAAGTATAGAAAGTCCATTTCCATGGAGAATGCTGCTGAACTTTAGGAGGACAAACTGATACCTGATGTGATTATTCATTTTTCTTGAGCTGTTTCTTTTTTTCTTGAAATTGAACAAAAAAAAAAGAAACTGACTTCAAACAACAATGAAGCAAAGCGGCACACCAGGACTTCTCATTCACACAGTAAACGTAGCTTTTAATCTGACAAGTTCTTTTTGATGAATCTTCAATTATGCATTGAATTTTCCAGTGACCCCAAGATTAGGCTCAGATAAAACCTCTGCAACCACAGGCACGTTCTTTGATTCTCTATGATTTGTCAGCTTTTCATAAAGAGTAGATTATTTCAGGTCACGAATACAGGTCTTTACTTTCTCACACTAGATCCTTTAAAACTCTAATGAAAGGGAATCTTTTATAACAAAAACCCAAAGCTATATTAGATCAGTGATTGGCTATGGCTTGATGTGTTCTTGGATGATAGCGGTCGGTGTCTGGTTAGGTACAACAAAAGGATTCCATAAAAATTCTGCATCTCATGTCTGTCTGAAACTTTTGAGACCAAATGTTATAAAGCAGCAACTAAATTCAAATTAAATTTCAGGTTCAGGTCAAACTGCTTTGACTTTTTAATTATATGAGAAAATCACTTGCAAGCTAGTGCTGTAATTTTCCCACAACCTTTTGTGGTATATTTTAACATAAATTTCACATTTGCTTGTTTCTGTTTCTTCTGCCTTCCTTCTTCCTTCACTGGCACATGACAGATGCCTAATACATGCATGCCAAACCATTTTAAAATACAGCTGGCATTCCATTACAATTTTTGTTAAATCTTAATTCTTTTCAAAATAACAAGCATTTTGTAAGTTTTAAGGTATGTCCATCACTACAAATGTATATTTTTGTTATTAATTGCAGATTCTGTTGAGGGCTTTTTTTTTTATTTGTCTTATAACTAAGTACAGCTGACTAAACAGTTTAAAAGCCTATTTTTTCATAAAAATTGTAATTGGCAGTGGCTATACAGTAATGCAGTATTTTCTTGAGACTTGAGAATTCTTTGATGGGTGATTTAGGTGATTGCCCAGCACATTTAGACATTTTATTTGACCTTTTTAGACACTTTGTTGTGATGATTTGTTTGCTATGAGTCCCTCTCATTCCTTCAGATTTATAACTCAAAAGGAAAGTGTATGTGTGTTGAACAGTAAGTGTCAGAGAAGCTCCTACACTTCTCATTCATCAAGATGTACAGAAACTGCTGTTGCACAAAAGGAAAGCTATGCAAAAAAAAACCAACTACCTGAGGGAGAAAGGTGGTTTACTTATTTGTGACTAAGTCCATCCCAGCATAGGAAATGTCTGTGTCCTGCTACTTTCACTCTGTAGTGGACTTTTTCAAAGGTGGTCTAGATACAAACATTAGTGATGTACAGGATTAACGTTGGTGCTATGCAGAGCTTAATTTTAGTTTGATAAATTAGGAAACTCTGTAAGGAATTACCTAAATGCAGACCAAGTTCTGCATTCATAAAAAGAATATTTTTATATACCTAATATACAGTGATAAATTTACCCAAGGCTTTTTTTTTTTTTTGTTCTTAATAGTCCACTATGCCTGGAAACTAGCTCCCATTAGCCATCTGTCTTCTTAATTTCCCTTTAAAATTGTAGTCTGAGCTCTTCCTACCATAGGAATTCTTGACAAATTGTGGAGGACTCAGTCCTGTTTATTTTGTGTATCCTGCACTCCAGCTGCAACATGTTAAACAGTACTTCATGCCTGCCAATAATAATCTCATTTATTTATTTCTAATGTGTTAATCTTCTAAATAATCCAGAAAATGAGACCTATTTCAACAAAGGGACAAGCCAAGCCTTTAAGGAAAAACATAATTGTGACTTAACAAAAATTGCTATGACCACACAGTACAAAACAGCTAACTCGGGCTAACAAGACACTACATGTTAGCTGAGTCCTCTCCAGTTTTGAAGTAAAACACATTAAATCAAACAATGCTAAACCTAGCCTTTGTGGTGTTTTAAACATGTTTTAAAGTGAAACTTGTATGATCTCCACACGGTATGGCTTTGTTTTATCATCAGATCTTGGCCTAGCCACAGCAAAAGATGTTCCAGAGGCTTCATTGCAGCTGGTGCTAGCCAGGGAGCCACAAGCTCTCCTTTTGGGCCTTCCTTATAGCCAGTGGCAAGCAAGAGACAAGAGGAAGTAATTAAGGTCACCCTTAAAGGAGTGCCCAAAGTAATCTAAGTTACTATATAGGGGTGCCTATTGCTGTCAGCTACAGAGAAAAATCTAAATGATGTGCTAAGGGTGGACATCTTACTTCTAGGTGCCTAAGGTTTCCTTACATTAATTATCTTCAGGGTGTCCTAGTTAATCTGTTGTGTTTCAGTTCCTGTCCAGAAACCTGGCAGGCCAAGATTCAGACCTCTTCTTCCACTCTTCTCTCATGAAAAAGGGAGGATTTAAGGTTTTGACCATTATTGCAAAAATCCTGTTTAGATTAGGTTATGGATTATGTAATTATACATTTACTTCTGTATATTCCACTTACAAAACTGCTGACGTTCCCCTAAAATGACAAAGTTCATACAATTTTAGACAAGCAAGGATTTCCTTGGAGACAACTTGTCATAGTTTATCTATGCTGTACTGTATGCTGTGCTTGTGTAAAAAAAAAAAAAAAAAGTATCAACAAGCAGCTCTGGAATGTTTCCAGTAGTGATAGAAATAGAAGGAAAAAAAGAAAAATAAAAGTGTCAGAACACAGATATAAGCAAAATAAATGCTGATGGATACAAATGTGTTAATAGGATAGGAATATGAAGAAAGATAGTTCCAAGAAGAACATTTAGCCACCTTGAAAATCAAATAAACCAGAAAGAGCCTTGTAAACAGAGTTTATTGGATTTTTTTTTTTCTTATATTTAGGTAGGGGGATCATTTCAAAAGGAACAAATAAAATATAGCTCAAATAAGACAGCAAGTCTTCCTATATATTGTTTTTCACACTGTAGATTACAAGCTAGGTAATGCTGACACATCTCCACATTTTATTCTCTGTTTCTCCATGAATATTTCCAAGCTTTTCCTCCTCTATCATTTCTCAGCAATCTCTTCTCAGCACTAGTTAAGAGACAGGTATCAAAATGCATTAGACATCTCTCTTGTTTTCTTCAGTATGATCAAAGCTGAACTTTAGACCCCAAGCAATTTGCTAACTGCTGCTTACTGCTTTGTGCAGGTTTGGCTGTAACACTCAGGATAGGAAAGCATTATCCTTGGAAAAATTGTGGGATCTACCATAGCATGTTGCTGTAAGGGACATGACATTATGTGCCCAGCATTAATTCATGTTCTTCCTGCTCAGGAAATCTTGTGACTTAAGGAAAACCTATACAGCCTTGCTAGTGTTCAGTATGAAACTACATCAGTGCCTGCTGACCGTTATCTTGTTGAAATGGAGCCTTCCAAAGCCAAGAACATAAGCGTGGAAAAGCAGCAGCCTCTGATATAAGTATTCCCGTCTTCCTTGTGCATCGACACAGAAAGAAGCAGATTCTACATAGTATATACAGTGGTCAATGGGCTACACGCATGTTTTTTAAAGCAAATACAAATGAAAATTGCTGAACTCATCCATTATGGTTAAAAAATAGAATCATGGATTAATAATCTTTATTCTTAGGACACTTAAATTTGTAGCATTAGGAAACACTGTTATTTTCTGTTTGTTTCGTGGTACTTTAGATTGTGCGTAAATGTTACTTAGAACAAGACCTTTGTGTCTTTTCCAGAATTTCTTGCATCTCCACTGCATCCCAATTTTGCTGCCATCATCTTATTACAGCTATGATCACAAAACATGTGAAAAACACCAACCCAGACTCCAGAAAGTCAATCAAATAATGGCAGAGGTTTTCCAAAGTAACAGCACTGGAATATATCCCCTAGAAAGCAAGCACCACTTTCTGTCTCTAGCATTTTTGCATCGTATTAGGCATTATACAGCACATTAGGTTAAAGAAGCATAATGTTAAACAGTTTAGCTAAACCAGAACAACTATGTATAGACACTTTGACTTATACTGAAGTCTTAACTTATACCAGTTTAGTTTCTCTTCGGTTTTCTAAACCAGATATAAAATTATATATAGTATCTATTCTTACAGTTGTCATGACTTTGCTGTAAAGGCACAAATTTAACTGATTTTGGTAAACACGTACAATTTCTGGTCTTTGTACGAGCTCAAAGGGTTAATGTGAAAACCACATGTACATCTAAACTGAGATCTTATGAAGGGCTAAATGTGATAGACTGGATAAACTTTTAAGATAAGGCTGCATTACTTAATGTTTTATCTTGTCATCTGTTGCTGTCACAGTGCTGTGGCAGTGTGACAACTAAGGCACACAAAGGTCCTGTGATCCTCTGTCTTTTCAACTACCTATTCTACATGGAGTAACCCCAGTGGCTGCAGCCAGTAGCACCCTGCAATCTCCTCTACATTGCTCACTCTTCTCTGACATCAGCGTGCATGGGTTGCTGCGACGGATGGGGAAAATAGAGGTCAAGTGAAAGACTAATATCCTTGTACATTTTGCATTGAAGTACCTGGAGTTGTTCTGCCCTCGAAAGGGGGGCTGGGGGTAGAGCGCATGTGGGGGGGAGTTAGTAACTGCCAGCATCACACAGCTTTAGAGAGTAATAGCCTGCTTGAACTGGTGGTGTTGTGTTTGCTTTTAGTAGAGTTAGGAGGAGTCAACGGGCTGACTGATTGAAATTCTTCTAATCTGGTAACTTTATGCTCTTCTGGTTTTAGCAACAGCCAGCTGCCTTGCCAAGCCAAATGGCATGGTACAATATAGTACAATACTGAGCTTCATGATGGCCACTGCTTGGTGCTTGCATTGTAAGCTTACCACAGCCTCAAGCAATCAAACTAAAATCAATACTGATGAAACTGTTGTAGCGTTAAGTGATATTTTAGAGCAGAAGAATGAAAGACCTTAGCTAACATGTTTAGAGTGCTGTCATCCTACAAACAGAGGGATTTGATTTTTGTGCACTGTCATCCATTTACTGTACTATGCAGTTGATCAGTCTTGGAATGACTTACTGGATTGCCCTGGATCCTACAGAAAATTGATAGCAAAACCAGATACTGAATGCGGAATCTATGGGTTACACTTCACAATATTCTCACTCAAAGACAACTTTTAATTCTTTACATGCAATTGGAAACCAATTTTTAAAGCATTAGCTGAGCCACAACTTTATAAATCATCATGAAACCAAGTAAACTTAAGCAATGGCTTAACCTCAAAATCTTAACAAATGCTAAGGGAATGAACCCACAAATCAAGAAAATCACACTCCATTACTGTGAAGAAGCTGAGAAGTCCAGAGCATCTGTTCCTAGGAGAGGTAGAGAGAACATTTTTATGGAGATTCCTCTGAGCCTCTGGAGAATCCTTTCAATTGTACTTTCCCTTACTCCCTTGCACATTCACTTTATGTAGGTCATTAATCATCTGTTCAGAAATCTGTGTTATGTACAGGAAAAAAGCTTAGGTTTGGAGAACCATATTCCTGGCCCATAAAACAATCAGTCTTCTGGTAGACTCACATTCCAGATGTAAATGGAGGCCCAAAACAGGGGAAAAATCCAGTGGCTCTACTGAGCTCACTGTAGGGCTGTAACCCTGTTATGCTCAGCTGTCCTAAAAATTATGTCCTCCCACTTTGCAGGAGCATATTAACTTGAACCCACAGTCATGCAAATAGAGTGATACAGCTGCCAGGCTATAAATTACATACTTAATAGGGTATAGGTGGTGGAGTGACCTTGGATCTGTAGGTGCAAGTTAGCCCCAGACCATGCAGCGACAGAGGGTTTCTGTTCTCTGGCTGCCCAAGGAGGAGAGCAGACACATGGAAAGGAGGTGTTGCCAAATGGCTTGTAAAGATCTCTTATGTGGAAACAGCTATCAGACACCCTGAAGCTCCTGGATGCCAATGGTCCAAGGATGGCTACAGAAGAAGAACAGTTTTGGGTGTAAGAATGGTTGAATGAGATTAACTTAGGTACAACAGTGTATCGGACAGATAACAGGGGTAGTAGTGAGGAGACATAGGTTTAACCTGCCAGATTCAGCTGATGTGCTCAAAGTCAGAATGTTCCATCATCGTCACTGGCAGACAGTTTTATTACTCTGAAATAAACCTTGAAGAGGGATGAAAATTGCTTGATTCCTTGCTTAGATGACTTTTAAAAAGTCAGGTGTATATATCATCATAGATTCTGATACATCAAATAGCATCTCTCCTAAGCAGTACATGCCTTTGTTCATATACCAAATTTATATAACTAGCAAAATTAGCAACACCCCACCAAGAAGCAGAAATGGGCAGCTAAGAAATCAGCCTTCGGTATGTCTTATTTCCCCCTCCAGCTCAGGACTTCAGATTGAGGTATTTTTTAGAGTGAATTACAAAACTTGCAGTCTCTGATGGCATCCCTGCAAACAATATAAAAACAAGTAGTATTGGGTTGTCACAGCGACTTTTAAGTTACTTAAATGCTACATTCTTCGAGATTCATCAAGTTCCTGTGATTCTATAATAATTTTACAGTAATAGTAATAATTATATTTAAGAATATCTGACTTTTCTAAGCTAGTATTTGAAACGTAGTGCTTTTTATGTAAGAACAATAAGATACTCATTTTGCATTAGTATTAATAGTATGGCACAATCTACTTTAATCAATAAATGTATTTTTATAAAGCTGGATGTGCTACAGCTTCAAAATCATGGTCAGTACCAAAATAGTCGTTAACTAACATGCACATTGGGGAATACAAGGGAAGTTCTGCAGTTAACAACTAAACTATTTTAAAATGGCATGTTTACATGGAGGCTTTGAAAACTCTATCACACATTCTGTTCTGTAATGATTAATTTATGTAGTGCATACTCAATTAGAGTAAAAGAGCACATAAATCTCTACTGTAGATGTGGTTATACCTGAACCTATGTGTTTTTCCAGTCTGCTTCATCTGTAGGAGCTGTTTTCATGCACTTGTATCCAGACCTGTTTTGCCATAAAACTACAACCATGCCATAAACACTGTCAAGTTAATAAACCAGCATTTCTGTGCCAATAGTGCTGCATAGATGTTCTCATACCCTTGTGATAGTTTCATATTCATCTGAAGAATCAGCTAAAAAAATCTTGGGTTTTGGTAAACAAGGATTCCTCCAGTTGCTGCCATGTGACCTAACAGCAAACACTCGTTTTATCTTAAAGCATTTCTATATGAGAAGAAATTGCAGGGTTCATTGTCTATCTCTTTGCAACAAATGCACAGGTTTGCCATGAAAATTAATTCATCTGGTAAAATAAGGGGAGAAAAGAACAAAGCTCAGTACCAAGTTATCATTTTAGGCTGATTGCTGCTATTTAGGTCATTTTTATCTCTGGCTTTGCTAGTATAGCTGTGTCAGTCAGGAGGATCAAATAAGGTATTGTATTTTATCCCTTAAAGATGCATGTGCATACAAGAAGTGAGTTTGAATTGGGGCTTTTAACCATCTGATCAAAACACAAGAGTAAAAAGGAATGATGGCTTTTGAAAGGAAAAACAACGCTTCATTTTCCAAGTCCACACAATGAAATTCTACTTTTTTGTCTGTCATTTGCCCTTGGTTCTATGTCACTTCATAAAAAATGAAAGTTTCTATCCAGGAGGTGCCAGAAATTCACATATTTTTCCTCCATTTTACCATAAATTTTTATGTATCTCTGCTTTTGCAGTCAGAGATATTAGTCTCTGGTAAGTAAACTCTTTCCATCTCATATCATGAGAGGTGTACATGTATGTATTAGAATTTTGTTTTCTCATATAGAAATCTATCACAATAGAAACTGTGTAAAACTTAAATTTAGATACTGGAAAACAATGTATTTCATTATGTTGCAGATCTCAATGGTTAATATGCAATAGTGAAAAAAAAAAAATCTTGAGAAAGCATCCACAATATGGTTACAAACACTCTAAAGAGCAGTCCCAGTTTGTACACACCGTTGTTCTTGTTAAAGTTGGCATCACAGTCCCCATGGACCAGGACAAGATTTTCATTCATGATAATTCCTTGAGATTTTTGCTTTTTCCTACTCCAGAAGAAGCTTACCCAACTGTAACTAGAGACATAATACAGTAATACAAATTCAAAGATGATACAGTCTTTATGTGTTTATCATGCAAAAAATGACGACATTTTTATTGTGTTTTCACTTTCATTTTCTAAACAGGATTCCAGCAGGAATTTCATGTTTGCATTGTGTATTGTATTTGGGAAAAAAAATTACTTGATGTTTCTGTCCTGTCATTCAGCACCTAATGAGAAGCAGATGAACTTTGGAGATGTTAAAATCTTTATGCATGTGAGAATTTGGGGAGGAGTTATAAATATAGAGTATAATGTATGTATCATTTGGGGGTTTGAGCACAAGGGAAGTTTGGGGAAAGGTCCACTGAGAGAGCTTCTTTTGGTAAAGGTTTGTTCATAAGACAAATATCCTCCCATGGGTTTAGCCTTGCCTGGAACAGCAGATGTGCTGTGATAATCTTAATAAGATTTCTGCACCTGAAAACATTTCCAAATCCTTTTTTTCATCTATTTCCCTTGGTGGCTTTTTAAAAGAACTGTCGGTTGATTTTGCAGCAGAGAGTATTTTCAAAGTTGACAACACTGTTTATTGTCTCTGTGCAAAGAGAGTGAAATCAATTTCTCTTGAGTATTCAAGGCCTGGGGTCAATGAACTGAATTTCGATTATGGAAATTACAAGTTACTTACACTTGTTGTCATTTAAGGAAATAATTTCTCGTATTTCGTTATTTTTTTTATTTGGCATTCTGATCACTGCATTGGTGTCCATGAAGTGCTCAACCCTAGACTAGTAGGAATCTGGGCGGGCAGTTCTCACCGGTGTTATTTGGAAGAGACAATGTTCTTGTTTGCAAAGCTGGATGCTAGACACTGAGAAAATATCAGATCAAAGGGGATTAATTCAATGGCCTTAACTGAGTGCTTGGGACCTTTGCTGAAGTCCAGCATTTTTTAATATGCAGAATATGACGTTATGCCTTCAACTGTAACAGTAAAAACTACTCAGTTAGTGCAAACTGGCCTGAAAATGGGTACACGTGACCAAGTAGTTTATGATGCACTGATGTGGCATTGAAGGGAAGAGTCAAGAGTATGAAGCTGTCAAAAAAACAATTATGAGACAGACAAACTATGAATCCTCTGCTTCTTCTGGGGAGCAGTTACTTCTCAGTAGGGTGACCCATACAACTAAATGCTCATCACTGGGAATTAATAGCCCAAGCCAGAGCATGTACAGGCCCGTCCTGATGGCCTTTCAGTTGCTTAATTTGCATTTGTTTGGCAATTTAAATTATATGTACAAGTCCTAAATACTGTTACTGTGCATGAACAGAAAGACTGGAGCTTGTATATATTCAGCTAGTCTCAGCTGAAAGTGAATAGCTATTTAATAAATTATTAATGGCTATGTCAAGTAAAAGACTGCTGCCTGAAAGTTAGAGGAACCTTTTTAGGGTCACCTTTCTTTCCTGTGACCTCCGTGAATCTTGCATCCTTTTATACTTATTTCTACAACTATGAGGAAATTTAAAAAGTGCCCTTTGGGGTGGGATTACATTTGAAAATAGATCTTCTACATCCTAGACAATATCTCCTTTCTTTCACTGCAATGTAAAGGATGGCCTGGAAATTTTCACTGTATGTACTGGGTTAAAGAAAAGAAGAAAAAAAAAAAAGACTCAAATAGGGCTGACCCTACTTTTCTTTTTTAAAAGCTCTGTACATCTGTGTGACCTAAGCTTTAAGAAGGCTAAGTAAATCCCTTTGTAGGATTTAGTCAGGGAGAGGTGTGGTTCTTGGATCCTGTTAGTGCCTGAGCTCAAACTTGATGTCCACAGTCAGTACAATTAAAACCGCAGTTCCTGTGCGAACAGGTGTTCATGAACTTTTCAGTAAAAGGAAAGGTACCTCCAGGATTAGGCATTACCTGAGTAGGGGTGCATGCTTGCAATTTTTTATTAGATTCATTAATGCCTCCCACATCCTAGTTTAGCCCCTCGGATTATTGGGTTCTTTTTCTTTATCTTCTGAATATGTTACTCAGCTCCTTACTCCACAAGCTGTCTCACTGACTTCATGTTAAAGAGCAGAGCAGCACTGCAGGGTTTCAGCTGTCCTGATTCAAGGTTGAGGAAATATGGACAAAAGCAGAGGAAGTGTACATGAATCCCTTCAATTCCTCCATAGGTCTACTTCCATGTTATAGTTAGAAATATCTCTTGGCTATGATAATGCATCTTTATTTTCCTTTTCTCCCTGTTGTTGCAATGGTGCTATGCAATCTGCTGGGTGATGAGCCATGCAGGCTGGCCTTGATCTGGTGAGAAAAATGCATGGTGGATGCATGAGCTGTTGCACTGAGACTAACTGCTCCTGTTTTCTGTTATTGCCCCTCTTACAAGGCATTTAACACTACCTAGATCAGTAGACCTTTCTTCTATTTTTTTCCAGTTCTCTTTTTTAATATTAGCGTGGAGTGCTCTACTCACAGTACGGTGAATGGTAAAAGACCATGTGCAGTCATTGGTACTGCTGTCGTTATTGGTTTTACTATTAATAACAATAAGTTCTACCGATCGCTCAATAGCTATCTTGCAAGAACAAATAAAAGGAATAGTCTCTGGCCTCACAGACCATGGCACTCCAAGACAACCAAACAAATAGTTCAGCAGGATGGCACAACGAAAAGGATGACTGAAGAAATAAACAATTTTCATTATAGTCAGCTTGGCAAACAGCATGGTGAGAGGAAATTGAAAAGTGGAATTGAATGAAAATTTCTCAAATTTTGAGAGGTGTTGTATGGAGTAAGGCATGGAGGTGATCTGAAGGATTGACAGAAAGGCAGAAAACAGTGGGAATATTGGAAGAGTGACATAAATTTATGAAGCCAAATGACCAGTGGTCTTCCAGTGTTTCTCAAACCTAGGGCTTCTGAATCGCTTTTTTTTGCCTGTGGTGGTGGGTAGAACAGCACTTCTCCTTTGTGCAAAAGGATGCTGAAAAATCATTGCTTATCATCATGTTTGTGCTTGCTGTGATATTCCAGTTTGTCCAAAGTAGAAATCACACCCTAACAGAAGTTGGCTAGTTTATTGAGAGACTTTTTCCACAAAGGTTACAGTGTTATTAAAAGACGTTCAGTCACTGATTTGGAAGCACTGCTGACAAGTTGCTTGTGTTACAGAGACAACTGTCTTCTCCTGACAGGAGCACAGCATTAGTGGCCTCTTGGTATCAAGTTTAGTAAATGGATGGTCTTCTGTAATACTTTGGTATGATGAGTGTTCTATTCAGACTAAGACTAGAATATTGGAGGGTTATTTAGCATCCATCTGTTTCACTTTTGGCTGATTCAGTTGCACAGGGTGGTTCAAAACCTCTCTCCAAGCTAATGAATCAGGCTTTCAGAATGTGTTTATTAGCTAGACCTCACAAGGGTTTGTGGCTGTCTCAACTTGAACCTTTTTTTAAAAAATACAACATTCAAAATTTATTCAATTAGTATTTCTTGTCTGTAGGCAACTGTGATAGTTTTATGAGAAAACCATAGCAAAATTCATTATGAAGGTAATTAGGAACTTCAGAATGTCCAGATTGTATTAAAAAGAAAGGATATTAATTTTGTTTATTGAGTTAGAATTAGTAAAACATTTGGAAATGTCTGTTCATTAAGATTATGAGAGTATTCAGTTGTGGGCAAGAGGCATCTAACGTTTTTTCCAGCTTGGGCTGTGGAAAACAAGGAACAGGCAACACAGAAAAGCAAATGCCGAGTTGCCATCTGTGAAATGAAATGGATAAGACGCAAGTTGCTGTGCTAATAAGTGTGCCATTTGTGCAGCTTCCACAGATGACAGTGCAGCAGAGAAGAAAGGTGGAACGCTTCATGCTGGCTTAATTGTTGGCATTCTAGTCCTGGTCCTCATTGTGGCTGCAGCCATCCTCGTGACTGTCTATATGTATCATCATCCGACGTCAGCAGCTAGTCTCTTCTTTATAGAGGTAAGACCAAAGAAACTTACTGTGATACTAGTCCTGTCACTTAGCTAGGATGATTGGGGTTTCCAGAATAGAACTTTCTTAACTAAATCTAGAAAGTATTGTCATGTTCATAGAATAAAGTTTTAAGAAAGGGACCTCTCATAGCAGGTGATGCTGTTTTATTCTTAGCAAGTTTGTCACTCAGATGCTTCTTTAGCTACCATTGCTATTTTGTATTATTTTGGTTGGTTGGTTGGTTAGTTTTACACAGGAAATATAACTAAAAGATATATCTCAGATACCACCCCACCTCTCGTTCCTATCCTTCATTTTACTCATGATAGCATTTTTCCATTAGCATTCATGTGCACTGGTAGTTTATTTTGGGACACATATTTTTACTGTTATTTTCCTGGGGAAAAATAAAATGTATGCATTCTTAATTCTCTAGAAGAGCTGACTTAAGTAAGTTTTCAGTTTGAAACCTGTGTGCTGTTCCATACATTCATTTGTTGAAATCTTTTTAACACTTTGCCTCAGAGTGTGGGAAAGATGCTTTTCACCTAATTTTAACATCTAAATCTAGCATTATCTCACTTTGTTCTTTTTATTAGTGTAGTGAGAAAAAGGCTGTTTTAGACCATGAGTCATCTGACCTATTTGAGACATCTTCTTCAGGATACATAAATAAGCATTTTTCTTCCTCAAATACCAATAACTCCCTTAGGTGTAGACACCCACATTGCAGATGCTGACATTTAGTCAGTTCAGCTCCACTGTACTTGAGAATATGAGAAAGGAGCATTAGCCATAGTTCTTTGATTCTACAAAAAACTGTGAATACCTCTACACCTACTTGTTTTTTTTTCAACTCAGCAGTGTTCCTCTACCTTAGGATAACCATAGAGTTGCTAAACATGAAAGAAAATGCTGACTGTTCATAAACCTCACTTGCAGTACTCCCTTTCTTTTAAGAGCCTGGACACATTCTAATGGGCAATAGTGAAGACACAGAACAACTGGAAGTGTTAGTCGGGACGTATCTAGGGATTGCTTAGGTAAAAGACTGGACCAGGAAGATACAGGCATTCATTCTTAGTGACAGCAGTGTGAATTGGAGTGAGACATGGACATGAATAGAATGATTAATATTTAAAATTGTATTATAATAAATACACCTCTTAGATGCGATAGTAGTGAGCAAAATCAAAAGGAATTGTTTATCAGTATTCCAGGCTCAAGCGGTGTAACTGTGTTAACTACCAGGGAACAGCATCCATGTAATAAAATCAATAGTTTTCTTTCATGTCTATGCAGCATTTCAAGGCAGTTCTCTACTGATGTAGACAAACAAAACTCCACTGAAGTCCTTGTGCAAAAGAGAAGGATTTGTCCCTTTCTTTTTTTCACACACAGATTTAATTTCTCTTCTTTTACTCTAGTAAAAACAAGTTTCTTATCTGTTATTATGTGACTGAAAAGGCTAAGTAAATGGCAACACCATTCTTTGAGGAGAGAAGAATACCAAATTAAAACACATATTTATTTTTGTTCTCAGTATAGTAATGGTATGTAAATTTATTTCGTTCATCAACATTGTACTCATCATGCGAACAGTGGTGCCTCAGTCAGTTTTGTTAAACCTATTCCACTGAATTTAATCTTTAGGTGGTATTAATCACTCTTTGCAGTCAAAGCTAAAGTATCTCTAGCAAGCAATGTAGAAATAAGTGTTTAGAAATAATAGAAAACATAATTTTTCTGTTTCAAATAAAGGGGAAATAATTTAGTAAGGACAGGATGAAGTAAATCAGTCAAAATCAAGTTTATGCAAAAGTTGGTGTAAACTACATCCTCTTTTGGTTACTAGGAAAATAGTGATACTTGTGAAGAATCAGCCATTTAGCATAAAATTATAAAAAATTACAGCTGTGAAGGGGTGGCCTTTCCCTGTGAGTGGTAAAACCACAAGGGGTGGATAAAGGGATTACTCTGTATTTCAGAACATTTCCACAAATTCAAAAACTGTAAAGCCATTATTAGTATCATAAGCAAGGAAGAACAGAATAAGGTAATCCATTTTTGAAAGAAAATGCTTTAAGAAGTAAAATCATTTACTTTCCAAACAAAAAAAAAAATAAAATTTGACCCATTCAAAAAATAAAGACTATAATATATTATTCTTATATTCATCTGACCTATAGGATGTACATGATTTCAATGCAGAGGAGAATGTATATTCTCAGACTTTCATTTTGAAAGTGAAGTACTTAAGAAAAGAAAAAAAGGCATAACTGGTATAAATAGGTCACTTATGAAAAAGCATTCCTTACTGAATTTGTGCAATTGAAAAAAAAAAAAAAAAGAGTAAGCGGCTACAGATAACATGGTACCCCACAAACAACAGCAGACAAGCTGCATTATTTATGGGAAATGAATGAAATGTGGATCTGATGTTACTGTTCTGGGGAAAGAGCTCAAGAGGATTGCCATGGGCTTGTCATGAAATGAAAACAAGCACGTAAATATTTCACAGTATCATACTGTTTTGTATGAGTCTTTTCATTAATAAAGCAAGTTGCACAGTTAAAACAAGATGTGACAGATGGACAGGCAGCTCCTTCATGCAGTTGTCTAAAAAATTACCAGTGCACTGGTCTCCCATCGAGTCTTCTAGCCAAATCAAGATCTGCATCAGTTTATCATCAGTAATTAATATAAATCCAAGGCTGGATAGGATAAAGGATGAGGACCTGTCCCATTTGTGTTTACTTTTAAAGAAGCTACTTTATAGAGGCATCGTATTGACATTAAGCATAGCATTCATTCGAAACTTAACACGATTAATAACTTTTTTACATCTAAGATTCTAGGACACTGTCATGATTTTGTAGGTAAAGCAGCATATCAGCCAGATTTTGTTGGGTTTTTTTAGGTTAAGGGCTGTGTAAGGAATTTTGAGTTGATTTGGTTTATAGTCATAACTGATTACTGAATAATGAAAAGTATGATAAACTGATCCTGTATCTGAGGCTTTAAGTCTTTTTCTTTCTTGTGTTCTATGCAGATATCACTCAATATTCACTTACGTCCTCACTCAGGTTTTTGCATAGCTCATCTCAAATCCCAGTTGTGATGCCCCTCATGTTTGTTGTATAGTGAGCTCCCCCAGACAGGGATAAATACACCTACATTTTGATTGCAGTGTTTAACTTTGCACTGATAAATGCAATCCCTTGCGACACCTCTGAGCACCATTAAATGACAACCTGAGTGCACTAGTTGGTTTAAACAAGTGATACACAAAAGCCAAGAAAAACACAATTTATTTCAAAAACAACTATTGTCTCAGAAAAGCATAACATTATTCTGTGATTTTTTTTTTTACACTTAAAAGTCTGAAGAAAATGTTTTCTTTAGTGGTTTTGTTCATAGCTGTTGAACACAATGCGTATGTGCAGCCCCACCTGGAACAAAAATAGCTGTTTTGTACAAATAACTTGAGAAGTTAATGCTATTCAATTTGTCCATGATAGTGTATCATTTTAAAAGAATAAGATCAAAATAGTTTAATACTTTTAAAAAAAAATATTCCCCTTTTTCTTAAGTGTGTAGAAGATTCAAACCAAAATGCAATGTTTTCCTGTTTCTTCCAGCCCCCACACTATTCAACATGTGTTTCATTAAGTTGGATGCTTCTCTGGTGACCTAAAGACAGAATTAATTATCAACTTTTAAAGTTGAGGGAGTTTCAATTAAAGTTACAGTGAATGCAGGCTCTTTCTAAAAGCTGAGAGTAAACATTGACTAAAGATTAGCTTGTGGAGTGACAGAGCAGATGTTGTATGCTTTGATATTTTATTTATTTATGGTTATCTTTATGGTATTTTCTGTCCCTTTAATTTTACTTTGTTTCCAGTTGTTTCCCCTTTTGAATCAAGCTACATACCTACTCTTACCTCAAGGAATCTTGTCTCTTTTGCGTATACTTTGAACTTGCACTTGTTTGTAAAAGCAGTGTACATGTCAAATAGTGCTTTTCATGTGTTTTTCAACAAAGTGGAAGCTTGTGTCATAAATCTAGCTGTAATACATGTAGCTACACAATAGCTAAATCACAATTAAAAATAATTAATTTATTCACTAACTTGTATAGTATACTTGCATTCAGGATTTAAGGCTAGGTGGCCAAGAAGCCAAACATGATGCCCCTATTGTAGTACATTGCATGCTTGTGATATAGATCATAACAAAAGTGATGTAGATATCTGAAGCTGAATGTAAATGAGGGCAAAGAAACTCCCATATAAGTCAGGTAGATTTGGTCAAATTTCAATGGGTTGTGGGCCAAACAGCAACCTTAGTAGTATTTTGTATTTCACGTCTTTTTCTTCATGTTCTATTTTTCTTGTGCTGGTGTTGGGTTTTTTTAACCTTTATTGATTTGCATTTGTGTGTGAACTTTGACACTGAGAGCCATTAATGTCCAGGGAACATTTAGCAAATCAAAAATCAAGGCATAAGGCAGACTGTGTTTTACTCTAATGTCTTTTGCCTGTTTGCACCCAGTTATCTGTGGACACAGAAGGTTGCATGACACAAGAAGTTTTCATGCACATGCATTTTTGGTGTTTTTCTTACCTTTCTCATGTATATGTTAGCCCAAAGTCTTTTTATTGTTTGAAGCAAACCTCAGCTGTCATCCCAGTGCTCTGCCTTTGGAGAACAAAGAACGTGATCTGACCACAGCTGAGGAGACAGCAGAAGAATTGCTGGCCAATATGAAGGCAGGGAGTCAGACGCTGCAATGTCTTTTTGCAGCTGGACACAGTGGTATCATTGCCAAACGTGCTTTTGTAAGGCTGAAGAACATCAGAATAAAACTCTGTGGCAGTTCTCTGTGGGTAGGGGATTTCAAGGAGTCTGAACTAACACTGCAAATTGGGACCATCTTAACCTTAGGCAAAAAGCCTTTCTTTTGTATTCAGCCTATAGGTACAAAACCAAATCCAACTTACTAGCACATGTAGACTCTGAAGCTGTAAGGATATGAGTGAATTCAGAGCCTATTATTTCTTAATAGCGGCTATGTATGTCTTAGTAGTAATTAATGATACACACTGAAGAGCAGTGTGGGTGTTTGTGGTTACAAGTTACTGTTCTTTTGAATTAAGATCCCATTTTAAAGGTCACAGCCTTTGCCTTGATGTTCCCACCCTCCTTGGAGGTTTTCTGTAGCTTTATTGTGCTGATTCAGCTGCTTTGAAACATACATGTACACTTACACACACATGCACTAACTGTGTCTTTTTTAGGTTTGTTTTGTTGTTTTTTTTTTTACTTCACTTTGGATGTTTAACCTGGATAATTTCACAAATCTGTTTTTCAAATGGCCACACAGAGAGTTGAACTGGTGCTATGGAGCCAGAGAGTGACCTTGGAAGAAAAAGAGGGAAGAGCAGCTACAGACTTTGGCAAATAAGATATTAGTGTGTGATCAGAGTCAGGGGAGTGCATTTCTACTCCTCCTTATTTAACTTGAAGTATATCTTTAGTAGTAAAGAATTAATTAAGCTTGGGACTGTTTTTTAACATAAAGACCAACCAGCACGGAAGGATCTGCATTCATGTTTTCTAACTCACAGTAGTTCCTGAATCCTGAGCCCTACCTGGGATGGTCTGAAAAAGCACTAATTGTTGGGTATTCTTCTAATGGTTGACCTGTATAGAGTGTTTCGGTATCTGGGAACATTCACTGGCATGCAGATGTGGCAGTAATTTTTTTCTCAGATTTTGACCTCCTGCTCATCCCCTGTCCACTTAGAGGAATGAAATAAAAGGATAAAATAGACAAAAAAGCTGGAGAGAGCTCTTGGACTTTCAGAGCTCAGGGATTTAATGGGTGTTTCTGGCTTGCTGTCATACTTCTCTGCTCATAGCAGCACTTCACAAATAAGAGCCATCATTTAATATCCAGCCCTGTTGTCCATGCACTGTTTTCAGGCCTCTGCATTAATGTCACAAAAGCAGTGTATGTTTTCAAAGGAGATGTACATAAGAGAGAGCGTAAAAAAGAAAGGCGGCATTTTAAAAAAGGAGTCAAATCCTCAGATGGTTTAGACAGGTGATGAAGCTCACACAGCTCTGCTGATTTCTTCTGAGATATGTCCCATTGGTGGGGTTTGGGGTTGTTGTTTTTTTTTGTTTTGGGTTTGTTTTTTGGTTGGTGGTTTTTGTTTTGTTTGGGTTTGTGTTTTTTTTTTTGGGGGGGGTGTGTGTGGTTTTTTACAGGAGATTATGCTTTTTGTTTAAAAAAGGCTTGACATGATTATCTATTCGATTTTGCCCAGAAGTTCAGGCTCAATTGTGTTTCATGAAGATGACGATGAAAAAAGAGAACAAGTATCATTTTTCTCTTCTTTCAAAGTCCTGCAGTGTCCTGGCATTTGGGGTGTTGTCATTGATCTTGCTGTCATTGCTTTGTACTGATAGTAAAGTTATTTTTTCCAAAGCTTATCCAGTTCAGCAGGAACCAGCAGCTCAGCAAGGGAAACCTAAATCAACCACAAGGGAGAAGCACTAAAATAAATAATCAACACTGACAATAAAAGTCAAAGGTGGGGAGGAAGGAGGCATTCTGTTTCTCGTCCATGAGCAGCCAACTACTTAGATGAACGTAAGACTGCAGAAACATTGTTGTAACAAGAAGTGGTCTAAATCACAAAGAGATACTTTAAACAAGCACTTCTATCAAAAAGAAAAATAAATGAAGCTGGTAAATTATCCTACTGAATCTTAAGTCTGAAGCAATCTTTATTTCAGAACAGTTTCTTCAAAATATTGGATTAACATGGTGTCAGACAATGGATCTTTTCTTATTCCTGGAAATACATAGCAGAAGTACAGTTTCAGATATTTGAAACCTCATCTATTTCTGACTGTGTTCTGCCAAATAAATTGAGTGTTTCTAGAAGAGGTTAAAGACTGATGCACAAATTGTAATTGCATAAACAATATTTCAGGTAACTCTGAGCACAAAAATACATTTTATGGGCAAGATAGTTGATAACGGATATTTCCTCATTGTAAGAAAGCAAAAGGCCTGGCTACTGAGATAGATAAACAGTGGACCAGTGCACTTAGACAAATGGGTCTTAATGGTATCAGGTTAATGAATGGTCATTTAGTAATAGACCTTCCTATAGTTTTTTCCCTTTTCATAATCCATTTGAGTAAGTCATTGCAATTTTTCTAGGGTTTTGAGAACTGATACAGAATTTGGATAGCTCTGTATTTACATATTTTCAATTGAGAGGGTTAAATAGGCCTTGTTGGCAAAGTGTGGTTAAAGAATACAGCTTTTAAATAGATTTAAATGTCTTTGTGACCTTGAATTAGACAAAGAACTTGACAGTGATGGAAATGTAAGATGCAGCTTTCAGTTGAAATGGTGAAACAGTCCTCTGAATGATTGAAAGATCTGAAATACAGGAAAATAATCAAGAGGTAGAGAAGAGAAAGTTACATCAGAGCATTCAGCCTAAAAAAGGTTCAGTGACTTCATCTTTTGTGTTGTTTAGTGGGAAATCAAGTTTGCTAGGGAGTTCAGGAGAGTCTTTCAAGATTTTGAAAGATTGACCTTCTCATACTAATTCAAGTGTTTATACTCACGTAAACTCATTTTGGAAAGAGAATGTCTTGGTGAAATTTGCTGTTCAAGGTTTACTGCTGAATAGGAATGCTGAGTTGATCCATGCACAAGCACTCTGGGGCTTTATGCTGGTTGAAATGTACAAAGGAACTTTTTGATAATCTTTTTTTAAAAAAAATTAGAGGGAGGTGTGTGCGTGTGTGGCAGTATTGGGAAGATGACAGAGGGCAGATTTTTCATTATGTTTCCCCTTCACTGCTCTTATGACATTGCAGATCTTTATAGAATCATACTCATTTCCATTTTTCTGTACTGAATGAAGGATAGGATGATGATGGGATGGGGATAGTAGAGGGTAGGATGTAATAATATCAAATATGTAATACATGTTGCCAAGTTCCTTCTGTCCATTACTGACAGAAACTTGTCTTCATGCATCCGTCTTCATATAATTTTTGATAGATAAAAGATGCTTTATAAGGCTCAAAATTCCCTCATGTTGAAAGATGTCAAAAGAACATACTTGGAGATTCCCATGCAATTGCATTCCCATACCTTGCATTCCCATGCAACAGTGAGAGGATACTCCAGTTGCCACCTTTTAGTATTCATACATAGAATCCTCTCTTTTTTTTCTTAGAAGTAAGACAAACTGTATCCATTCTACCTCTACTGCAAGATTTCCACTGCAAGAGTCCAACTGAATATGAGGAAAAACTTTGAGGGTAACAGAGCACTGGGACAGGCTGCCCAGAGAGGCTGTGGAGCCTCCTTCCCTGGAGATATTCAAAGCCTGCCTGGACATGATCCTGTGCAACCTGCTTTAAGTGAACCTATTTCAGCAGGTGTTGGACTAGATGATTTCCAGAGGTCCCTTCCAACCCTGACCATTCTGTGATTCACATAAAGGCACTTACTCTAGCCCAGGCATCCTCAAACTACAGCCTGTGGGCTGGATATGGCCCCCCAGGGTCCTCAATCCGGCCCCCGGTATTTACAGAATCCCCCTGCCAGGAGTTGGGGGGGGGAACCAAGCAGCCGCAGATGACTGCCTGCCACTTAAGCCGCCCGCCGCCCCCTGGTTAAAGTTTGAGGACCCCTGCTCTAGCCTCTAGCAATACTCTAGTGTTGCTGTAGGAAGTCAATTAAACTGCACAACCAGCAACAACGGTGTAGACAGGTATAATGTAAGAAATGTGAAGGTAGCTCTCACTTTCCATGGATTATCCAACTGCTGGTTTCTTTCATTTTATCTCACTGATTTTCAATAGGAACTAACTTTTTTGTTTGATGTGTATCATAAATTATTCTTCTACATCCTGACATGTATCTTCTGCATCCTGGTCCTGTAAGGTCATAAGCTGTTTTCCCTTAACTTATTTGCTTAAAATAATGAACCCAAGGAAGCTTTGGTCCTATTGAAAAAACCTTACTCCAGTTTTCCCATTTTGTAACACACTGAAAGGAAGCGGGAGTTACAACTCTTCTGCCACAGCTCAGAGGATTTCCTTTAAGAGTTCTAATTCTAGAGGAAAAAACAGATTTTTTTTATCTTAAATTGGATGACAAAACTAAGGAATTATTTTAAATACACAGCTTGCTTTGTCCCTGTTTTGTTTTATTTGGGTTTGGCATTTGGGATTTTTTTGGGGGGTGGGGTTTTTGTATCTTCTGATTAATCTCCTTCACAGACAATAAAGGGGCAGAATGCATTAGGCCTTTCCTGAGCTGCTTCAGTAACACAAGGAGCTTTGTATCTCACAACATCAATGAAGTTGCTTTTGTTTTTATCGATTAAAACTGTAATATCTACTGCTTTTGTGGGGTCAATACTTAAGTCAATGAATTGATAGCTTGTCAGTGCTCTTTTTTAAGACTGGCAACCACTTACATTACCCACATGCACACAAAGAAGTTGAAATTGAATAGACTGCCACTAGGAATAGAAAATCTCATCTCAGGCATGAAGAGAAACCACCAAAAGCTGTAACTGTAGTATTTGGAGATAACCTTTGAATCTGTTGGTTTATTTCTGGAACACCAGCTGATGTTTATCTTGTATGACATTGTGTTATTAGAACTGATAGACATCTGTTCCATATTTCATCATATGGGAAGGCCAGTTAAAAAGAATAGTTCAGAATGGTAGATTTAGCAACTAATCATGGGTTCATCTTAAAATGAAATTGGGGAGGAACTTAATAGATTAAAACTGAGCTCATCCTTACATGCTGCCATTTGAGACTGTTTTTAATTATTTTTCCTACTATTTTTCCAGTGGTTTTTCATTTTCTCTTTTCATTAGAGACCTCTTGGTCAAATTCTTTTCTCATTTATACCAGTGTAAATCTGAAATAAGTCGTTACATTTAATTGAATTATTCTTGATTTACTTCAGTGAGTGTGGGAACAGAATATGACCCTTTTTCTTTAACAGTAACCAAACTGTCCCTCTTAATTTTGAAACCACTCTGAAACAAGCTAAGGTAGAAAAAAGTTTCCAAAGTTTGAATAGACTAAGTTTTCTTATTAGGAAAAGACATCCATTAAAGAGGACAGTGTCCTGCCTTCCTACATTGCAGGAAGCTGCCGCATTGAAAGGCCTGGGATTTTAAATTACCTGCCAAACAGAATTTAACTCTGAACGCCTCAAAAGTAACCTGATCCTACAATGGGAGAAAAAGGAACCAATTGCTTTTATAGTGTCTCTTCCTAAGGGTGATCTCTGAGGACGACTTTGTGCTGTACCCACAGGCAGCTGTGTGGTTTGATGGTAAGAAGATTCAGAGGTCCCCCGAGCTTGCTTTGGTGGCTGCTGCACAACAGCACCGTGAGCCTCAGCATAATGTCATGGCCTTAGCTGTTCTGTGATCCCCAGCACTGCCGCTCAGCAGCATGAAATATCCTTAGGGATTGAAAGGCAACCAAAATGGGCTATTATGACAACAAGAAAATCAAATGCAATGTTTATTTTCAGATGAAAGATCATAAAGTAAAATTGCTTAGATTTTGACCTGTCGATGGAAATGCAGGCTGTAACTTAATGTCATTGTTTCTCCTCATTTTCCTGCAGTGTTTCTGAATAGGTTGATGCATCTTCTAGGCCTCTTTCCAAGCAGATTGCAGACAGTAAAGAAAAAGGAGTATGTGTCAGCATATTTAGCAGATAAGATTTCCAATAGGGAATAATCATTTTAAGGAGAGCCTCTTCTGTTACCTGGCTTTAAGAAGTTTTCCTGCTCTCCTGAAAGTATTCACTTTGACAGAATCTCAGCTTGGTCACCCAGTCTGAAACTTCCCAGGCATCAATTACTTTGAAAATACAGGTTTTTTAAAGCATGTTTCCATCCCAGAGGCATCATAATCATACAGGAATTGTTTATCCACCCTAGAAAAGATCTTTTACTTTCCTGTTTATTAGCTGTTTTTAAAGAAGACACCAAAGATCCTAAAGAAAATTGATTAGAACTTCTAAGACCCTTGTACCTAAAGGTCATAAAAGTTTAAATGCAAAAGGTTGCTTCTATTTGAACCATCAAATAAACTACTCAAGTAGAAATTATGGCACTTGATATATTTATTGTTTTGGCAGTCCTGCATGAGCATGTCAGAATTTTGTTCTAAATATTTTTTTAAAGCACAGTTTCTGTTGACTCTGCTACATGTTTTCCCCTAGAGTAGAGTATGTTAGCAAATTTTTATGCAGAACTAGGAAGGAAGAGCAGTGGACAGATCCTTTAGGAGGTGGTGGATCAGCAGTTCTTTATATGACAAAAGTCACACTGATAAACCATTTTAGACAGGAGCTGTTTCATCTTCTTCAGTGCTAGGACTCGCAGTATTTTTTTAGGTTTTTAAGAACAGCCATGAGCCACAGATTTAGAAAGAGGTATTAATTCCTCTGACTTTTGCTGCTGGTGAACTGTGCTTCTCCACTCCTGTAACAACTACATGGAGTGGGTTTTAGTATTAGACCAAAATTAGAGGGCATTGTTAAAGTTTTTTATTAGTAATTTATTGTTGTACCCTTCATATTCTGAAAGCTTATTTTCTTGTTGCTGTTACAGCGACGTCCAAGCAGATGGCCAGCAATGAAATTCAGAAGAGGATCTGGACATCCTGCCTATGCTGAAGTGGAACCAGTTGGAGAAAAAGAAGGGTTCATCGTATCAGAGCAGTGCTAAAATTTCTAGGACAGAACACCAGTACTGGCCTACAGGTGTAAGACATTTACTTTGCCTCACTTTAAAAAAAAGGAGCCCTAAGCTGCTGTAGTCTGATAGAAGATTTTGGATAAGCTTTGTCCAAGAAGAAAAACAATCTAAGGTACCAGATTACCACTGCACAGTAGTTTTTGTTAGTGGACTGAGACACAATGGTTCATGCAGAACACTTGTCAGTGGACACCGACAGTATCAGAACTATGGCACAAGTGCCATGTTATTGGCTTTAGGTATGGGGTTGCACAGTAGTCAAAAATATAATAAAGCTTTGGTGCACAAGGGTATTGCCCTTCAGTTCAAGTGTTCTTCTCTGGTATCTCAAAGATGGAGTGAAAATCTGTACCCTTTCAGTGAAAAGAGCACTGATCAGTGTTCACAGGTGAGTGAGAAAAGTATCTTAATGTAATGCAGGTAAAGAAGAAAAAAAGGAATTTTACAGTACTTCTATAAGTGGATGAGAAATACACTCACTTTTCAATTTTAAATTAACCTACCCACCTAACTGAGCGAGTCACAATGTATATGCTTTCCAGGAGTAGTACAATGTTTCTCGTACATTGCTGATTACTATTCTTCTAAACAACTCATGGTATAGAAATTGGTAAGAAATTAAGACAACAGAGTATTTTCACAGTGGTGAAATTATTTTATTTCATGGGTGTTCACAATAAATTGGGTTGATATTTGGTTTCAATGTTTACTAAAAATTAATTATCAGGTTTGCTTCAAGGAATATCTTTCATTTCTGAGCAGTAGGCTGAAGTAAAGGCAACAGATCCATTTGGCTGCCAGAGATCTTATGGACTATATCTTAGGCAATGTGATAAAAATAGTTTTCAACAAATGGGTTTCTATCCTTTGCCATTTCATTGTGAGTCCTTACTGAGAAGCACCACAGACTTCAATGCACCCCTTCCAGACATTCAGATACAAATGTTATTGAACCCTGCTGATTCATACAGTGATTTTGTTTAATGCACATAGTAGTTGCATAAATATATATAAAAATATATTTTTTTTTTATAGCTAACACAAGGCAGGCTCTTGTGACTGTTAAGACTGCATTTTTGTCATCCAGACAAAGGAAATGGATTGCATTACTGCGTATTTCCACAGAGTTGTAAAATAATCCTTAATATTAGAATATTTTTATGTTGTGTAGGGAAGGTGGTTCATGTAGTTGCAGTGCCATAACCTTTCTGCCTATTGGAACCACTCTTTCTTTAGCGTTGACCCTTTCCCTCCATTATAGGGAAGGACAAGACTATAAATTCACACCATCAAAACAGTTACTCCTTTCATGGAGGGGGTTAAATATACACTGAGACCCAGATCTTCCATGAGGAGTGGGAACCTAAATGCTTTGATGATCTGGGCCTGATCTATTAAAATATTAAATTCAGGTATTGTATGTACATTTCATCATAGTCATTGACTGTTAGATTTTTTACATACTGTACAAGTCACTTGAATAATTTTAAAATGAGGTATACAACATTTGCAATTTCAGATCTCAAGCAGTTAAAAAAAAGTTGTAGATACCACCTTAATAGTACAGTCATTTACATTTCTTGTTGATGCTTGTATGGTCTAAAATTGATTACTTCATGCTGTTTTAAAAAAAAAATCAAACATGATTTTTACTTGTTATTTTGTTCGGTAAATAATACAATACTGTATTTTCTGTATTCTTTTCTTTTGGATAACACACTTTTATTTTCATCTGTTCTAAATCATCTAGCGTGAGATTGAAACTGTTCAGAACCTAACTGGTATTAATCTGAAGGTACTAACACATTGTCTCGAAGCCTGGTGAAAAGCCTGTGGCAAGTATTCATTTCAATTTGTGTGGGTCTGCTGAGCCCCATTTCTAATAGGCTTGGATTAAATTGCAGGCTGTTAATTCCAATAGCAATAACCAAATGTATGCACATATATATATGGTGAAACTCATTTTTATTAAATAAAAATGTATCAGTGCACATCATTTAGACACGTATTTGGTGTGCAATACTTATTATTAGTTTTTCTAGGAATCTTGGAAGTCATCAGCTAGGGTTCATTGGCTAAATGAAGCAATTGTAGAGCTTCTATTTGAAGCATGCTGGAATAGTATGAAATTATTTGTATTTCAGAACACATCTTGGCAAATTGTACTAAGATATTTACAAAAAATATACACAGTACTGCAATAAGTTCAAGGGATGTTCCATATAGGTAAAGAAGATTTATATTATTATGGGTTTGCAGGTCTGCACTTTGGCTGATTCACTCATGTTTTCCATGTTTTTACCCATGTATGTAATACATGTCATGCAATGGAGCTGGCAGAATGTTTGTAACATGATTAGACAAACAGAACAACAATTTTAAAATCCAGAATTTTGATTAATTTTGTTTTAAAGCCCTCTTGCACAGCTGAAGGATGTTAGTGTTTGCAAACTAACTCAAATTTCATACTCCTTTGTAAAATAATAGCAGTTATTTTTTTCACTCTTTGTCCACCTCATAATTTGGTGAACAAATTCACTTGTTTATGGGGAACATCATAGTGTACTTCTTTTAATTTTTGCTATGATGTTATATGCTATGAATTATAGCATGATGAGTTGCTGGGTTTATTTAATAAGACTGATAGACATATGTTTATGTCTGATAAGAACTGATATCCAAAAACTTCCTGCATACTAATGGATGTATAATGTCTCATTGGTGTCTGCTTTTATATATTCTGTGGTATGTTCTACTTACCCCACTAGGCAAAAGTTAAGTAATCTGTTGCTGTTTTGTAATTCCATCTGGTTTTCTAATTTTTTAATAATTAAAGTTGCCACATTAAAAATTATACAAATATTAATCAATAGGTGTGATGAAATATTGACATTAATTGAGAATCCTATTCTTATCATTTTATAAAGCACCAGGATAGTTCGTTCAGACCCTCTCTCAGAGATCCAGCTGAAATATTATTCAGCAATTCATAAAGAAATTTCTATCCAGGTCTCTGAAACAGTGGCTTTACTAGCATTCCCACTGGTCCTTCATTTGAAAGTAATTCAGAATATTTAATTTATTTCAATACTTACTTACAGTGTTATTTATTCTAACAGTTATCTTAACTCAAACTTTCCTGTAAATTTGTATATCTGATGCATGGAATGTTTGCAAGATCTCCTGAATTATCATTTCTTATTATTTTCTATTTTAGTTTTAAATGTTCCATAACACCTAACAGTCACAGTGCTGTGCTTCAGCTCATCCTGTTATACAGAAAAGAGGAAAGTTTGAACAGCAAGGCTTCAAAGCACATTACTAAATAGCTCTTTAAATCTCAGTAAGATGAAGCAGTGAATCAGATACATGTATCACACACAGAGATTGTTGAAGAAAGACCTTTACATTTGAAAAAATTTATTCAGATATTAAGAAATTCTGAAACTGTTGAAGAAGTGGAATTGTAATTTCACTCCCATGCTCATACATATAATGATGCAGTCTTATTTAATCACCTGCTGTGTTTCTCAGTGCACCCTGTGATGCATTAGACATAGAGAATGCAGGCTGTTCTTAAGAAGCAAGTATTCCATATTTTTCTTCTTGCTCAAATATTATTGTACTTTTCCCGAAGCCTGCTCAGAAGACTACTTCCCCCCCACCCCCCCTGGACTTTTCTTCCTTTTCCCATCATTGTTGTACTTTAGGAATACATACACCTTGATTTATTTGAGTTCTGAGCATTCTTGCAAAGGGAGACAATTTTCCAGAGAAGACCAATGTGAAACTGTTCCTCCTTTTATTGTAACTGCCTTCCTTGTTCTCAACAGCTTCTGCTGCAAAATTACATAAATGTCTTGTAAGTAACAACCTCCTTCTATGTGCCATTATAATTTGGCTTCAGATCAAGTTCATTTTCTACAAATAATGCATGTGGTGGAATTCTGGGCGGAAATGTAATGCATCACTGTATTTTGAAAAATTGTGGAAGCCAAATTAGATTTTTATGAGATGAACAGAGTATTTGACTTTGCAAATGTTACCATTTTTCCTTGGTCAACAGAGTTCAAACTATAAAACTCTCACTACAAAAATATCTGAACCAGCTGAATAGTTGAATCACTGGTTTGCCATCCAAATGTGGACAGCAATGGAAAAGTGTTAAGCCAATTTGCCAGTGAGCAGGGAAGATGTTTTCTTTGCAGAAGAGTACTAAGGCTTCCAAGGAAAACATGAGAATATTTCTATGCTCTATTGGAGCACCTCCTGGACAAGCAAAAGCAACTGTAAATGACAACTTCCATCTTTTTTATGTGTAGAGAATCTCTGAACAAGACTCTGCAAGCAGTTGTCATGAGCTGGCAGTATTTCACGTAGTAGGTGACTAGAGCATGCAGGGTGCCCCATATTGGTTAATGTTCCAGCTCACAGACCATCAAAGGAAAATTTCATTTTGAGTGCATACAGTGGCTGAAACAATGGCCACATTAGTATTTTCTGACACAAGCAATGAAGCTTTGTATAATGACAAGATTTGACATCCACCTAGAAGGTATTTCTGCTGTGCAAAACCATAGTGACTGCAGCCATCGTATTAGCCATTAGGAAAAGAACAGGGATAGAGCACAAATTCAGCTCAGATCAATATTTTTTGCTTTCAGTGAGGAGAACGAATAGCAGCAAGCACTGTTGTCCAGAGTAAGATCATTGGAATCCTTACACATATGCACCTTCTTGCAGAGAGCTACTTGAAGCCTAAAACCTCCAGAATTAAATGCTACTGAACAATGATGTAGCATTCACTCTAATTCTCATGTTTTACACAGAGACTTCAGGGACTGATACCTGCTACTGCTTTTCTTTGTGGATGCGGTAAGTTGGGTTTGGGTGCTGGTTTGGGGGGTTTGGCATTTTTTTTGAAGTCGGAGGAGGAGAAGGGAACAATGCAGGAGGGGAAGGGTGTCAGTATTCCCAGATGTTCTAGAGACAGGGCAAGAAACCTTGAGAGCATTACTACCATATGCCAGTGGCAACTGAGTGAGAACACGAGGTGTTCCTTTATGTCCAGCTCCCTCATTTAAAAAGTCAGAAATGTCACCAGAACAACTAGCTTCTGCCTAAATCTGCAGGAGTCCCTGTTTCACCTCATGGAGGGTTTATGTGGGGAAAAGGCTTGAACCACAGGCAGTGTTTTGAGGTAGAACAGTGCTTTACCAGAAGCCAAATGTGTCAAAACAGGATGCAGCTTACATAACGCTGAGAGGGGAAAAATGAGATTCATTTTATCCAGAGTAGCTGATATCTTTATGGCTGGAGGACTTATAAAATATTCAGGTCTGTGGGCTGATTCAACTTGATTTAGAGAGTATCATAATCCTAAATCTGTCCTTTAACTATCAGTTTATTGTCAGATCTTAGGAGAGTGTCTTGACTTCTTAATTTTTTGTGGAGATGAAAACAGCTGAGGATACTAAGTGGAATAAAGTATCTTTCAGGTAAGAGGAGTCTCATCTCCTGACATGGTTTTCTTCCAAGTGGAGTAGGTGCTCCTCTGCGCACAGCTCATTTCAATGGGTCTCGTGCTGACTCCACGTTTTTTCTCAGGACATCTCACACTTTTTGATGCAATTCTCTGTCTCTTGCAAGATTTTTCAATACTATCTCCTGCCTCACTTTTTTATTCTTTTCTTTTGTTTTTTCTCACCTCTTAATCTAATGCTGCATTCTCAATACTTTGCTCTCTCGCACTCCCTTAAGCCCCGAATTACACACTGAAATGACCACTTTCAGTGTCACTCAAAATAACCCTCAACCTGAAGAAAGTTCCACTTGATTTTTTTTCTGTGTGTGGGTTCTGGTTAATACAGTATCTGGAGGTAGATTTTCCTGTTATTGACTGAATTCTGTCCATGGGAGTTAGCATGCTGAATTCTGAATCTCTTGGAAACTGTCTATTTAGACATTTTGGTCAAACAAACTACTGGTCTCTTCAGTGGAAAACTTGTCCCATATGATTTTTTTTAAAGCAGCAAAAGGACTTTAAAAGCAGGCCTCAAGACATTACTCTTAATTACATACATTTAACTCAGCAGATATTTTTTCCCAATTAGTGAATACCGATGCCCGTTGTCTCTGTTGTCTCTCTGGGAAGATAGTGTTTAGGGATATTAATTAAACTCTTCCCATGCAGTTTTGCATATTTTCCCTTGGCATAGTTATTAAAAAAAAAAACCAAACACAACGTCATTTTATTAATTGCTAATATTAGTTTGAAAGAGAGTTTATTGACTGCTTGGGTGGCACAGTGTTAGCTCAGGCACCCACTAGCTGTTAGTAATAAATATAATTTGAGCCTATCTAGCTTTATATGCTGTTTTAATTACTAGATCTTTCTTTTTTATTACTAGATCTTTCTTTTTTTTTAGTTTCAATGAGGGTTGTTAAATTTTGTTTTGGGAGGTAGCAAATGATACTGTAACCTGATTGTCACATCTGACTACACATCAGCAATGGTGTCCTTTTATCTAAGCTTTTCATCCCAAAGCTTTTCAGCCCTGCCTCACCTGCAGGCATGTCAGGATCACACCACAAGCACAGCCCGGTTCGTGTTCCCAAAATGGCGTGCCTCTCACAGACACCTGGGTATTTTCACAGTGACCTGTATCCAGAAGGAATCCCATTCCTAGAGAGATGAACCTGGCAGTCAAGGTTACAGATGGAGTGACTGAAAATAACTCACTTTGTAGAACAGGAACAGTGCACAGCGGCAGCGTCGCTGGGTGGAATTACCTCCAGTGCTCAGCGGCCTGCAGGCTGAGGCCTGCCCCCAGCCACAGCCCCTCAAGCGCGGTACAGGCTGGGAATAGGGCAGGGCAGGGGGTGCTCGGAGCACTGCAGATGCCCTTCTTGCCCAGGGAGCAAAGAGGCACTGGGCACCTCACTAAGCGGTAACTTCTCGCCACCCCCGCCTTGTCAGCACTGAGCACGAGCAAAAGGTCTCCTCAAGGAACGCACGCAGGGTGAGAGGGGAGGCCTGAGCACAGCCTTGTTTCTGTGCCAGACGGTGCATGCTTGCAACCCCCCACACTCACCCGCTTCCTCCAGCTGCTGTCAAGTGTTCTCTCAGTGCAGGACCTGGAGTAGTGAGCGATGCGGATGATACAAAACCAAGAGCACTCTGTTACTGCAAAAGGTGACACACAGTCATGTCACTCTGTTTTACTCCGGACCTTCTGCAGCACTGATGTGCATCCTGCTGCCAGGATCTGACAGATCTCCACCCTGCGCTTTGTCCTCCTCACCTGAGGTACAGGTGAGCATGTCAGTGAAATGTGTTCAGGGCTTGACTTGGCCTGTGGGATTCTGCCTAGAGGGAACCAGATATGACAAGAAGCCTGATGGGAGCTGACAGTCTTTTTTAAAAGAGCTAACATCTAAAGTTTTAGCTAGGAATGTAAATTTTCCTTAGTGAAGAGCTTTGGTATGTAAAGTTGTTTGACACATATGACCACCTTTGGCTGCGTTATCCTACACAGCTTTGACTTTAAGGGCTAGAGCAATGAGAAGCACACGGCCTATCCTTAACACTTGCTGACAGCAATGGTCAGTGGTGAGTTCAGCAGCCATCTCCGTCTACACTCGGTGGTAATGGTGATGGGCTGACCCCTCTTGGAGACTAACCCTAGCAATTACAGCATTTATCCGTGAAGTGAGAGATGCAGCGCTCAGCCTGGGAGGCATGTGAAGTCTCATTACCCAGGACAGCACCCCAACTAATGGTATGCACATTAAGCTCCCCCAACCCCTTTCCACATAAGCTGCCCCCCACTCAGTTGCAGAAAAGATGCAATATTCTTCGGCCGCAAAATGAGTGAGCATGGCGTGGTACTAATCAGTTAGTACTGTAAAAGATTGTGCCAAAGGGATGAGGAGTGTGTTGGGTCTTGGATTCTGGTCTAGAGGTGACAGTTGAACTTGTACAAGTAGGAAGCAGTTTCAGGTTGTGGCTCTGGCTCAAATGTACACTTAAGTCAGGGATGCTGGACTCCCAAAATCAGTAAGACATGAATTTTCAGGCATACGCTGCTACTTTACTAGCAACAGTCTAGGCATAAAATACCCTTGCCTCATATGTCATGTCATTTTTCATCAGCCTCATCCTCAGGAATCCAGTACTCCAATATATAGATATAGGTATTCATGCGCTTGGGAACACTTGCTTGGGAATTTAATTCCTGGGGCTAATGTGGAAATGCTCTGCATCACTGTGTGCTGTTCCCTGACATTCTAGGTGCCTTAGTGGAGTGATGAGATGGAAAACATTACTGCAGGATACTGAGACAGCAGTGAAGAATATCACTAGGAATAAGGAACACACAGGTACACACACACACAGAGAAGCCAAACTTTTCTCTCTACTGCACAACATGAAACCCTGACCAAGACACCAATGAAATCAGATGAACCCTTCACTGCAGAAGCGGTGAAGTGCTGTGTGGAGGCTAGTCTAGCTGCAGTCTATTCTAATGGTTCAACAGAGTCACCTTGTGCTTCGGTAACTAAATGATGGATGGAGCTTTTATTTGTCTGGTCTATGTCTTTTCTCCAGCCACTGCCTATTGCAGAATGAAAATACGTCAGCTTTTCTATTTCTGAGATAGCGTATACACAAAACTAAGGTTTATAGACACAGTAGTTTTAGTAAAAGTTGTGTCAGCTGTCCCTATATTGAATAAGCAACAGTACTTTGGCTTTGAGAAAGGCTCTGAGCCCTGTGGTTTTGCTCCTTCTTTCTCCATGCAGTGGAGATTAATGGTTGTACAGCATGTAGAGAGCTCAGCTGAAGTATGACAAATGAATGGCAATGGCTACATGTTAGTGGAAAAAAAAAAATTAGTAAAACCACACTTAGAGAAACAATACTCCTCACCATATCTACCAATACTCTGGTATTTTCCTGAAAACTGTTGTGGAATGATTACAGTTTTTAAATTGACAGCAGTACATTTGATCTGAATAAAGGAGATATCTTTCATTTTCCATGAAGTTATAATCAGCAGCCCAAAATATAAATAAAAGGCAAACCTTTTTAATTAGGTTTAAAAATATGAATGCCCGTCTGGATTGATAGCATTAGTGGTTTTTTTTCCTTGCTGATCATATGCAGGATGCCAGCCTGTTGTGCTGTTTAGTATCAGTAAAAGCATTTCAGATGTTTTGAAATCGATTTTCTATATTTGATCTTTGACATCAGCACTAAACCCACTGCAAATTTTGCAAATATTGAAATGAGTATAAGCAAACATTTAACAGTGTCACGTAAATACTAATAAAAACTTACAGGTAAAGATATAAAATGCAGATGTCTTTTTACACATTTTACTCAAAACCTCCAAGGTGTGGAGGAAAAACAAGGGGAGTGATATTTAAATACACTGACAAGCATCTTTCTTCATTAACCATCCCACTGACCTGCGTGACCAAATGAAGAGCACCCTGGAAAAGCTGGATCAAAAAATGGCTATTTCTATGGCAAAGCTTTAGTTCCCTCCTACTGACATCAAATGGAATATGGAAACTGTTAAGAGTCATCAGTTACTGAAGTGCCCAAAACAGGGTGTTTCTAGCTGACTGGCACCTCCTAGGGAAGCAAAGAGATGCACACCTGCAGAGAGAGAGGAAGGCTTAATGATATGCCCAGTCACTATATTGAAACTTGTGAATACCCAAATCAACTTGGACACTGTGCTATTTCCTGCCTTCTGCCTTTAAGCAGATGATACATCCTTATAACCCACCAGAAAGCTTCCCCTCTGCCTCTACACAGCAGCCAGTCCCATCGTAGCCCACCACTTTAAAAAAAAGAAACACCCAAACAGCAAAAACATAACCAAAAAAGGCTCAACTAATACATTACAGCACTTGAAAGATTTATGAAAATATCTTTAACGTAGTGATTAGCCAAAGGGCTGGGGGAGAGTGTGCTGGTAGATTTGAGATGAGAATTATTGGATGACATTAGCATGGCATTCTTGAAAATAAAGAGCAGATTAAACATCTGTGTCAGAGCAGCATTACAGCCTAAATGGAACTAATGCCGTGAAATACTTGTTCATAAATATAAGTGCTGCTTTAGCTGTTGCTTTTTTTTTTTTTCCTTTAGGGGGTTATGTAACGCAATACGCAACTTTACTCAGAATGATAATTTGTGTCATGCTCATATATGACTTTGGCAGAGACACAATCCATTACAGGAATTGCCGGCAACCAGTAAAGATCCCTGCATTGAAAAACATGTAATAGCACTGAAAGGGAAAGCAGAAATCCAGCTCACAGGGAATTTTCTGGTCTGATGCCTGCCAACACAGACAGCGGTGAGGGAGCAGGTTGCTGTGGAGATGAATGCATCTTCACAATGGCAGCCAGTTTGTGAATTGTTCGCTGGGAGCCTGGCCGGAGAAGCAGCTGACAGCTGGTCATTGGTGTGGGCAAAGGCAGGAGGCTGCACTTCAGGAGGAGGGGACATGTGCCACCAGCTCACCTTCCTCAAGGATACAGCACCACTGAGGCCATTAGCCACCTCTTCTCTTGTCACAACAGAGACGGAAACCCAGAAGGCATAAAATGTGCTCTTCCCACACACTGTCATTTCTAGTGGTGGTGGCTTTACTGGTGGAAATGAAGTGTTCTGCACTTCATCATTGACCTCAAAGCCCCAGTGATAAATGGACATGCAAACGCCAGTTCCTGTTGCTAACAGTCAGGATTGACCTTGGCAAGACTTGGATCCCTGAAGTGTTTTTCCAGTATCAACCTTATCGGCATAGTAGTGCAAAAAGAGAACAGGAAGCAGAGCACAAAGAAAGCACAAAAAAATGTGGCTTTTCCACTAGAAAGAGACGGCGGTGAATTTCCTGCCTGCTCACGGTTCCTTTCTCTAACTCCTGTCAGTGCTAACTGGCAGCTAAATGTTCTGTTTGACAAAACTCCCAACAAGAAGGTGCCTGTACCCTTGGCCTTCTAAGTAGGGCTGAGTGGACAATGACGCAAGTGAAGCCAAAATTACAAGTTGTTTCTGCACCTGAAGTACTTCAAAACCTCCAGAAAACACTTCAAACTGCACCCATAAAAGAAACCACAGTCATTTATTTTGAAAGTCCTTATTCTTAGACACAAATTGTCATGGGGGCTCTGTAACTCCTTCTAAAAAATGGTCAAACTGTGTCTCTGTATGCAGCTACTGCACAAGTGACCTCCTAAAATCAAGACAGCATAGCCTCAGCCTGGTCATATCACCAATACTCTGCATCACACACCCAGCCAGCTCATGTCTGTCTGAATTGACATGTGGGCAGAGGAAGCTCCCATCTGCTCACCTGTAACCATGGGGCAGTAGTAACCAAGTCCTTTATAGGTGTAAGATTTCTACCACAAAGCCTGAGCTTTCCAGTGCTCAAGTTTACATTCTCTCTTCTGCTTTTATGGGGACAACCCTACCAACTTCAAAGTACAACCTCATTTCTGGAGGGCTAAGAAGAGCTCTCAGGCTTTAAAAGTTCTATTTTCCTTGCAGGAAGTAAGTAAGTCAAAGTGGGAGTACAGACATGTAAATGCACACAAAAGAAATGTGGGTAGAACTACCAGGAAAAAACAGTGTCTGATTCACTGTCAGGCTCAAAAATCCAAGTGTAATTTGAAAAGCAACAGCAAATCTGATCATTCTTAATTTCCATCCTTGCAGACATGCCAGAAAGTAATGAGATCTCCATACAGGACAACAACCCTGGGAGTAATCCTGAAGTACTGGCTACAAACAGAGCCAGGATTTCAAGACCTATTGGCAATGCCTTTTGTTGTTAACTCAGGCAAGTCTGTTTCCAAATGTTGTAATCCAAGGGTTAGCCTTTTATCTCAACACAAAAAAGAGAGCTAGTCTTCCCTTGTAAGATCATCCTAGTATGGAGCAGTGATAGTCACTTTATTTCCACTGCTCTTGAAATTCAAAATTCAATGCTGCCAATTTAATTATGTCAAAAATGCTAATGGAGTCCAAGATAGGCTAGTTAATACTTGAATGGGGATCCGTATTGCAGCCCTGGGTATTGCAGTTGTTTCTAAGCAGCGGGCAATAATCAGACTACAAAAACTAAACAGAGAGATGGACTTCTAATACTCCAGGACTGCTGCACTGATAACAAATGGGAATTAAAAAAAGTAATCCTCTTTCTCATTTCAATAAAACTGGAAGTGTGATAATGCATCTGGCATACAGATTAATAAGAATTAAGGCAAAGAAATTGATGGATTAATTTATGGACTTGCAGATAGCTAAATAAATTTCTAAATTAGTTAGTTTACCACATAGTGGAATCTCTTACCTTAGTTAAATGGAACACAAGGGAAGAAATTTATCTGGGAGGAATTCAGTGTAAGCTCTTGAACACTGTAAAAGCTCCTGTAAAAAAACAAACAAACAAAAAATCAGAAAAGGTAAAATGAACTTCTAAGTCTACTTATTTAAAATATATTAATACAAATTATACCTACTTTGTTACATATTATAATAAAATTCTTTCATCTTTTGTCAGAAGCCAGCCATCATACCAGAAATCTTTTTTTTTTTTTTGTCTATATGAATGAAGCAGTATTGCACTTATATTCTTCTGTCCATTTCATTTCTGACTCTTTGTTCCTTTTCACACTAAGCCTGCCAAAAATGGTATGCATTAGTCTTTTTTTAAAAAAATCCTATATTAAATATATGAGATAGAAAATTCCATTTCTTTGTGTCTTACTTGTGCTAGTTACCTGTGAAAGGAATGCACCAAAATACCCTCTAATAAGATTTTGTAAACCCCCCCAGCCTGGCATTATTTGGCTTTCTGATGGAAACCTTTCAGATATACCTTAAACTATTTCTTCAAAACCACCCAGCAGCATACCAGGCCAAATTCATATTTGCAATAGGCTTATACCATGGATGAATGTGACCAGCATTTATGTTGCCAATTTCAGATGAGATGTGGTGATCCACACAGTCGAGGCTCTGAACAAGTAACTTGACAAGAAAAAAATCAATAAAATTCTCTTTAGAAATTATCATCCTGAACTAATATAGAGTCATAATACCAAGTGTCTAGTAGAACTGTCCTTGTGAGTATCCGTATCTTTTGTCCCTGGTAATTCCAAACATAATAATTTTGTTCTATAGAATATGAACCCAATTGTATCTGTGAACTAAGCCTGGAAAAAAAACATTGCTGGGCCTCGAGGGTCGATATGACTGTTTTCCTCCCTATACATCACCTGCAGTAATACAGGTTGCATAAGGCTAAATGTTGATGTCAGAGATCTGGGCAGTCAGATTGTTCTCATTTTCTGCCTTGAATAATACCTGTGCATTTTGATGGCCCTCGGTGGATTTGCTCACATCTAACACTCATCCAGGAACTACGCCGCAGGAAACAATCTGCTGATGAGGTGTGAGCAAGGGTACAATCCAGCTCACTCACTTTTACTGCCTTGGCAAATTGTGCTGCCTGGAGAAAAGGGATTATTACAAGTCCATCCTACTTAACCATATATATTAATACATCGATGAGCTAAACAGGGAACCAAATCTATTGAATAAGAGAAGGTTATTTTTTATACAAGACCTTTTCATGACCCAACCTTACATAAAACAATAAAAGTGACAGGAAAAACATTATACACTGTTAATAAGGTTTTCAGGCAAGCAGAAGTAACTGGAACGTTCTGATGATCTGATACATGAAATCCACCGCTTGCATCTATGAAGTCTAATAAATGTGTGGAACTGTAATTTACCCTTTTTCATCTGATCACTTTTATTTTAAAGAGACATTTCAGGCTGAGCATTTAATGGTGGTTATATACTGCAGCTCTCAGGTGGCTAAAGTTGTGGGGGTTTTATTGTCATATCTTTTAAAACTGCCAGGTTTGCTGTAACTAGCCTGTAATAAAAGGCCTATTACTTAGCTGAACGATATTAGGCCCAGAAGATACCATGAGCTGAGTACCCCAGATTCCCATACATACTGCCCAATAGGTGCTAAGCTCTTTACGAAGTTGGGTTTATTGGCAGGTGACAAGTAAAATACACCTGTATCAATGTAGAATTTGGTCTTGGTATGAAACAGAAGTTGTGATCTGTTCTTCTCCTTCCAATACAAAACAGCACGAGAGGGACACAATTGCAATGTAAATGTACTGCATGATATTTGCCCCCCCACACCCCTCTCAGCTCTACTTCAATGCATTTTTCTAGCCACAGTCATTAGTGGTCATAAACACTCCCAATCCTTCTTGCTATCACCACTAGCTGTGATTAAGCTCGAGGTGTAGCAGGCCTTTCTGTGATTACTATAGATTGTTCATCTCACAAAATGCAGCTGTTCTTTCAAGGTTACGTTATGGTTACTGTGATTGAGCTATTGCAGACATACTGATGATTTGTAGTAATTCTTCCTACCATAGGCCTTCAGTCATTTCAGTTCCCCCCAAACAAAATCAAAACATCAGCTTGTCCAGAAAAGATAAAATTTGTAATTGCTATCAGAGAAATGCCCCTAATTCCTATTATTTTATGGAACAAATTTGAAAAGCTCTTGTTAAATCTCAAGAGTGAAAAAAACCCCACAACCTCAAGAGCTTTCAGTTTTGAGTCAAGTTCATACCCAATGAAACCAAAGAACAAGTATGCAAATACTTCTGTCAGTGATTTGTGCTGTCTGCTTGTTCTTATCAGCACATGAAGTCTGAAACCACAAGGTACCAATAACCCAACTGATGCACCTCCCATGTATCTGTGGCCAATGCACTAGCGCTTACCCCTCAAGTGAGCCCAGTTATTAGTCTGTCCAAAATCTGTAATGGTTACCTCCAAACCATATTTTCCACTTAGGCATCCCATCTTAACGTGAAATTTTCTTTTTAATAAGTGAAGGATACAGTGCACTTTGAAGGCATTTCACACCTCGGGAGTATGGTGATAGAGACCATCAATGCAACTCCCCCTGAACCAGTATGTCCATTGTGTGGAACAGTGTCTCATAGAGAAACAACACTCCCAAAGCCATGCAGCTCCATCACATTCTGTCGCCAGTGAGAGAGCTTCCCCGTGGTGGAGCAACTATGCCTCAGCAATTCCATGTACTGTTCCCAGCATCACCATAAACGTACAGATTTCCAGCTGCAGTTGGAAAGCAGAGCTCTTGCATAAGGAATGCCAGGCAACCCTAGAGCCTATACCTAATGTCGGAGGGCCTGCCATGGCATGTGTACTCACCTTACACTCAGACCTGAGGGCAGACCAAACTCAGGGCAGAAGCCAAACCACCACAGCACTCTTCACCTCAGGCATATTCGAGTTCTGTGCTTCACGTGCAAAAAAAAGCCCAGCCCAGAGTGTCTTCCTAAGGAAAGCAAAAAAGCCCAGCCCAGAGTGTCCTGCTAAGGAAAGTGTCTTTTTGGGTTTGTGTTTATGGAAGAACTAGTACAATGGAACAAAATAATTTCAGACAAAAATTTCCATATAAATACAGTATCAAAGTTACTACTTTGTTAATTTTCTTCTTATTACTGGTTCATACCATAAGAAACTAAACTGGCATAAAAAGTCCACATCAGATGCAAGACAGGTTTTGTGCTATCCTGACTGCTAGTTGGTGGCATGTCTCAGCCAGCAAAAAGGAATTTTACAGTAATCTTTGTCAACATCATATCTTAACTGTGCAAGTGCAATTAATTACAACTTACAAAAGACATCTTGCCCCTTGTATTTTATTTTTTAGGCTTTTTTAATTATTTTGTTTGTGCTTACTGTGTTTTTTCCAATTTTTTTTTTTTTTTTTTTTTTTTTTTTTTTTTAGTTTTAAGGATATAAATAACACTGTATATGATACAGGGAAGCAGTGCAAAGTGGCATGGAAGCCATTCATTGATTTACTAATGACACATAATTACCCAGCAAATGCATAGTTATCCTGAACTACACATTCAGGATACAGTATCAGCATTGAAACAGATAAACACCACCACCAGACATGCAAAAAATGTTAATGAACACCAAATTTCTAACACCCTTCTATAGCTAATCCCCAAGGTGTGAGTCCCTCCCTTTTGCACCCAGTCCTGTCCATGCTTCTTTTCAAGATGACACCTTTTTTTCTGGACAATCCCTTCATTAATGAACAGGTTAGTGTTTAATCAGGGTAAGGGAGCCTTAGGCAAACTTTGTCCTTGTTAGTTTCCTGCTTGTATTATCAGTTTTAGGGCAAACATCCTCTCAGAACAATTTTTGATATTCTGTTCACATATAGGGTTTACATTCAAATACCTACCAGATCATCTGTTGTCATCTCAGCCATGTTATCAAAAGGAGGCAGTGCAGATTCTTTGACACTCATATATATAATCATTATTATTATTATTGCTATTAATATTACTTGGCCTGCTGTATTTACACTCATATATATAATCATTATTATTATTATTGTTATTAATATTACTTGGCCTGCTGTATTTACTTTTTTAGTTCTTGTTACCCTGAGCACCAAAATACCTTCAAAGTGTTAGAACTGAGCCCCTAAAATTATAAGTGAATTTTGCTTGATACCAAGCATTTTTAAGTGACAAGAAAGGTATGCTAGGCACTGAGATCACAAGAAGTTGTCCCAGGTGACACTAGAAGTCAGCGGTAAAATCATAAAATGGACCATAGTCCCTAAATCCCATTCTAAGAGGCCTGTAATGCAGTAATCCTTTTTGCCTTCACACTCCTGTGCTATGAATGTAATGGTTCTCTTTCATAATTTTTTTTTTTCAGCCAAATAGGATGGTGCAATTAATTTTATATTTGGTTAGAAAAATAATCGCTTCCTAAATTAGGCCTATAATGCATATTACAAATTTCATACACCACATGTAACTATGGTTATGTACAGCAGGATCAGCCACCATTATCTTCAGGAGAGCCAGGTGCCAACCCCATGGGAGCATTATTAATTGCAATATGTATGGCTATTGATTCAGCGCGGGGAAAACAGAAGTCAACCGACACGTGAAACTTCCTGAAGTAGGAAAGTTTAGCGCTGTGCTAGGTAACAGGTTATACCTCCAGCCAGAAGTTAAAGCTCATAGAGCTGTAAGAGTCTCTGTTACTTTCATCTGGCATTTCTCAGAATTGTGCTCACAGTTTTGGTGCCATATTGCAAACCGATCAATTTCACAATAAAATCAAAGCTTGAGCCAGTCATTTAAAAAAATTAAATCAAAATTACTTCTAGCCTAAAAATTTCGGATATGTTGTTTAGGTATGTTTTATATAAAGCTTCCACTGCCAAAGCGAGGCAGTTAACTATATATGTATAACAGAACAATGGTTGCCTTACTATCTTACATAGGTTTTAGTATGTCTCCTTTATTTTCCCTCTTTCCTTTATGCTGTTTTCAGAATTCTGTATAAATAATCAGGTCAATGTGAAATAGTATCACTCTTAACCTTCAATTTCAGAGAAAAATAGAGAACTCATGTCATGGCCACTATAAAATGGTGATTCATTGAAATTCAATCATATGCATGTTGCAACTGATTTTTTTTTATAGCTTTCTGCAGGCTTCTGCTAGAAGATTTATAGCATGTGCTATACTACTTTCCAGTCCTTCAATTTTCTAATGTTAAAAAGTTTCTGACCTTTAAAGAGCCAAATTTGAGGGGTTTATTGACACTTCGTCATTCTAGCTCATCGTTGTTCCCATACTCATCACTATCCTTGTTCTGGAAATACCTACATGAGTGTCAAAATTGTAGCCAAGGTTGTTTTCTTTCCAAATGTCCTTCACAGACATATTTATAGCTCTTCCAGAATATCAGGGGATTTTCTTTGCACTATGGTGTTGTTCCTCTCTTCTCCCTCAGACGCTCCATACATTCATACCTCTTGATACATGCTGGGTTTCCAGAGAAGCCCAGGAATTGCAGTCACTTTTTGCACAGAAAGCAAAACCAGAGTGTGTGGGTAATGATCTGAAATGTGCACACATTTATCTCATGGAGCCTTGTTTATAGCCTGCCTAGATTAGACACTGCTGTTACATTCCAATTAATGTGATTGCTGATAGCACAGGTATAGCTTGGTATAAATGCCTGTTACAGCCAAGTGATTGATGACTTAGTGTGAAATTAACAACTGTGTACATGTCAGAAGAAGAAAACAGCACTAAACAAATCAGTGTAATGATCTAGATGGCTGTCCCTCTGCTTTAGTAGCCCTGGTCAACAACCTGGAGTAGACAGACAGGTGTAGACAACATCACATCACAGTCTCTCTATGAAAATGGTCCATCTATAACTGGGGCAACCTCCTACAGCTGAGTCATAGTGGCAAACCTCACTGAGGAATACATTAAATATCACCTATGAACTCCGATTAAGGCTGCTGCTTCAGATACAAAGAAACAATCTTTTTCAGTTTTAGTTATACTTTGGGGTGAACCAAAATTTTATATTGCCTTAATTACAGATTTTATACTCTCCTGAAAACAAAGAAGGGCTTGAATACAGCCTGAGGAAAAGGATTGCAAGAAATAGTGTGACCTCAATTGATTTGTGCACAGGTGAATTTAGTAGTACTCAGTTTTGATACAGTTGTAGCAACAAACTTTCTTTAAGGGGCAATGGAAACCTTTCCAAGGGCAACATATGGTCTGGAGCCAGTCAGAGCTCACATTTTCTTTAGAATCAGTGACTGAGTCTGCATTAAAAAATGAGGTGAATCTTCAATGCGTCACATTACACATAAAACTTACCACTTCTCTGCAGCTGTATATTTTCCAACATTCCCCCATACAAGAAGTTTTGCTATTCATAAACCTGCCTGCCACTTTTGCAAATTAAAAAAATTTGGGGAGCCTTTTCTTCCTCTGTCCTCCCCCCATGAACAACATCTAAATCCCTAGGAAGCTTTTAGATTTAAAGCAAAATATTTTAGTCAACTACTCAACCTTTATTCCTCTTCAAAACTTAATTCATTTGAATATTGATTTCAGCCAAAGGAGCATATTACACAGGGTACTGGTTTTTACCTGTTAAAAAGGAGTGGGAATGAGCTTTCTTATTGGAATAAAGAACATTAAAAGATGCATTACGAAGGCTGGTAGAGAAAAATGGATACTTGATTATAGCTGATTATTTATGCTTGGTGTACCTACTTTAAAGGGAAACCTGAAATATCTATTACTCAAAACCAATTTAATTAAGGGAAGATCTCCCCTGGAAGCCTGAATACATCGTCTGAGTCTCATCTTACATGGAAGGTCCTGTTTCCTCAGCACTAGAGGCTACGGGGGTATGGCTTTGGATATTAATGATGGTGGAATTTAGTGGTCCAGGCCTTCTGGATCTAACCCTTAGTTAAAGATTCACTTGTTCAGGCCATTTATTTATTTAAAAAAAAAAAAAAAAACAAAACAACAACAAACCAAAACAAAACAAAAATGTGAGACTTATGAGTTAAATGTCAACCATTGCACAAAACCATTCAGAGTAAAATCGCAGTGCCATGTTGTTCTCCAATGTTCAGGTTGAGAGGGAGGCATTGACTATGAGTTGCACTGGCAACAAACAGTGTCAGCATTTGGTTTGTGAAAGCCAGCAGATGATGGAGGGCCCATCTACCCTAGCTTTCCAAAAGACCAAATCAAACAGGCAGAGAAAGATAACGAAGTGGACTGCTAGGGCACACAATGCAGGCATTTGAAAACTCACCTTCTTGTCTAAAACTGAGACTAAAATCAGAGCAACAACCACCAGAACACCCTCACTTACAGGCTGTGCAAAAAGAGGGGAAACAGATTGCTTCAGTCTCTTGTAGCATCATCAGCCAGTATACTTTCCTTTGCTCCTAGATTCTGTATTTCACAGCAGCCAAAATATTCTTGCAATTGAAACCCACTACTCTGGATGACTTGCTCAGCCCCCAAGGTGGGAGCCTGCAAAGGCTCCAGGTGCCCAAGAGACAAAACCTGAAGCTGAGACTTTCAAGGTCTGGATTTCTAATGCGATGTTGCATTTTGCTTATGCGATGTTACAAGTAGGACCTACCTGTCTTACTTCCTGAAGACCTAAGTGCATTTTATCATTTGAAGTGCTCGTTTGAGCTGTGTTATCTCACCAGGCATAATTTGTTTAGCCTGTGCTTAGCCTGACAGTCTGGAAGAAATAGGGGAATTCATTATCCATAGCCATCAGTTTTGTATTTTCAGTAAACTCAGAAGAGAACATATCAAGGTAGGCAAGATATCCATTTTCTCTGAAATACCATTATTCTTTTGTGCTTGTGAGTTTAAGATTTTCAAGAACACTGAACAGGGTTTTCAGTATAGATTCAATTTGTTTCTTGGGATTTTGATTACTATTCATAGAATTTTATCAGACACTTGATTATAGTGTGAGAAATTCCTTCCAAAAGTAAATAATGACTTTGACATACAAGAAAATACAGGAACATAGTTGGTAAATGTTCTGTATGTGGTAGTAATGAGCTCACAGAGTTGAAACTAGGATTTTACTGCTGATTTAAAGAATATCAATTTGCCTCTGATGGCCACAAATGAAATTTTTCACTTCTCCCTTGCCTTCCCCACCAACATAAAATCTTCTGTTAATGAAAGTAATCTCCCATTTTGTTCATGACTAGGAAAGAAATGCATAAGGAAATTAAACCCAAAGTCAAGAGAAAGTCTGTGGATTAAACTTTGACCAGCTCCCCAGAGTCCAATCTCCTCTAGAATTTAACCCAGACATGTTCTCTCATATAATTATGAAGTCAATTTTAGAATTGTTTTTCATTATTAAATTTGTCTCCATCAGTGGCCATATTTAAAACCAGACTGAACACAGTCCTGGGGAACCTGCTGTAGCTGACCCTGAGCAGGGGTGTTGGACTAAATCTTAAGGCATCACATCCACCCTAAAAGATTATGTGATTTTAGAAAGCTGTATTATCCTTAAAACTTCTCAAAGGCAGCACAGCAGACTCCTGGGGCAGCAAGCACCCTGGCCTAACCAGGTATCAGGGTTGCTGCCTCAGAAGGAGGAGTTATGAGTGGAGCAGCAGCTACTGCTGGAAGTAGATTTTCCCCAGCTGCAAAAGCCATGGCATCCAAAGAAACATCCTCCTTTTCCCTTTTCTACCTTCTCTTTTCTGAAGCAGCCATGGCTCAAAACAGCCCCGGTCATATCTTCGTCCCAACCCCTTTCCCACTGCCTTTCTCAACCCCATTTGTGCAACAATGGACTGTGATGTACCCACAGCTGCGGTCTCCTTGCACAGAGAGGCTGGTGAAGGAATGGAGGCATTAGGCTGAAGGTGAACTATGGGTGGGGACCCCAACCTGGTGCTAGGAGGGAAGAAGCAGGAGGAGCAGATGTGCCGAGTTTTTCATATGTCCAAAGAGCAGACTGGCTGTGGGAAAGAAATATTTACACTCCCTCATTTTAACCACCCTTGAAAACATGGGTTGACCTTGAATTCTTACTCTCAATCCCGTGGGGCCCTGTTGACCCGTCCCATCTCCTTCTCATCCTACCAGAATTCCCACTGCCCCTTCACAGCTCACTGTCCCTCACTCTCTATATGCCACTTCTACCAAATGGAATTTTCCACTCTAAGGATAAGAACACAAGAAAATCACTCATTCTTGAGACAGGACATTTTCTTTAGCCTGTGAAACTGGAAGACTTCAAGCTGGCTCCAAGCTAATTCATCTCTGCTGTAAACTAGTGAAAGCCTGTGAATTGCACTGGAAATAATTTCATCTGATGCATTTACCTGGGAAAATTTAGAACATAAAACAGAACATGTACTTTTAAAAAACGTCTCAATCATATCATTATATCTAAATTCAAGTCATAAACTCTCAGGCATTCATTTATTCTGTCAAAGAGCTATTTTATTTTTCATTTACTTCCATCAGTCTCATAGGATAACAATAAATTCTGGAGTCTGAGTACTCCACATAGTGAGAATCAGTTCAGATATTTATCTGTTAAAAAATACAAACTAAAGCCAACTCTCAAATTTCAGTGGATAGTTTTAATAATAAAACCCAAACTTCCCTATTGTTTTAGTAGCCCTGCAGTTTCCTCAATTCTTCCAGTAGTTTCTAAAAATTGTATTTGGCTGTTCCTATTGTTTTCCAGCTACTTTTATAATAATATTATTTCAGCAAGTTTTGATGTTTTGTTACAGTCAGATGCCATTCTCCCCATGAGCACATGCCATGTGTCTATCTGCACACTTTTTGTCCTCTAACTCACCTATTTCTTGTTCATCCTCCTTTTTATTTAATGTAAATACACCAGTTTTCACTTCTTCCATTTCCAGCTTTTCCAGAAGGGAAAAGGGGTCTGATTATATGGTTTTTCAAGAACTGCCTAGTGGGTTCAAAAAGTCTGACACTGTGTCACAGAGCAGTGGAAGCTTATTTTTAGTTCCTCTCCCCTTTGTACTGTTCTCCATCCACATGGAGGAAATGGTTGTAAACTTCTTGTTCTCTCAAGTATTCTTTCCTCATGACATTTTGGTTCCTAAGCAGAGAGTCCACATATGTCAGACACTAATGCTTGCCCCTTGCAGTCAGAGATATATTCATCTGCAAGTGTTGTATGTCAAAACTGAGATGTTGTCTGGGGAGTTTAAAGATCATGAAGAAATTTTCCAAGTAAAACCTTTAATTGTGCCATGAATGAAAGTCTAGACTAGACAATTAGGCACAGCCCATACATTCTTCTGTTTCAGTTCTTTTTTCATAAAAATTAAGCTGTTTCAGAAGCAGTTGTGAAAGAGCTTGCAATTTTTACAGGTTCATGGACTTATGACCAAGAAGCTACTATGATAGTCTAGTCTAATCTGCTGACTAGCAGGTGAAAAGTAGCTTACCAAATGATTACTGTATATCAAACAAAATTTCAGGTTGAGTTAGACCTTACCATTTAGAAAGACTTCAATACTGATCTGAAGATTTCAGGTAACAGTGAAATTATGCAATTAATTGGTAAATCTCTTCAAACATTAATAAGCCTCTGTACTACATGTTGTCAGTTTCTTTTTTTCATGGCTGGCCACACTTAAATGCCAAAAAAATGATTCCTGCACAACTTGCATGCTAAGTAAAAACTAATCTTGCATTGCATGCAGATATCATTTGTCAGGATAAAAAAGCAAAAAGTGAAACAAAGAAACTATCTGAAAATATCATCAAAAGATTAAATAAAAGAGGGGAAATTTCTCATAAAAGTTTTGTCAAGTGTTTACCAAGAAATCAAACCAAAAAAGGAAACAGAGTCTTTGGAGACAGGTTGGACAACAGTGATGGATGCGATTGCCCTAAATATACAAGACTGAACAGCAGTTTAATACATGGTAAGATCTCACATTAAAAAGGTCATACTATAGACATCTCTTCTGTCAGGAAATCCATTAATTAGTACAGGAGGAAAAAAGAACAATTTTCACTAATGGAAAGCCATCCTGGAAATAAGTATAGCTTTGATATGGCAAGGCTGGTATTGCTGCATATGAAAATGTCATTGATAACAGGGTATCAAGAAGAACCTCTTTTTTATTTTTATTAGAAAAATCAAACTGTAGCTGATTATTTGTCCTGCTGCTCATCTCTAGTAACTCTTTTAAAGTGTAGAGTACTGCTGGCACTCAAACTAGCTTTTATGATTAGAAATACATATTGTCAGTGACTTGCTTTGGGTACTTTTTACAGCTGCTTTCCTCAGGCTATTTCACTTGACAAATAGACCCAGAGAAATCAAACATACATGCATGCAAACACATGTTACTTGACAAGTTTCATCCTTATTTACAGCTTGCACAGGTAAGGAAACCCTGGGACATTTTATTGCCTCTTTTTTTTCTTTTTTTTTTTCCGTTTCTTTCATTAGTTAGGCATATGACACAGGCACTCCTTTCTAATTAGTCTTCTCTGATCTGTCTGATAGTCATCTTAATTAATGTGACTGCTTTAAAATTGCTATGCTGCAACTCCACTCATGCTAACCTACACGTAACTGTTTAAACTTCTCTTTATTAAAAAATAATTGATTATTTGCACACTAAGATATAATAAAGCCAGCACTGTTATTAGACCGCATGTTGTTTAAGCAGTTGTACTGCATTCAGTTGTAAATTTATAAACATAAGGAAACATTTTCAAATGTTCAACCATTGCCCTACAACCCTCTGAAGCACTTACGTAGTTTTGAAGGTGTGTTTTGGAGGTGATGGGGAAGCTCCCATACCTTCTGGCAGGGTAGAGCTTCTCATCTCCAGAAACTGCTATGTGAGTGATTTTGCAGCAGCCTTATGGGTACCTTGTTATGGCAGTAATTTTTTTGTTTGCTCAACCTGCTGGGTGTGCTGACTGCAACATCCTGACAGAAGCAGTCCCAGGTAGCTTAAGGCTGCCAAGAAGTCATTCCACAGCAATAACATTTCTGTGTGTTATGAAGCAAAGCAGCTCTGGTCCTCATGCTCTGTAAGAGAACAAAGCTACGGCTGATTACAAAGGCACTTCCACCTTTGTCCGCTTGATCGTGGCATCTCACGTGGCCAGAGAGGTGATGGGGAAGAACCGTGGGCCACACGGGAGGGGGACAGCTCAATACTACACCGCAGCTGAAGAGCCCTCTATCAAGTAGGCATTGCTGGACTACAGAGCCCTACAGGATACATCACTCAGCTAGTATGGTTTGGGACATATCAGCGCCTCCTGCTCAAAAGGCTGTGCAAAGAAGGTGACTTGCTAGAGGCACAGCCTTTACCCCAGTGCACATATGTTGCTTTCTAGCTTTTCTTTTTCTTCTCATTCATTATCATTTCACATCACCTCGCTACATTAGTTCCCAACTGTTTCTTTTCTATGTAGTTTTATAAGCTTGCAAGGCAAATTCTCAGATCATAAGTCATCTGCATCTGTGTTGAATTATTTCTGTCATCCTTTAGCTTTTAAATAATTCATGCCTTTCTGTGTTTAGCTACATCCTTTCTCCATCACATACAGCATTGTTTTCATCTGTTTTGTCTGACTTAGAGTAACAAAATGCAGGCAGGACATTTAAAATTATTTACATTGATTATTTTTTTTTTTAATTCAGCAATATATTCTTTCTGCTTCAACAGGCAGCAGCAGCAGCATTCCTTTTGCTATTAAAGCAGAACTTGCCATCAGCACTGTTATGAGCGACTGAAGGAAAAGCTCTTTTTGTCCTTGTTTTTTATTCCTTGCCCTCAACAGTTACATTAAAACACTGCAGATAAACATCAGTTCAGTGCCTACATGTTTCTGAATAAGCAGAGTGAAAGAGGAGAAAAAGACATACTTATCAGCTGCTTTTGCACAAGGCAAAGAGGGAGTTGTCTTTGTTTTAAAAAAGAACAGGAATTGTCTGGAAGATTACCCTTTACTTTTGTCAGCACTGATAACATGATTAACATGTTGGTTGGTTTCTACCCTGGGGAGTCACGTATAGCTGATAAAAGTAGTCAGATGAAAAGAAGTACATTTAGTGGCCACCACAGATCTGGGAGATTTCCATGCAATTCCCTCATTACCCACCTGCTTCCTGCTCTGTGATCCTGGCCAAATTCCTGTGCCTCTGACTCCCGGGGGGATTCTTGGACAAAGAAATGCTGTCCTTGCCATGCTGTGATGATGGCAGTATCTTGGCTCTAGGAGCTGGCTTTGGAAAGGGGATTCATCAGCCCCTGTGAAATATCTCAGCTTGTTCATCGCGCCCTATCTGCATATGCACCAGGGCCCAACAGCTGGAACCATAGCAGGCAGAGTGGAAGCAAGGCCTGAACTTCCCACTCGGGAAGTTGAGGAGAGAAGCGTGTCTGAAACACCCCGTTTTGGCAGTACCCCTAATACAGCTCTGGGCAGACATCTGATGGGAAAAAGAAACGGAGATTTAAACCCTCTCATCTTCCCTGATGTACTTAAGCCACCCTTTTGAGCACCTTCCTTCAGCACATAACTTTGCTAAATATTGTTTCTGCTTGCTGTCTTTGTCCAGTAACATATTTGCCAATGCTTTCCAACAGGTATCAATATGAAAAATTCTTTTGTCTGAAAACAAGCCATTAAAAAGGGGTAGATTTGTGATTTCCTAAGGCAAAATTCTCTTTAAGAGCTGGAAGTCTTAAAGGTGACCTACAAAGCAGGAGATCCATTTTCCATTATTTAATACTTATTTATCATGCATAAAGAGCATTAAAGATTTTCTTTTTTGAAATAATTGGACTTTTTTTAATACATTGTCTCCCTTTCAGACTAGAAATACTAGGTCCTCACTTTGTTCTCTGGGCTGCAGGAAACCTTGCCATCTTTGAAGCCCAAAGGCAGGTTTTACAGCTCCACTGTTTACTGGCTAGCTGGCTCACATGGGGACACACTCGTACATTAATTTTACTTCATTAGTTAGTAGTATCAATTATGACTCCTTTCAGACAGAATTTGGATAGGATCCCAGACCTGCCACATGGGCAAAGGAGACTCAATTTATTTTAAAGTTGTAGAGGGAGTGCTAGACCCCCATTTAAGCCTTGCTAGTGAGTGGTCAAGTTGAATGCACAAAGCTTAGCTGGAACAAGACCAGAAGCTGCATTTAAGGGTCACTGTTCTCAACTCTGCAGAAATTCTGCACTCTTCAGAGAAGAGGTTATTTTTTGATTGTGCCCTGTGCACAGTAACAAAACCTAACTAGTGATTAACCATTATTTTCTTTCTGTTAGTGGGATTCAGACACTCTCTCCTCTGCTCATTTCAAAACATGTACCCCAGGTGAAAATCACCATGATGGCAAAAATACTAGTGCAACTCTCTTGAAAATATATACACATAACCAGGTCAAAAAATCATGGACTTGTTATACGATCACAACGTGTTCTTAGTAAATATGAATATTCAAGTATGCAGTTTAGCATAAAATAAATCTGGTAGCCCTGACAAGCACTGCCTTTTTCTTTACCATTATGATTCATCTTCTAGCAGCAGTACAGGAATTGCAACTGTAGAGATAAAGAGAGGGTAGCTTATAAAGATAAATCTCTGTAAACTGGGTACTTCTTAACAGCACTAAACCACTGAAATTGTGGATGGCATGTTTTCTCCAACATATTTGAATTCCTTTTGTTCACGATGGGTTTGAAGTGTACGAATAGATAAGTTAATAGTTGACAGCAGTGGAAATGGAGTGTTCTTCCCCCGGGTTTTTACAAGCAGTGTAACACACAGGTCTCAGCACTGAGCCCACAAATGAAAGCCGTCCTGGCAGTCATCTGCTTCAGCGGGATAAGGTACTATTTGTCCTGGTGCAGCAGATGTAATCGCATAAAAGGTCTTACTACAAGTTTAATCCTTGTGCTTTTTTTTTTTTTCAAACTACTGAAACCTGAACTTTAGTAACTTATAAAACTGCAAAAACACATAGGGGCCTTACATTAATTTCCTTTCCCTATTAGTGGGGAAGGATTAGGGCATGTACCCACTAAGTTACCACTTCAAGTGATCTTATAGAAAAGCTCATTTATGAGTGAACGACCATACCCATGCCTAAAAGCAAAGGCCAGACACAATGATCAGTATTTACCTCACGCCAGTTTTTGCTTTCTGAAACTACAGAGTATCTCTTTCTATTAGCTACCTAGGGCCAAAGCACAGCTAGTGAACAGAAACTGGTCTTCCAGACCTTAGAATAAGCTGAAACAAACTCTGGAGGCATTTATCTCTCACCACTTACTCTGGAGGAAGTTATTAGCCTAGTTAGAAGTCCATCTTTTCCCAGGTAGGTGGAATGGATACTACCCAGTTTATCTGGATAATCTTGCTGTCCTCAGGACATGCAATGTGCAGGAAAAAAAAAAATAAGACTGTCCTTAAAAACATATAACTGGTACTCTGATATTATTAAATTGTTATAATCATAACCTTTTTAAAAAATGCAAAAACATGCCTGGTAAAAACTATCTTTTGCGTATTAAAGTACTTGCTTTCTAGCTGAAGTTGTGCTTAAGTTTTGGTCTGTACATGAAGTATGATGAGATATTTTCCTTGGAAAACTTGGTGCCTTCAGTTGATTATTTCCTCCCCCCCCCCCCCCCTGGAACTACAGAAGTACAGCATTGGATATTATGCTTTATATTTTAGTCTCATGAACCAATGTCTCAATGAACAGTGGAGAATGTTAACAAAGATAACTCTTGCCTCTGATATCTGGCATCTGATAAACTTTTATTGAAAGAACAATGGAAGAACTACTGTGTCAGGATTTAATGTGCACCAGCGCTTCCCGTGGGTTGTAACTTCAATGCATACTTAATTTGAAAGAAGCGGTAATATTGGGGGGCAGATTTCTCACGATCAGCATCTAGGAATGTAACCATTTGCAAGGGTGAGAAATATCTCTCAGGATAGTGTCTTGCTCCCACATTGCCCCTGTAAGATAGGGAGGAGGAGGCTACAGAATGGACAAAGCACAGAGGCAGGCAGAAAAGAGATGTCTAGAAGTACCATTCCCTGGAAGGTCTTGGAAGTTCTCCTCGGGTGTTGGGTGGCTCAACACTGCTTTTCACTCCATGGCACGCATGAGGGGTGCAATAGAGGGCTGAAATACTGCCAAGTAGGTTTCATTATTACTTTTTCTACCCCATTCTTTCCTTGTGGGAGTTTAGTGCTCTGAATCCCCAGGATTTTTTTTGACAACAGCCCTAATAGAATATGCAGACAATCCTCTTCCAAGAAAAACAGATCCAAAACACTGAAGGACTTTAGAAGACAATTGGCCTGGATATATGCTGAAGTATCCCGATAGATTCATCATAAATGGAAAAAAAATTATTCTTTAAACAACAGTATTTCAAAGAAGCAATACCCTGTTTTTTATGATAAGCAAGAGAAGCAGAAACTGCTCCTAACACATCACAGTGTGTTTGCTCACAATGATGAGATTTCAGAGCTTGTTGAGACATTCGATGCAGTTTTGTGATGTGATTGCAAGGGGTACATGTGGTGCATGGCATGGTGAATCACAAGCATCTGCTCAAACACTACGGATTACAGAGACCGCAGCACACTTCCCTATAAAGTTTTATGTCATTTGAACTGTCTTATTTTCACTATCAAAATACTATTACATGTAATGGCAAAATAATTCCATGCTAAGGTCTCAGACAGTCAGACATTTTAGACTTACCTGAGAGCAGCTGAGGATGGAATATCAATATCCATCCCTTCAGCCTGAGAATCCTCCTTTTACAAAGGAAAGCCAAAGCCCCTAAATATTCACTATGGAGTCTTTCCCAAAAAGAAATCAGATGCTTACATAGGCGAGGTTTTACAGTAATCTCTAGGTGCAGAAATTCAAAGTGGAAATTCCCACCTCCCCAACTATAAAAACATCCAACTACCTTAAGCTGACATTTAATGTTGGAGCTATCGAAAATTCATTGGGTGCTTAGTTGTGACCCCAAGGATGCTCACTGCATTTTGAAGTCAGGTTCAGTGACCACAGCGATCTTATCACCCAACCTATAAACTCTTGTGCCTTCTTTGGACACATGAATCACAGAAGTACCTGGGTTACTTGAGGGGCAGAAGACACTTACCCTTTGGAGATGTGCTAATGCTAATCCAACTCTGTACTAGAAGTGCAAATTTTTTGTATTTTCTTGAACCCATAAGTCCCCCAAGGCAGGTACCTAGATTGCCATTCCAAGGCTGAGATACCCAAAAGATACAATTTTCAGCATCTTTTATAGACAATGAAAGTTTTTATTGTTCCTAGGAGAGCTGTTTCGCTTAACAAAAACTGGTATCATTCATGGGGAAAGATAATTGACAAACACTGCCAGCAATATATATTATATCCTTTGGCAGTTCTCCTTCAGGAGCACATATGCCTAAATCAATGCGGTATTGAGAAAGGATTCATCACAGGATATGGAAACATATTTATGCCTTTGAATGGAATAGGAGTGACCTTGCTATTTTGACTACGTGTAACATTAGAATTATGGTGAGTAATTATAAAAACTCTGCCCAATTTCATGCATATATATATATTCCTAATAATTTAGGAATTTATTCAAAATATTCAAAAAGTTTTCACATGAAATAAACTCAAGCTGTTCATTCCCAATTAAAACATATATCTTGCTTTCCTTCATTTTGCTTATATGACTTAGATTTTATTAACCTAAATGTATTTCCTCTTGTATTTACCAGAAGAAAAACATCCATTTAGAAATGAAAGTACTATGCAACAAAATGGTTGTGAAAAGTCAATACAAGCTTTGACTTGTTTTTTCTAAATGACATTCTTCAGAATTTTAGCTCCCTTAGGGTCCTTTACTATCAGGATGTTTACACATCTGATAACTTTGATACTAAGCAAAACCAGTGATAGATGGAAGTGCAATACTAACAGTTTACTCTGAATACACCTTTAGTTTTCTTTATCTAGGACTATAATAAGGCAGTGGATTTGAAGATGTGCTAACCCTACAACAACAAACCGATGTAATTACAAGCGGCTTTCTAATCCTTTTAGTTTTTACAAAAATAATCTCCAAGAGAAAACAAACTACATTGCCCATATCATTACCTGTAAATATCATATAAGGGACACTGGTAAATAGCGAGGAGTTCAAAAAATATTTGTAATAATTTAGCAAACAAATGTAACACACTGATAGCCTACTGTTCATTAGCAATCATTCCAAATACAGGGAATGTTAAATATATTCAAAAAGAAAAAAAAAAAAAAGGAGAGAAGTAGCTAGCAAACCCAGCTATAATGAAGCCATAATAAAAGACTGGCATTGTGTTTGTAGGCAATTACAGCTCCCTGAATGGTGGTGTAAGGCATGAGGACTGCAAGCCAAGCAGCTTCAACCACCTGTGAAAAGCAGCAGTCTGTCTGGAAGTTCAGTCTTGAATTTCTTGCTATTAGAATAGAAATTGATTTCCTCTGTTTTCTCTGTTTCACTTGGCTGAGGCACTGTCTATTGTCTGCAGAACAGAATCAGCCAAGAATCCAAAGCAAGGGTGGAGGGATGGAGGTCATCCCTCCCCTGCCTCCCTCCCCCTCGTGGTACACTTACCCATCCCGTCCTACCACAAAAAAAAAAAAAAAAAAAAAAAAAAATTACTCCCACACC
>JAVJGJ010000047.1:71254240-71275612 GCA_035590215.1 Microhierax caerulescens | reverse complement strand
CCTCCGACCACAAAAAAAAAAAAAAAAAAAAAAAAAAATTACTCCCTCAGCATTTATCAATACTAAAGTTTGTTTGCTTATTTGGCTCTTATTTGAATTAGTTAAAACTATTTACAAAGCACTTTAACTGTTGTCAGTTAATGTATCTACTTTGCCTTCAAGCTGGTGAATTGATTCTTTTCTGTTTCATTAGCTTCACATTTCACCTGTCCTTCTCCTGTCCCCAGGCACTCCACACACCTATGGTATGCCAAACTCCTACATCCTGATTGGGCTCACAGGCTGCCCAAGAAAGTCATTGGGATCCAAGAAAACATCAACACAGCAATTAAGTTTTTTGCGTTATGGTCTTCTGCATAGGCTGTGTTTCAGCACATAGCCCAAAAAACCCATGCTGCACAGAAGGAAAGATATAAAGAACAATAACAGTAGCAGTAGATGATTTACTGTAGATCATTGTAAATAAAAGAATCCTTAGGCTGACTTGCCAAATAACTTCTGTAATTTCAGTACTCACCAAACTTAATGACATAAAGATATTCTAAACATCAGTTCATTTGAAAGGCTTTTTTACAGACAAATAAGTTCATCATTGCTACATATATTTATCAAATAAAATTAATACCTACTGTAAAATGTTATTTTCCCATAAATGCTTACCCAGAAGGTGTGTTTGTCCATAGTTCATATGGTCTGCTCTAAAGGAGGAAATTGTTGGTTTGTAACTAAGGGTGAGAGCAATTAAGTACTGATCACTGACTTCTTCCTATGCACAGGTGTCTCCAGGTGAGGACATCACAACAGGCATTAGCTGTCAATTAGCTGTCAGTCTGGGCAGAGGCTGTGGACTGGTAACTTGATTTACAGGCTGTCACTGATGGACCAGGTCAGAAGTGCTCATGACCAGGTCCCTGACTGCTGATGCATTATCAGGGCTCACCAAAAGCAGATCTGTGGCTCTGTTGGGCAACTGACCTACATAGACACTGTTGGAGAGTAGTGGTGATTTTCTGGTCCTAGCCAAGCCCTGGAGTGATCAGCTGTGTAGAACTAGGGGGTATATGAGACAGCAACTGGATATCAGTGAGGGAGAGCTGCTCCCCCCCCCCCCCAGCCCAGCCCCCGTCCCCATTAAACTTCACTTCCCATCAGCAAAACATTTTCTGCAAGAGAGGAAAAGGGTGCAGAGAGATGCCAGTCAAGGCTGAATAAACAATGTTCTTAGGAGATCCCCTGTCCATGCCACAGTTTTGACTCTAATAATTAATTTCATTGCATTGCTGGAGAGAAGCACAAGCACATTTTGTGTCTTTTGTCTCTTGCACTGTACTATTTCCTGATCCAGTGTAGAGTCTGTCGTATTTAAGGCAGAGTTAACCTGACATCAGTTATACGGATGAAAGCAACAAATGTTACTCATGAGCACAAGCAGCACTCCAAATTACAGTTAATGTATCAAAAATCAGAAGGTATTTAAGCAAAATGTGTTATAAATCTAAATAAGATGTAGTTGAGTTCAGAAGTCTCTGTAAATGATCCAACAAAAGCAAAAATGAATTAATTATTTTGCAAGAATAACAATACAAGTTATGATAGTAAAAAACTGAAAGACAGACAATAGCTTCCAGGAAAAGATGGAACTTCTTTCTCATCAGTATGAAGTCCTGGGCCAGTAAGATAGCATGAGATTTCTCTCTGAGCTGCGCTAATTCAAATTAATTGCGCTAGTGCAAATAAAAGTTTAGCCTCAGCTGATATGCACACACTTCAAACAGGCCAGCAGCAAGGCCAGATACACCAGCTGGTTTTAGAAAGGAGTTTTCTATAGTTTGTACTGTCAAGCTGTAGGGCAGGCTCCCAGCAGGACACTTCTCAGAGCATAACACCGTGAAGAAGAAAACTAGGTTTATTCTGTTAAATTAAAAGTGGAGGTGAAGAAAGCTTCCAGCTCTTTTTCTCTAGTTCTCCTCTAAGTGAGCTGATTTCAATAAACTTTGAGAGGGAGGAGATGGGAAACACATTGCAGATCAGGTTTTCAGCTAGAGAAGTCAGTATTATCCTTTTTGCTGATCAATACCAGCAAACTCACCCTCTGAGTTTGAGCAAAGGTAACCAAAAACCTGGAGATTCTCCATGAGACTGACACGTCTGTTAGACTCATTCTTTACAGCCTGTTCCCTTTCGTTTTTCCTTATTTCACTGTAAAGGTAAATTTTAGATCTGAAATCTTAACCCTGGCTTAAAATCAGCTACTGAAGCATTGCTCTGCCCTAAGGCATCGCTCTGCCCTCAGTGTGCGGACAGAGCTCTGTGGGCAGCACCCAGGAGCCAGGCTGAGCCTGATCAAGCAAGGAGCCCTGCTGATCTGCTCCCCTGGGGGTGTCAGGGCACTGTCTGTGTGCCTTGGAGACCCAGCTCATCATTCTGGGATGCAAAGTTTAGGAGGAGAACAAAAAGAAAGCAAGAGACGACTGGAGAAAACAATGTGATAAAAGCATAGTTTAAAACTGTTCTTGCTTCCTGCTCTTGGCTGTCTGGTTCAGCAGGGTCTGTTGTCTAAAACCGATTACAAAAGATCACTGGGACAGCTGTAATGACTTGTGATATGTGACAGTTTTGGCTCACACAGAGGCATAAACTGAGGTTGGCTTTGGAGACTGATACACCTGGGTCCTGAGCATCTACAGATCCCGCTGAAGGGCTGGGGGAGAGAAAAAATGACCTATACAAAGTACACAAGGGAAGAGGCAGGGCTTTTCCAAACTTTTTTTCTGTTTACTGAAAGATGTGATGTCATTCAACCAAGGCAGTAGAGGATATTAGGAGGAACACAGTTGGTTGTTTAAAATAAGCATTTTTAAGACAGCCCACAGTCCTGCTGGGACAATTCCATGTCCTGAATTAACTGTGCAAATAGTTATGTGCCCCAATTGAAGACTACTTCCGTCAAGGACAAACGTATAATTTTATCATCTAGCATATTATTATTTGAGAAGATGACACAAACATGCTCTTGGAGCTTTCATTTAGACACAGAGGTTCATGTACAAATGGCTTGAAGCTTATCAATTGGACAGAAAAATTGCATATTTTTAAACTCTTAAATGCTGTGTTCTTTCGATTACATTGTTCTGGGCTCTGAAATAAACATCAAAGCTACTACATGCTATTCTAAGCTTGAGATCATATTTCAGATTTTCAATTTCTTTTATTCATGATCAACTGGGCATTGATGTATAAGGTTTCATTTTCACAGGAAGGAAATGCGATTCATTAAAAAGAAATATAACAGCAAGCAAAGATTTCCCATTTCCCTCTTGCAATTTGTGACAGTTACAGGTTAAATATCATAGTAACATCTCATACCAATATTTTTTTTCCTTATAACAAGCTCCTGTTTCATACTTTTGTTGCTTTTTGAAACTTGTACGTCTGCTTCAATTCAGACATCACCTTTATCAAAATGTGGCTGAATACTTTAATGAGAAAAAAGATTGAGTAAATACACTCTCTGTAGCCGACCAGATGCCATTACATTTATGGTGAAAAGGCAATCCAGTCTGCTTGAAAGGGTTGTGGGTTTACAGAGGGAAATAAACATAGATGACAACTTCCTTGAGAAAAGAAGGATATTTGCAAAAGATTTGTACTCTTACAAATAACTTATTAACTTTGGGATAATATATATTTAAATGTATATATATTAATTAATTAAAATATAAATTACATTAAATATGAATATTAAATAATAATAAATATTTAAATTATATATACATATGGGTTCCTTCAGTCTGCATACTGTTTGTGAGTGGTATACTGCTGAGTTTGGACCTGAGGGGTTAGCACCTACTGAACAGCAGGTAGGAGCTATAAATCCTCTTTGTATGTGTGTGTTCTGGGAAATGTAATCAGGAAGAAAATGGATGTTTTGATATTGTACAGCCAACATATGACTTTTTAAATAATTTAGTTAATCTGCATTGCATCCCATTTGTTATTGCTGTCATGTTTCTGTTGACATAAAAGACACAACCAGCTATTTTACATGAAAGTTAAACACAAATCTTTCTCTTACAGTGAGTACTGATATGATAAATGAGGATTCAGAAGCTGCCACGCTACTTTGAAAGTGTGCTAAGGCAGTGCTTCTGGGACAGTAATGGATGTAACAAAAAAGAAAATAGCATTTAAGTGAAGGAATGGGAATAACTTGCTTTTTTCTCTGTGACCAAAGTTCTTGAAAGCATTCCCTTCTTTTTTGGCAAAAAAACAAATGTCAAAATGTAGTAACATGCATCTTCTTCTCAAGCTAGTAAGTACTACAGGTTTCTTTAAGGAAAAAATGCAAATATTTGCAGAGGCTGCTTTTTTTCCTGTTCTGTGGTTTTGAAAATAGCATTACCAGAAGCATGTAAAGCACCTCTAAAACCCATGATGTAAGTAAATGATGACAAACTCATTGCTGCAAAATTGACCCTTACCCCACCAGCTGCCTCACTCCTTCGAAGGCTTGTTTGTAAAGTGAAGTACAACTGAGCAAGAGTGATGCTTTCAGAACCTGTGCTGTTCAGATTGCTCCTTAGCACCTATTTGGACAGAGTCACTCTCAATCTGAAAATTTAAGTGATTTATTGTGTACCTATGAAGTGTTCGTTTTTATTGCAGTCAACAGCTGAAACATCAGAACCAAAAAATAGAGGCAGCATTACCTATACTGACCAAAATTACAAACTTTGGTCATTGTGAAACAGTTATTCAGAAATATTTAGATGCTAAATATGTGCTTACTAGGTTCTTTAAAGTGAGTTAGATGTCCTCATCCTGTGAAGCTCCTATGTGGTGGCTAACTTGTTCAATGCACAGAAAAAAATTCTAGCTGGCACCTCATTCTGGTCTGTGAAGTCTCCTGTGTGCATTAAATAGTTAGTGACTATCTTGCCAGCGCCACATGTGACAGTCATACCAGGTGTGGGTGCCTTTTGCACGCTTTGGGAAGCGGACAAGATATGGCTAATTAGCACAAAGCACAGCCTCTAATCAATAGACTACTCTTAATAGAATTGTCTTTGGAAAAGTTCAGGTTCATTTTTCAGATTCAATTTGCATGATAACTACACAGCTTTTAGTCACTGAACAATCTCCAAGTAACATTATCAGCCTTTCAAACACTAATTCATATGTGGAGACATAAAAAGAAAGGAAATATTGAGATGAGAGACTGAATGCCCATAAAAAGAAAAGGCAGGGCAGATGTCTGGATATTATTTATTATTATTATTATTATTATTATTATTATAGATTTTTAGGTCATTTTTATACACAATGAAGCAAATCTTAGAGCTTAAATCTCTAAAATCAGCACAGCTGGTCTTCCTAGATCAAATCATAATGTAAAACCCTAATATTATTAATTGTAAGTATTGGCAGAGGGCCCAAGCACAAAGATCTCGTCCTGGTCCTGAGGTCTGGCAGCCACTGGCAGCCAACACTGGATTACCATCACTTTGAGAGTACACACAGTCACGGACGTGTCATAGGCTCTGAGACCAAAACCTGGGGAAGAATCTGTAACCACTTCTTCATGGAACAAAGACAAGATATAGATGAAAAAACAGAGAAAGAGCTACACAGCATATACCCTGCTGTGGCCAAGAGTGTGTTTTGGAGTACCTCTTTTGAGAGGTATTATTTCAACAGCATGGTCAGGAAGACCGTGTGAAATGAGTTGTAGGGAAGGGAGATGTAGGAGGAGGCCAGACTTGAAGGTCACAACTACAAGAAAATCTGAAGCTACAGAGAGAACGGTCATACTGAAAAGAGAGACAAGAAAGAAATTAAGGCAGCCAGCTGGCTAAAATCCAAGTACGTTGAACTTTCCTCAAAATTACCTTTGTGAAATTAACTGTGCCAAGAGAAATCAGTTAGAATTTGGTTTTGGTGTTTCAAAGCCTCATCATAAGAGTTTCAATTCTACAAAACCAAAGCCAAAGCTAGTCTGGACTTGCTTTTCCCTTCATCCTACTGCAATAGCATACCAGAGCTGGAAACTTATTTGGCTAAGTGTTTGGTTCTTGTCATCAAAAGAAAGCAATTGGAGGCTTAAGAATGGTCATTCTGCAAAACTGCCTGTGGCACAACCACAAACTACCCCCTTCCAGGTTATATTTTACCTCTTGTGCCACAAATTGAATGGGAGAGGGTACACAGAACTCAGGGAAAAGTGTTTAGCTCACTGCTGATATTTTTAGGGTATTTCCCCATACTGCCTCATGTTATGTGTACCCCTTAATACCTGCCTAATCCTTACACAAGTTGCTGTCCAATGAAAAGTCAAGCTTTGTGATGAGAACGTCAATCAAAACACAACACAATTCTAAGACCCTAGATATATTGTCTGAATTCTGGCACAGGAATATTCTTTTCTTTGAAATCCTGGTATAAACACAACTCCAATATACAAATTGCAGTATCTCTGTTTTACCTTTCCTCTTTTTTTCTTTAGAGCCTTCTAGATGCAGGTTACAGTTCCCACATTCCAGAAATCTATTAATTATTCATGCTAAAGATAGTTTATTTAATAAATAAATATGAATTACATTTTCCCACTCAGGTAGGCAAGAACATTTCAGTCAAATGTCCTAGAAAGCTAATTTATTTCCAGCTTTCTCAGCAATACAACAATGATTTAAAACACATATGGTTTTATAACACTGATCTGTCTTCAAGATAGATGCAGATAATTTTTTTTTAACAGACAGAGGACTTAAGTAACTGCGCAAATTGCAATTTGAAGAACTTGCAGCAGCCTGACTGCACTGAATTTTCTTCTATTTCTTAGAATGTCCATAATAATTATACTTTACTACAGAAAATAGGTGATGGTACCATTCTCCTCCTCTAAAGAAAAAGAATGAACATGGCTCGGTTCATGGGAAGAATCATTATTTGGGGCTGTTACCAGGAAGGGATCCAAGGCTACAATTGAAAGCTCTTATCTAAAGCCACAGCCCTGAAAATGCCTAGGAAAACATCGGACAACTCCCCCATCCTCAGTATTTCCCATTGACTTGCACTGGATGGATCACTCCACTGGTCATTTTCAGTCCTATCTTGATGTCTTTAAATTTTCTCCTAAACTGTAGGAGGCACCTGCCCATCTAACCCACAGTTCCGGATTCCTCCCTAGGAACTGAGTTGAAGAAACATTCTCTGATGTGGCAACAGGGAGAAGATTTAAGAGAAGAGGCTGGGGTGAGACAGGGAGAGGAGCATATTTTTTTCATTGCTGCTGACTCTATTTCTGATTTAGTATGAATATGAAGACCAAGGAGAAAAAGGATAGATTACCACACATACTTAAGCAGATAAAACAATAATGTTCAAATGGCAAGTAACAAAACTGAAGAAAGGGATTATGAGAAAGGCATGTTCCTAAGTATAAAACAGACAAAATAGCTAGTTTCCCCACATTCCAGTATCCAACCTGAAAATGCCAAGATTTTAATTCGGCCATCTGGAGAGACTACAAGGATATACAGGGGCATAAAAGTGCTTGTTAAAAGTCTAAGCTACTTACAGGTCAAATTCCCAAGCAAAGAGTGAATCAACAGAGTTAAAAAGGAAACAGAAACACTTCCATAGAGAGGGACTGGAAAAGTAAATGAAATTGTTTTACCAGCCTGATAGACACTTAAGTGTGTAGGACATATCAAGAAAGACTATTGCAGTGCATTTTAGTCGGTTCTGTGGTCACCTTCCTGGGACATCAGGGACAGAAAAGGGTCACGATATATTAACTTCTATTATGCTGAAGAAGATCTCAAGTATTTCTTCTTCCTTTTGTTTAAGTAGCAGGTGTGTCCATATCACAGAAGGAAGAAAGTAAAGCTCTTATGAAAGAGAAAAGAGTCTCTGAATTGTGTTGGGAGGGTTAGCACAGGACATCATTAAAACTCAGAGTATGAATAAAGCCTATGCTTGAACAATATTGAGGAATAAAACCTGATTAAACTAGAAATTGAAATAATTTTACAAGTTCTTCAGACAGTAGTGGATCAGGGTATTGTTGAGCCAGGAATAATCCTGCTTTCCTTTTATAAACCTCATAACATTAACATTTGCAACATATGACAGAAATACCTGTTGAGAAAATGGACCTTTGCTGTGGCTTCCTTTTCAGTTGTAGTTGATTTTGTAAAACCAGCCACCTTTTATTTTTCTTTAGATACTTGTACTTTTGACAAGCATTTGAAAGAGAAATTTTTAGAGCTGTCACCTCTAAAAATTCAAGTCAGAAGATAATATGTAGTCCCTGTTCGCCAAATTCCTCTGGAAACTTCAAGAGATACAGGAACAGACACCTTGTGTTCGAAATGCCCTTTTTTGTTATTCACAGCTGAATTTAAAGACTATTACCTCTTGTTTGTCTAAAAAGTTAACGGGTTTTATTTTTCCCTTCCTTTCTATGTTACTCGCACTAATGGTGACAACAAAGAAGCCGTATTTTTTAAGATGTTAAGAGAATTTCTAATCAAAGAATCCTTCTGTTCAGGCTTCTGTTTTTTGGCATATTTCAGTGTCAGCTGTATTTGAAACCTAACAGAGAACTTCTTTATGGAAGAAGTACCAGGAGGGAGAGGTTTTGGCTTGGAGTTTCAGGGTTCTTCATACATAGACTCTTGGCTAGAGCTGTGGAAAAGTAAAGGCACTACAAAGACATTCTTGGACTCCTTTCAAAAACAGTTGCTATTAGTCATCTGGGACAAGCAGCTGAGGAGACATAGGGTAGGTTTTTGGTCAGACGGTTTGGGATTGTTCAGTAATTAACAAGCAGTCAGCAAATTCTGGGCCAGTTATTACATTACTAAGAGGTTTTGTGTTGAATTATGTGCTCCTCATCACATCCTTCGGTGCCAAGCATCATGCGCTCCTATGTAGTTGCCAAAATCCCAATTCCTTTCCTTGTTGTCAGTGGTCTCATTTTGTGACATCGACATGGAAAGTCAGAGCACGATATCCTCCAACGCTTGCCCATGGAGGGCAGAAGCCTTGTTGAGAAAATGCAGAGGTCCAGCAGAAGGTAACTTTATCTAGGGCTTCTTGCCAGACTACTTTCTTCAGTAAGCAAAGGCAGTCAGGCGTGCTAGCAGGTCACGTAGGCTTTTTGCGTACTAACACAGTAGGATGGCGACCTGTCCTTCTCTTTGGCTGCTGTGAGGCTGGCAGAGGAGCAAATCTTTCCAATACTCAGAGCCTGAAAGGCTCTCATATGCCTTTACTTAAAGAAAGAAATTCTTTAATTTTGTGTGTATATGTCTTCCTTTAAACAGCACCAATAGAAAAGATCACTTTTGACATATATTTACTGTGTTCACAACGACAGAAGGCACTTTCCATACAAACTTGAATAAGCCTTTACTTGGTAACCAATTTGGGGAGACCTTATCATTCCCAATTAAAATCTGATATGGCTTTATTACCATGGAGCTTTCAACTCAAAATCAGATTTGGAGAATGGAAAATATTTTGAAGAAGAGCATAGTTAAAGTCAGTCATATTTATTACAGCTTAGATGTGGGACAACCTTCCAGATTGCTACTAACTTCATTCATAATGATGATGTTTCCACCAAAAAAAGTTGTTCGTAAATGAAAAGAGGAAATTGGGCAGATGATTGAAACAAAGATGACTACAACTACTGAAGAACAAAACAAAGACTTCTTTGAGAAGTGGATATTATAAAAAAAAAAAAAAAAGACGTGAATAACTTAGTGTCATTAATCAAAATAAAGTATACACCACAGGTGAGGATGGTCAGAGAGAATTACCTAACTGGTAAGCAACTGGGAACGAAGGGAACCTAAAATCATCAGTTAAAAGTTTTGCAAACATAAATGTTCCACTCAGAAAATGTATGTAAACAATCAGGAAAAGATGCATTTCACTGAATGGTGTCACGGAAGATTTTGTTAATAAGAAATATTGTTACCAAGTAAAATGTTCCAGGTAAAATTTAAAGTTTGTATTCTGTTTTCCCAAATTTGGATGTTACTGAACTTCATTAACTGTACGAACAGCAAAAAATTGTCAAGTGTGTTGAAAGTAATGGTAGGATTACTCAAGAAAAAGAAGGATGCCAAAGTTTCAGATTCTAAAGAACAATGGAGAGGAAAGCTTTTCCAAATGAATGTTTGGTAATGCTTTTGTTTGTTTGTTTGAACTGCAGGGAAAGCCTGCAGTTTAGCTGGGTAAATTACACTGCAGCATACAACAGTATCACTCTGACAGAAATCTGCAATAATATGTTTGACTCTTTTAAGGTTATCTCTTGTTAGCAATTAAAATAGGCTGCATGGAGAACAGAATGGATCAATACAACAGGAAAACAAGAGTGTAGGAAAGGCCTAGTTTGCTCTTGCTTTTCACATTTGGGTTTTTTTAGTTACAAATATTGGAATGTATAGGAAATGCTATTGAAAAACTAAAAGAAAAGAACAGTTTCCATATGCTTTATAGGGGTTATAAATATGCAGGCTTTCCTTGATATTAATTCCTCTTGAAAACTTTCTGATATTTGAGAGTTAATATCTACATTTAACAGTGTCTTGTGATACTGAAAGGAATCGCACAAACGCCACAGGAAACAGGCATGGACTGTCCAACAGTGCAAAAGTAGACAGCTTTATACAGGAGTTCAAGAGAAGAGAATTATGATAAGGAAACAAAGAAAATTAAGAGTATTTTTGAAGGAAATTCAGTAGTGCTTAGGCTTACTTCAGGAACTGCAACTTACCACCCAATTAGATCATGTGCCTGGGATTAGTGACTTGATGAAAAGTGGATTTAAGGGAATCTGACAGGAGCAGCAGGAGGAAGTTAGCACTGTATGAACTCCGACCTGAAGTGACTTTATGTTGGCATGAAGTGTACGGAAGAAAAGATGAGATCAGTGAAGGATGTCGGGGAACACAATGAGTAATGACAGGAAACTATGAGAGATGGACTTTCTGGATTAAAACCAAAACTATCCGAGGAATATACTACTTCTGACAATAAGTCATTAGACAACAGGAAGAGATACTCAAGCAGAAAGAGATGAAGAGAACCTGCATGGAGTGCCTTTTACAAAATCTCATTGAATAAAATGGAAACTTGCAAGTGACCTGACAAAAGAGGAAGGACAGAACAATTTGAAGTTTTAACTATAACTGCTCAAAATAGGTCATTTGCATAAGATATCTTAACACACAGACAGAAGACAGATGATAGGGAAAATGTGAATTCAGACAATAAAATGTGTGGCCTGGCCTCATTAACTGTAAATCACGTTTCAGTTGATACATCTAACTGTCTGAGGATGAGTATAAATTACTCTATTATAAAGTTGGCAGTAATGTGCAGCAAGTAAGAAAGGAAAGTTATCTTCATAAGACACAAAGATGTACAAATAAGAAATGAAAAAGCATTACCAAAGTTTTCAAATGTTACTGTTAACAGAATTGGAATATATGTGAGAAGACCAAATGTGGCAATAGCAAAGGCAGAGATCCTCACCACATTGAAAGCACAGAAAATATTGAACAGCAGCAAACAGCAATGATAAGAACTGGAGAAAATATGAGGGATGGAAAGCAGAAATGGAACATCAGTCATTTCTAGTGCACTGGGATTTTATCATAAGGATAACACATTAGTACTATGCAAATTGTAAGTCAGCTCCATTGTAGAGCTTTTTTGGAGTTGGGCCCAAAAATAAGTGCCAAATTTCTCTTCGATTCAGAGTGTATGTTAAACACACCCAACTGGCAAATAGTATCTTAGTATTAATGGTGCAGTGTCCTATGTCTGCTCAGTAAATGGCTACATGGTCCTGATGGCAGGTTTTTGTTGTTAAATTGAAGAGGGCATGTGGACACACACACATGCACATATACTAGTTAACTATTTTTTTAATAGGGAAAAGCAAGGGATGGGTGTTATTTTATAAAAGAAACCTTAAAATTTAGAATAGATTTGGCAACACTGATAGAAATTATATGAAGTAGTGCAATTTTGCAAGCGTTAGCTCTCACCAGCTGTGATATTACTTTTCTCTAGGGAAGGGGAAAGGAGTGATACGTGCAAGTACTTAAATCTCTGCCTATGATTTTCTTATGAACATAGAAAGGCTTAGAGATTCTTCTGACAAGAACTGGGATGCTTTTTAACGTACATAACCTTCTATGAAACAGTAACTTATGACTGAGTACAGACCCAGTTTTTCAGGGGCAAGAACTCAAGCACTGGACTCAGTTTTCAAGAGTGCTAGAAACTTCTATCTGGGGAGACCTAAGTTGCTGCAGGCCTTTTTTGGAATTTGGGAGTAGATTAATCTATCACGAGTCCTCCAGAAGGCAATGCTGAAACACACCTGTAAGATATAAGGCTACTGTAATGTCTTAAAAACCTTGATCTAAAGTATATTCATAATAATAATTTTATTCATTCAAAGATCCCAAACCCTCAGACTTTTTATACTTACATACATCAGGCATATGGTTCTATGTTTCATCTTTCAGACCTGGGACCCTTCTAGCTGGATGGGTCAGAATAACAATGCGATAGTTCAGGTGGTCTTAGATTTCTTCACTAAGCCAAGAAAATTTACTTTGTGACCCAGTTTCCTTTATCAAACGGTAACATGAAATCACACGTGACATCAGGATTCATTCAGGCTATGCCAGACTCTTTTTCTTTCAGTGCTTATAGCTAGGTATTGGTTAAGATTACACCACATTGCTCTTTTAAAATTTTATTTATGGTCATCTATGGAAAGATACTTTTTTTTCAACGTGCAAGGAAGCTGAGAAGTAGGGAAGGAAACAAACCTCAGACAGACTAAAATAATCCAAGTGGACTAAAATAAAAGAAAGACAGACAGAGCACAGACTGAGTGGGCTGTAGGCAGGTGCCAGGGCTACTGGAATAAGCCCCAGTGAGACTAAGCTGGACAGGGCATGAAAACCCACTGCATGAACTTAACTTGAGAGATCCTGGGGTGTGACAGATAACAGTGTGAGTTGCTACCAAAAGTTACAGAGCACGCTATAGTAGAGGTTGGAATTTCATAGGTGGTTAAGGAGAAGTTGTGTGTGAAATAACCAAACTTCACAGATAAGTACAGAGGAGCACTGGGGAACTCTGGGGTAGTCAAGCCTTGCAAGGTCAACAGCATCTGGATGACCACATCAGTAATATAATATAAGATTACCTAAGCAATGGTAACAGAAATACTAAATATGGGCGTGAATGTCCCAGAACTGGCACGAATGTGGAAAAAGTTGTTAGGGATTGGTTGTTTATCAGGGGGAAGACTGGGGCAGAGAAACGTAGGAGCAAGAGCAGAGAAAGGAAGGAAAAGAAAAAGAGGTAATAAGGTGTCCAAATTAGACAACCAGTGCTGCCCCGGTGTATCTGTCAAGTAGCCCTGTACTTTATCACCACAACCAGAGCAGCAAAATAAATCAAACCCACTAGAGAACAACCAACAGGAGTCAAACATGCCTCTGCAGTCAGGGGGGCAGGTTGGGGAGGTAGACTTCTTCCCCAGGCAAGCAGGAGAGTACCAGTGTGGATGACCCAAGCACCCTGGCACCACCCTGTGGGTGCCCATCCCAAGCCTGGCGGCATCTGCCCCACACTTTCTAGAAGTGGGCTTTTGAGACGCTGCATCATGTGTCTTACTGGTTGCAGTCATGCTACAAATGTTTAAGTGGATAAAAAAAAATTGCTGAAGTTGGTCATCCCGTGCTGGTAGGTAAAGCAAGCCAAGTGCATGCCAGTCCTGGTGAAGACATTGATAGTCCAAAATGAACTTAAACAACAGTCACTCCATTGCTTCCTTCGGGGTACTGTTGCAGCACAAACTATTAGGCTGCAACAAGGCTTTTATCTTCTGTCAGATTCTACTGTTTGTGCTGTTTCTCCTTCCTCCAGAGGCCAGACCACACTCCTCCTCCTCCATCCAACCACTAACCCACCATCCTCAGTGCCATTTAACTACTTAGCAGGAACCAACTACAGCTGCGCATCGTCCATGTCAATTAACCCACTGCCATCAAGGCAAGGCCACAGCTGCGTGCTATCAATGCTAATCAGCCCACTGCCTTCAGCCCTCTACAGGGTATAGTTCTCAGAAGACAATGAAAGAGGAGGGGTGCCTCAGCACAGAGGGACCCTTTGTTTACTTTGTTTGCTCAACTCTTCTACTATCTTCTGAATTATAGATGCACCAAATGTGTTCTTAAAAAGTTAAAGGCTTTGATTATTGTTACAATTTAAAATGTATAAACCACAGCAAATCTAGTTTTGCTTTGTCAGCCTCAAGGTGCTTGCTGTTATGCATTTGCTTACAACTTTCCCATTCTCCTACAAGAATTGTCCAAGAGACAGGGCTTTACTACTTTTCAGAAAGTTCTAGAGCTCATCAAAGTCACCAATCAGGAAGACTTGCTTCTCAAAATGGAAGGCCTTTTTCTTGTTGCTTTGACTGCATTTCTCCTTAGTTATTTAAAGCAAATTTCTAACAGTCATGCAAAAAATTATAAACCAAAACTAGAACAATGCTATTATGCACATACACACGTTATCATGAAGCACTAGAAATCCCATTTTAAACTGAAAGAACTGAGCCAGAGAGAGTTTACTGAGAAATTTAAGAAATTACCACACAGCCAAGACCAGCTCTAAGTTCTTCTCAAGTATCTTACCTGCTAAACTATCCAGCTGTAGTTTCCTTCCGATGGCTGATTGCCATTCAGCTTAATATTTTAGGTGTGGCACTATTCATACTAGGGTTTTGAAACCAGCGGGCATACCCAGGGACTATAAGAGATTTAGCTAAATTCTGTGACTTTATCTACACAGAAACCAGTGGCATGCTGGTTAAAAACCTGAGAACTTATTAAGGGGGCTAACAAGGGTGCTGCCAAAGTTTTACTTCACTGCTAGCAACTGTGCAGTATTAAAGCTAGTCTAGACATCACTAACCAAACTATATTTATACAGCAAAGATTCCTAGCCCAAGAGAAAGGGTGTTCAGAGAGCACACAATTAAAAGGTTTTGGTACGCCTTGGTTGTAATGGACAAGAATTCATAGGAGAGGCTTGTACTGACCCTACAAGATCAAAGAATTACCATGATATGGATGTGCTGTTTTCTTGTGCAGTGCTTTTTAGGTTGTTTTTTTTTTAAATACAGTAATTGCTGTGACTTTTGTATACCTCCATGTACAGAGTTAATGCAGAGAGGAAGGAAGCAGTGCAGAAGGAAGGAAAATAAAAGTTTGTCAACAGGATTTTTCTCTGAAATATTGGTACTTTGTAGAAGTCACACTCTGTATAATTATTTTTATGTAATTATATGTTTCTCAATATATGCTTTCAAAAGAGCTGACAAAGGTAGTATTACAATGGAAAGAAGAATGTAAAACAAATTGTAGGCAACAAATTAAATCCTAATGGGGAAATAAAATATTTCTCACTAAGTCACTTCCAATATTCAAAAGTTTAGACAAAAGCAATGAGGATAAGTGCAAGGATACCAACAACACAGAGATAAATTAATGGTTGATGTGATTTGATTCAGACTACACTTGCCCTTTATTTGCAAAAGAACAGATGCTCTAGCTAGTTCCAAATTATGAAACTGTGGTTTCAAAACACATTCCTCTCTCCAGTAAGTAGATTTAGAATTTAAATCGGTGTCTCTATGCTGTATGCAAGTCAACTGCTTTTTTCACAAGAACAGACTCCTATGCTTTCTATCAAGGCATAGGTCTCAGAAAATATGTTTTACTAACAATGAGTTGTGAATGACTACTTAAAAGGAAAATAGATCCTTTGCCATGGGGCAGCATAAAAAAGCACAAGCTCATAGTGGTAAAAGAATATGCACAGTTCTCTGACTGATTTACCAGAAATAAATACATTAACTATACCCTATCATATGATAGACCATCATGTTGGCAATCCTAAACCACATGGCCAACCCCTCACTATAACAGGTTCTAAATTTTATCACCTAGTTTAGAAACAAAACTCAATTAAAATACTGGGTTTTTCCAAATTTATAAAACACCTCAGCTTCTGATGTCCAGAAGAGGAGAAAACCAAACACTACATCATTTATTCTTCAAATTCTAAAACTTTTCGTCAGACAGGATGATAATGTTCATTCTGAGAAGCCTCAGCTTCCAGCTGACACAGAAGTTGTGAATGGAAAGCCATAGGAAATCTGCCATGTTTCTTTTCTATTTCATCCATTAGGATACTGGGAGAGAGACACAGAGAGAAACAGAACATATTCTAGACTTCTGTGTCTTAATTGCTCACTTTTAGTGTGAAATATAGCATTGTATATGTATTTATGCAATAAGCATTTCACCTGGGGGGTGGGGTTTGACAATTCCTGAGGGAATCAGTAAAGATTCCTTATGTTTCAAAATCATGAAAGTTTCCTATAGTACAGCATTAATTTAAAAGATATAACCTTAATAAGAAGCAGATCTAAATAGGTGCTGTACAGTTTACATTTTCAAACCTTTTCTGGGTATAACATTTACACGTACTGATTTATACGCATGGTTCCATTTCATATCCACCCTGTACTTGTCTCCACTGTGTCTACGGGAACTTTGTAATGACAGCAGCTTTACTTGGGGAGATGTGAATAAGGGGAAATTGAAAAGTAGCTCAATAGCAATGCAATCACAGGGGGAAGAAAAATCTTAATCTCATATCATAACATTGCAGAAGTTGAAGTGGTGTTGAAGAACTTATTGATACAGACAAGAGAACTAAAGGGATACACACACAAAAATACACCATCACCAGTGAAGTGGAAATGTCCAGAGGAAATCTTTCAAACTGTCAGGCAGAAAGATAAGAAGAATACAGTGACAAATGAACTAGGCATGACTGATTTCTGAAGAACAATGGGAGCGGGAGGCATCATATAACCCTTTGGCAAAGTAGATTGAAAAAAGAACGTGAATGGAGGGATGTGATGTGATGTATCACAGTGAAGTGCAGATCATGGAAGACGAAGTTCAAAGTAGATTGAGAGAATTACTTAATTGGAAAGCACAAGGAAAAAGAACAGAATCACCAATTGTCAGCTAACAAACTTTACACACTAGTACCATCAATTCAAAATACATATATAGGAAGCTAGGAAAGACACATTTAGCTAAAAAGATAGAAAACCTCTTACACTAGAAGAGGGTTCGATGATCCTAGAGAATATACACAACACAGGCATGTCATAACATACTGTCTGTCCCTTTGGAATGGACCTGCATTAGCTCATGGAGTAAAAAGGCTTTCTTGGCAGCTAAAAGCAGGTCAGGCTATTCTAGCCATTGCAGAAATTTGGTAATTTCTAGCAAAACGAGTTCTTCTAACAGAGAAATAGAGCCTGAGGAAAGAAGGCAGGCCTGCCAACAGAGCAGAATAGCCTTTTCCAGGAAAATAAGACATACATGTTTCAAGACCTCACCAGAGGGGATTCCTCTAAATGTTTTGAAGCAGTCTTTAGATGAAACTTTTCTGAGACCAGAAAAAATAGAAATCATGTGATGAATCAGTTGGAACAGGAGAAAGCTGGGGGAAAGAACATAATTTTTGTACCTTATAGGACCAGTCAAATCTGAGCTCATAACCCACCTGTGTCACAGTCACCCATTATTGTTCTACTATTTCATTCCTCTGTTCTCCTTTCTGGCTCAGCTTTCTCTTTTCCTGTGTATTTCAACTCATTTTCTTTTTCTGCTGCAAATAACTGTCACCATGTGGTTCAGTAAAAATGTTTCTCTGGGTCTGATTTAATAAACGTCTATAAAATTCAGATTATTTGGGTCAGATATTTCTCTGTTATGACAATATGGGGTTTTATGAAGCTCTGAGAGTACTGCCAGCAGACTTCAAATTCTGCAGGATCAAAACATTTTGTTCAAATGTAGAGATCTAATACAAGTTTTCTAAATTTCATATACTCTTTTAGCTTCTTAAAATCTCTCCGTTTTTTCTTGAGTGTGCCAGCTCAGTTTGCTGCCCACACATTATCAAAAACATGTGGGATGTTCCTGTTATTTACAGTCAGGACACACAATGTAGATATGTCTGAAAGTTTGTAGCTTCTGATTTGAACTTGAAAATTTTAGCCCAATACTACTTTGTATCAATCAAATTGAACAGACTTCTGGCATCATCTAAAAAAGGCAATATGTCAGTCAGATGATTAACTGTAATGCTGAAAATGCAGGAAAAAACCCAATGTGATTATTCATGTTGTCTTGAGCAAATCATTAATCTTTCATTTGCAGCTGAGCAAACTGGAGGTGATAGGTAGTTTGGGTTCTGCAGAGGGCAAGTGTTAGGAGGATGTAAATGTTAAGTGTCTTTTTGTTGTTATTGCTATCCGTTCACACAAGGGATTTGGCAACAAGTGAGAGATTGCATTGCTACTCAGTTCCAATATAAAACATTCTGGCTGGCCGACTATCTAAGAAATCATTCTTTTCCCATATAATCTAGTAGCAGGATAGGAAACAAACAGAGGTAATAGATCTCTAGTTAATAAGAATTCATTCAAGCAATAGGGTGGTCTTCAGTTAGATGAAGGTTCACAACACCTGAACTGAAAATGTTCTAAGCATGTGCCCCTCACTACTTGTGAAGCTGCAGAAGAGATGTAAATAAATTTAAGTCTTCAAAATTGGTGCTTTTTTTCTGACTAGCAAAGGATTAGCAGAAAGCAAGCAAAGGATAATGGAAATAGCTTGCGGTGCTTTTTTGTTAATACAGATTAGCAGTAGGCACAGCTCAAATACGTCTCCACTTCTCTGCTCTGGTGCCAAGTATCCCTCAAGTAGAGCAGCTTTGCTGCTTACACCTGGGGTTTGACAGCTTCATCCCTACCTTATGCACACAGCAATATGGAGGCACTGCCTTTTATTAATATTCACACGCCAAAGGAAACACATGCATGAGCTTGGAAGATGTATTAAATCAGGATAGTCCAATGTCTCCTCTGTACTCAAAACTGCTCGGTATTAGAGCAGACCTTACAGACCTCTTAGCAAAGAGCTAGTTCTAGGCACCTGTAGTTTTACACTGTCAGTCCCCTGTGAATAAGGCAACAGGGACAAAAATACACATTTGAAGGGTGTTTAGACATCCGTGTTCTATGTTCATCCTAAAAGCACTACAGACTCCTCATACATATCTCTTCACATACTTGTTTTACATCAAGGTAGCATCTGATACATTCAGTGTCCAGCTGCTACTTTTTTCTGTTCCACTGGTGTTTTGCCAGCTGTGTTTCTGGTGCATTCAAATGAGGAGACACTCCAATTTACTCCATATGTGCTTCCATGTTCAAAGTCCTCCAAGATCTGTGTGTACAGACCCTCACAAGAAAACCTCTGTCAATGGAGATATAGCCTAAGACATGATTCTTAAAACCCAGGTCCTGTCAGCTTAGACACATGCTAGAGAAACACTGGACAGAGTTCTGGCCCTCCTACCCCACTCATGGGGCACAATGGCAAAAACTCCCACAATTCTGGCATCTCAGGACCGAGGGGAGAGGGAGGTTTTGGCCTTGTTTTCTTTCCTGTTTACATAGAACAAGACCACCATCATCTTCTTCTCCATCTCATTTTTGTTATCCTTAGCCTTCCCACCACCTACAACAGACAGCTAGCAGCATAATAATCGGGTCTCCATTAATTAAAGAACAACCACCACACCTATTACTATAGGAAAGAAAGGAGAAATGCTTACCCAGAACTGAGTCTTCAGATTGAGTCTGGAGCATCACCTACAGCATCCTCACAGCTGAGCTCAGGAAGACTTATTTTTCTGCTCACAGGATGCAACAGAGCTGAAAAATGAACCAGAGGCTTCCTGTCAGCCCTGAGCAGAGAAACATGGAGGTATCTTAGCTTGATATCAGACCTTGTCCACAACAATGTCATTTCTATGCTGCTTCAGTTTATTGCCTTCTATGGTCTCTTCAGATTTAAGATTTGTTAATCAGAAGTTGAAACCATTTATTTAACTATGACAACATTTTTTTTGAATGTGTAAATTTAGAAAACTTTTTCAAAGTTCTTTTTCAAAAAATCTCTGGATTTCTTAAACTGTTATCTTAAATTATATGCTGCTCTTAATAGTCTGAAAGTGGCCGTTTGATTTTCAGGTCTTCTGGGAATATTGAAAATAAAGAGTTTCTTCTAAAGCTGACTGTCCTGTAGATTTCAAGTCTACTACAGATTTACACCAGCATAACTGGAAGCCAAATCTGACTTTCCATTTGTCATTACTCACTGAATTTATAGTGGCTAATGTGATCCGTGACTTATAACACTAAACACTGCTGTACACAGCCAAATATTCAGAATGCTTTGCAGTTATTGCTGGGCTGAACAAATGGCAAGAACATTTCATACAAATCCAGATGCAAAAATGAACCTGAATTCTCTGCCAAAGTAAAGAAAATAAATGCATTCTTTTCACCCTTTCCTAATAATGTGTTATTTTCCATTGTCTTCAAGCCTGTAAGTTAGCTGTGGTTACGGGAATGAGTTCCTCTATTAAATACACTTTTGCATTATTTACTGTTCCCTCCAAATTACCTTCTAAAACAGCAGTGTTTGTGGATCAAACCAAAGATTTTTCTCACACTATACCATCAGCTATATTCCCACATGGCCAGGGTAACTCCTTAGCAATCGTCTCCTTGTCCTGAATGCTCTGGTAGTTTGTAGCACTGGGAAGTCATGGAGCAAAACACAGAGGTTCCCAGCAACATTCAGCTGTTAACACTCTCATGTCTTTAGGCACAGCACCCTTGAACAGAATCCATCAACTGACCAGCATGGAAATGGTCCTCTGAGAGATGCTTAAAAGAGCATCTGTGGTCTCTCATCCCAAGCTTTTGATTTGGGGAGTGGCCATGTGTGGATAATTAAATTTTAATAATGAGAAAAAGGCATTATTATTAAGGCTCCCTGACAGTGATTCAATGTCTTTATTCTTTTAAGAGTTCACCCAGATTTGTCTTACTCCACTAACAAATATTTAAGCAGAATATATACAAAAAAGGTCAGTCATTCTTTGGTCTGTGTCCAGCTCTATGTTACATTTCTATCTTGAAAAGCAAGAAAACATAAATACCAAGTCTTTACAAACTTGATTCCTTTCTTTGTTGCCAGTTTGTGCTTTCAGGTGTCAATCAGATGTGATTGGTACTAATCAATATGAACGTTTTAGCATACACGTATGGAAATCCCTTCATTCCCATTATAGTGGGTCCTTCCCTGTGCTATC
>JAVJGJ010000047.1:71211155-71236700 GCA_035590215.1 Microhierax caerulescens | reverse complement strand
GTATAAACAGCACCCAGCAACAACCAAAAACATCAGTGTGCTATCAGGGTTGTTCTCACACCAAATCCAAAACACAGTGCTGCACCAGCTACTAGGAAGAACATTAACCCTATCCCAGCTGAAACCAGAACACCTGTGTTGAGCCAGATGATGAAGACATGGCAGGTACCAGCCCTGTGTATCTGAGCCCTGCCTTGTCCTGCAGGGCACAGCATGACATGGACAGGAGAAGGATTGAGAAGCAGTGGAAATGGAGTGGAACAACCTGCTTTCCAGGAGTAGCAGCAAAAATAAACTCATTCATAAGTAAAGCTGCTTGCAAACCTCTTGCATTTAGTATTGGCCAGTTGTCTACAACTGTCTGTTGTAGTGACACCATCCTCCAGGTAAGCAGACTGCCAGCACATGTGGTCCAGCTGTCCTCCCAGTGTACCAGGTTAGGTATGGAGAGCCAGGACAGGTATAGTACAAAATTGTAACTACCCTATGGCAGAGGAACAAGTCACTGTTATTATTAAACCTTGAAATCAGCAGGAACCAGTTGGTATTCAGTGCTGGAAAAAGTCAGGACCTTCATCTGTCTGCCTCAAATTAAAACTCCGTTTCTAAACCTTCCTTTATTACAAGCTTTGGCATCTTCAGTATTTTCTGTTTGAAAGAACCTACATCATCTGGCACATCTTAGAAAAAAGTCAAATGTAAATTGAGCACATTGAACAAGCTTAAGGCAATAACAAACAAGAAGTGCTCTTTAAAAGTCACAAAACATTACCTACAAAGTCGCTTATTACATTGCTTTAGTCTCACCAGACATATATTTCACACTGCTATTTCATTAATGTTCTCCAGATGAAGTTGTACAATCAGCAGAAAACCATTAGAGACAAAGTATTGCTACGCTAAATTGCTTGCTTGCTCTTCCTGCTTGTCTCCAAGCTATAGCTTTTTATCTTTCTTTTTTCCATTCCTGAAGACTGATCCAACCTGATCAAATTTCATGTCAATAAAATATATTAAAATGAGAGGACAGTTTTAGTTTTCTAATTTGTTATTCCTAAAAAAAGTTGTATCAGCAAGAAGGGGAGTGAGTAGTGTATTTTATTTGCTTGATACGTGCAGCTATGAAATATAGATTATTTCCTGTTATTTAGTCCTTCCTGCTGAAACCTAATGTTATTAAATTGACTGTTATGCTGCAATATTTTTCAGGCACAAAAAAAAAAAAGCTTAACTGCTTTAACATGCCTTATGAGTAATATAATATATCCAATCTGACAGGTAGAATATTTAAAATTACACCGATCTCAAGCTGAACAAAAAAAGAAGAGGAGGAGCGCAGCAGTCATCTGTGTATGCAATATTAATAGCAAATTGTATATTTAAAGTGAGCTGGGCAAATGACACTGTGACTTACTCTATATTTTCTAGAAGAATTTAGCAAACACTCCAAAAGTGGATACCAAGTAGAATGATGGACAATATATAGAAACATACTTGGTTTTACTACCTCCTCAAGTTGCTTATAATGAAGAAATCAAGAATTGAAACATGTGGCTTGTCACAGCACGTTTGTGTTTGCATGCTGTGATTTGGTCCTTGGGTACAATTCTGCCTTTACATTTCCACGCTCTTCTTCCAGGGGATGTTCTGTGCACAGGAGAGGGCTAATCCCAAGAATAAATGCTGAATATGACCATTGTCAATAACATTGTTTTCCAACCTTCTTTTTTTGTTTTTTTTTTTTTTTTGGGGGGGGTTGCATTTTTTTTTTTTAATTTTTTTTTTTTTAAACCAGAACCCCACCACCATTCTGAAACAAAACCAAGCCTGACCTACTGGTTTGTCAGGGAGGCAGCAGCTCACTAACACTGGATATTGTTTCCATGTTGTTTATTTTCTTGCTTCTGTGGGTGGACGTGTACGTATTGTAAAGGAAGACTTACAGTCATTTAATGACTAGCTTTCTGGTACAGACCAGAAAGTTGAGAAATATTGATCTTTTTCTCTCACATGCCACAAATGTTTCTGCTGAAGATTTTAAATCTAAATACTCAGATTTTCCGTATTTAACCAGTTTTGCCTGGCAACAGAAAAACAATCACTAACCACTCTTCCAGCTTCTACCTTGAAGAACACAGATAATAAATGCTTCTCATTTAAAGATTTTAATTTAAGCAAACAGTATTTTCTATCTAGCTTTTTTTCTAAAATGGATTCGTTTTGATTAATCTTTTAGACTATAATGAAAACCTGACTATACAATATATCCCTGGGTACAGACTTACAGAAGCATAACTGAAACTGAAAACAAAATCTTATAATGGCAAGTGACATTGTGAATCTTAACTAAAGGCAGAACAAGTAACTCTGGAGAGTGTCACCCAGTCTGTAGAAGGCACAATGACTAGAGCTGAAGAAAAGGATCAAGCATAAATATTTTCCTTCTAAAGCTATGGATGGTTGTGACACTTTGTAAAGCAACACAAAGGCCAGCTCTCTTGCCCCATAGCTTTAAGCCTTAGTTTACACGTCTGGTTTAAATTATTAAGCAAATCGTTCTGCCAGCCCATTACACACAATAAACCCAAAGTCTGATAGCTTAAGACATGTGGCTGGAAGTTGCAGCCAGCTGATTTTATGACTGTAGGGCAGCGCAGCCTTTGTTCTGCCTGTCCAATGGTTCAGGCTCCTCCTCCCTTTATATGTGCCCCTTCCTGCCAGTCTCCCTCCTGCGGGAAGGCATCCAAGTCCTGAACACGAGTGGTTAAGCGTACAGCTGACCTGCACCAGCCTGTATATCTGTCTCCTCAGTACCAGGAAAAACCCCTACTTTAAAAGTACATGGCAACTTTAATCAGAAAATAAAAAGTATTGCAACTGCTGAGATATTTCAGGTACCCCCAAAGCTCCTAATGGATAGAAGGCAAGGAGCTACGGTAGCTGCATACAGCGATCATAGGAAACACTGATCTCAGCATTTGTGTTGGGTCTGGCTGAGCCCCACAGCAGCCCTCACAGTGCTGTGCTTGTTGGTAGCTAGAAAGGTGGTGGTGACACAGCAGTGTTTTTACTACTGCTAAGCAGCACTGGCACAGCATCAGGGCTGACTGTCCAATCTCACCACCTGTAGGCTGGGGTTGGGCAAGATCTGGAGAGGGTACATAGCCAGGGCAACTGATCCAAAGTGACCAGCAGGGTATTCCATACCATATGATGTCTGCTTAGATATACAAGCTAAGAGAAAGGAGGAGAGGAGAGAATTCATTTGTCATATGACGTTTGTCTTCTGGAGCAACCACTACACATGCTGAAGCCCCACTTCCCAGGAAGTGGATGAACATTTCCTGCTGATGGGAAGCAAAGAATAACATCTTTTTGTTTTCCTTCACTTCTGCACACATGACTTTTGCTATTGCTTCATTAAACTGCCTTTATCTTGACCCACAAGTTGTGGGGGTTTTCTTCATTTTATTCCCCCACCCTGTTCTGTTGAAGAGTAGAGTGATAGAGTAGCTTTGTGGGCACCTTGTGGCAAGCCAAAGTCAACCTACCACAGCACCCAAATGTGCTGAGATGAAAAACTTTGCTTACTGCTTTTTCTTACCTTTTTCTAATGAATGTTTCCTGGTGGAGAGGACTCCCACGCAGATTTCCTCAACTGTGGGGCAGGGCTGACTATCTGAGTAGAGAAAAAGATGGCAATGAAGCACTGGTTTTGGATCCATAACTTTTAAGCTCATGGATACTTTTTCCAGTATCATTCTCTTCCATGATAGCGCTCAGCTCTAGTTCATACAGAGCAGTTTTGAATAACTCATATAATATTAATAATTGTTAGTAACCATTACTACACAAAGGCAGAGGCACTGGGTAATGCTGTGGTGGAAGGGAGAGCACCCTGGGTATTGAATTTGATTGTGTTTTTTCCCCATCTTACTTCTTCGTGGAACAACAGTTCTAGTGAAATTCCACTTATGACTCTTTTTTTTGGTCCCCTTCAAGTGTATGAACTATTTCTCTGAGAAGCACGAAAGATAAAATAAAATTTAATACAGCATGTATTTTCATGTAATTCCTGGAAGTAGACCTACAGCTTTATATTTAGTCCTGATGCTTCTTTATAGTAAGCAAAAATTATTTTCTTAAAATAAAAAATATATATTGACTGGGGGGGTGGGGGGAAGATGATGTTTAGAAAAACAAGTTGTTGACAGCACAGCTATTTCACAGCACACAAAACAGACCAACCCAAACAGCTTTCATCCATCTTTAGTCAGTATAAGAATGAAGTAAGCACTTTGAGTAAAGGTAAAGTGCTCTGAGGTGTAAAGGAATTGTAGGCTTATTCTTTTTTGAGAGCTGATAGGCACTACATTTGGAAGCACACCAATGTAGAGATGATAATTTTTCTGCTTGAGAAATAACTTAATCAAGAAGACTTGTGATTTGGAGATTAAATAAAGTGACATCTCCTGATTTACCAAGCTAAAATGAGATGGGAAAGGGATTGCCTGCCTAGCAATACTAGCAGTTTGACATTTAATCTCCACACCAAGATATGGCAAATGGTACAGGAATCAAGAAATATGAATATACAAATATTTTAAAATATAAAACTCTATTATCTATTCAGGTCTCTTTGGTCACACCTTTTTCTACACCTGAAACCTCCACAGTCTGAAGACTTCAGAGATTTGTTTAAAACCTCCAGAGCTTCCACAGCCCAAACCTCTCCATTGTTCATATACAGCCTTGAAGTCAACCCAAGCTTCATCAGCCTTAGGGTTCAGTGAGAAAATGGTGATTTACAGCCCTAGGGGGTCATATTTCTGTCTAGGATTTCTGAGACTGAAATATGTGTGCAAGAAGTGTACAGTGGCTAGACAGTGAGTTCATCATTGTGTGATGTCTCAGACTTACCATGCACATGCTGAAGTGAAGGTCATCATCACCCTGTGCAGCTCATGTGGAACAGTGCTGATGGGAGCCAGACACATAAACCCACCGTTCATCCACGAACAAGACAGGTGTGTTGATGGCTATGGGTGTATTTCACTCCTTCCCACCTTAATCCCTGAGCAGATGGGCTTCAGTTCAGAATCTGACATAAGTTACCTGGCCCATTCTCACAGACGGGTTTTGAAAAGGGTAATTGTCAGCATATGTATGTCAGCTCATTTTCTTGCTCAGCCACAACTGTTGCCCTTTCAAAATTAAGTCCGGATATATTTTCCCTTGAGAAAATACCTTTGTTACTGTTTGAACTTCAGACAGACAACTAGCAGCCTTAGGTATTCCCTAAACCAGGCAAAAACCATGTTGATTGAGTTTAGACAATCCAACCCTGCATCCTCCATCACCTGCTTGAAACCAGAACAGATCCCTTTCCTGTGCTGGATGGGAGACAACATGGGAATACAAATCAGAAAAGTCATCAAAGAGCTTCTGACAGCAGTTTCTCAGCACCTTGCAAACTAGAATGATGCTATGCATCTCTTCGTATAATAAACTTTCATTCCCAGTAATTGCCTCATTTCAGACAAGAACACCATATTCCGGACCTATCATCAATAGAACAAAATCATTCAGCTTATCAGTCAGGCCTAGTTTATAAATGCAGTCTATACATTATCAAAACTCTTCTAGCTTTTAACTTACAAAAATTTACACCAATATAAAATTAATTTCATAATGTGCTGACTTTGGTAGCAAATCTGGTTTACAGAGCTCTTAGCTGATTTATGCCTTCCCACTCCCCTAACTTATTTTTGTTGCTCTGTTGATATTTATTGAGCCCTCACGGACAGAAAAATGGTGGTTTGTGGAGGTCCCACAGTAAAAAAGCTCACTAAATTATCTTGGTTAAAAATAATCCACAGAAAAAAAAATGTATCTCTTACAAGTTCCTCCCATTTCGACTTTTCCACCCTTAAAAAAGCTCATAAAACTGCAGCCCGTCACCAAAGAACAATTTTCTCACCAGATATATTTTCAACGTATACAGTATGACTTCTCCAGGGCTACGCCAGGTCCCAGAACCTTTTATTTTCATCTAGCCCTTTGCTCAAAAGCTTGCATGCCTCTTTGTTGCTTCCTGAGGTCATTCCAGTGGGGGCATCCCAGCCTGGAGCACGGCCTAAATCCACCCTGCAGGTGCCTAGGATAGTGCACGACCCACCAGGTACACCTGTTTACCACATGAACAGGACACCCGTGGGCATGACAAGCTCTTATAATAATCAATAAATAAACCTCCTCATAATCAGTCATTTCTGTAGTTTATGCCACTTCTTATCTGCACCAAACTCAACCCACAATCTCATAGGATTAGTGGGAACAGTAACCCTGTGCCCTCATGGTGAACACGGTCCTACCTGAGCAAGGGTGGCACTGGCTGGAAGGCCGACCACAACAACGATCCCTGATCCAGGGGAAGAGAAAAGGCGGGGGAGGAAGGGATGTGTGAAGAGTACACATACATACGTAACAGCCTTCCTCAGTGGGTCTAGCACGTAGTGCAGGACTGCTATTAGAATATATAATGGACAGACATTCTTACAGCATTAAAGGCATAAAGACAATGATTGTATTACAATGAAAAAAAACCCCAACCAACTAAACAAATTAAAAAACCCCGAACACTTTGGAACATATTTGACAGGCTTTCCTGGTACAAGCAGGCTCAGTGATGATATCCCTTTCCTGCCTTGTGAACTCATAACTAACCATGACGTGAAATAGATGATTATTATAGCCATGCTTTCTAGATTTTCACTTCTAGATCCACCATTGCTAAATGCAGAAGATTTTTATATATGGCACGGAAGATTAATGAATTGGCTTTCAACTGTAAAGCTTTCTTGTTTTGTTTTTTTTCCTACAGATGAGGTAGGATGTTTTTTGTGAACATGTAGATTCAATGGTACCATAGCTCATATGAGCTAAGGGGGATAACCCAGCACTAATGACACACCATCAGGCTGTGTCTGATTTTTATTATGGACTCCAGACAGTTTGGATCTGATCTGGCTCTCGAGACCAATGTTCACAACCAACATAAGCTTTCAAGAAATTCCTTTTTTTCTGAGGAATTTTCAGTTGAGATTAATTGTAAGTTGCTATAAAAGCTTCTTAAATTCCACGTAAGCAGCATTGCAGGAAATCATCAGGCTTTTTTTTTTTTTTTTTTTATGAGAACAACAGTTTAGCACAGAAAATAAACTCTCTGCTAGAAGAGGGGCACCAAGATTAAGTCCATCTGAGATTAGATTCCAAATTGTCAAAAATATGTCTATTTTTAAAAAATACTTGAAAAGGGATGGCTGACTTTGAATTGTTCCTTGTTGAGCCAGTCATATGCTGTTTCTCCGAGTTCTGATATCAATGCAGAACACAAATGCAATAAGCCTCTTTTTAGGGGCAGTACATAGATATCTTTGTACTGCTGATAGTTGTAATTTCTTGCACCTATCATTTCAAAAAATGCAAGAAATAACAAATAAGAAAAATAAAGTACAATTGCTTTCTGCTTCTTTCATATCAGATTTATATACTTTTGTTACCTATAAATATAGTAAATAAATGACATCAGACAATGTAAATTGTGGGCAACAACAAAAAAGCTCTTTGCGGGTCTGAGAAGAGATAGCCACTTTTTCAAGCAGATAAGTTAGAATCAATTTACCGATTAATTGCTTCATTTTCTCTTCCAGATCCTCAGATTGATTTTTCTATTCCAGACACTGGGAGTAGGCTCAAGTCTGCTGGTAGCAAATGCTGACAATCAGTCCGTGAGTCTCAGTAAAAGATAGCAAGGTGCCTAATGAAGGGCTCTTTTCACAAGAGTTTCTCCAAAAATATCTCACGTCACAGAAAAAAAATCAGTACCTCAGGTTCTCATTGTTAACAGCATATTCACAGTAGCCATTTCTGGACTACATTTCCAAAACAAAAAAAAAATCCTATTTGAAGAGTACTGGACAGAAAGCTGCCAGTTCAGGGGACCAGGTACAGCTGCTATGTCATGTCTGGTCTTTTCATTTCTTTATGTTTCTGGGTTTTTTCCTGCTCACCCTTCACATACCAGATACCTCCTTTTCCAGAAAGTTAACAAACAAGAAGGTTGTGTTTCTATTGTGCGTAGCTCAACAGGAACCTCATGGGCCTCTAACTGGTACTTTAGTGGAGAGGAGAATACATACAAACATGCAGAAGATCACGACTCCATTAAATCAGAAGTAAAAAAATTGTCCTCCTGCCAAGAACAAATTACAAATCAAAATTCAGTCTTACTATGGCTTGAAATACATTCTGTTCTTCTGTCCAGCCATATTAAAGTTGTAGGTGACTTTGTCTTTCATTCTCCTGGAGACAGAACAACTTCCCATTCTTTCATTTCTACTAAGATTCCCACCCTTCACATATTTGGTGGTGATGCTTTATGAAGAAAATGGGTGAAATTCAGGCCACATGATACCCAGCAGAAGCTTTGCCAGAGACTTTCAGATATCTAGGACTTTATCCTGAGTGTCTCTAGGCTGAAGTATGTATTTTACCATGAGGAGACTTGCAGACATCAGGGAAATTTCCTACAGGGCAAACCTGTTTGAAGAACTGAGACCCAGGGAACATCAGCCAAGCCCATGGGCTTAATGTTGCATGTCTCAATCTACTCAACAAAAGCAAAGTTTTCCCAGAAACTATGTTTTCCTTTTGATGATTGGAGGCCTGCTGTTTATACTGAGTGTATAGTAAATTCACAGTTTGCAAAGGAATTTTTAGGTCTAGCTGCTTGGGGACTCATAATCATAATTAAAAGCATAATCCACAGAGGAAACCTATTTGATACAAATATATATTTGGTTTTTTATAAAATTATTTAATTCCCATAAAACTTAATTTTCATTATAAATAAAAATACAGTATCTTGGTATGGTTAAGAATTAGGTTGAATGGAATCTAGGCAACATATTTTTAAAATAATTTTTTTAAATGTATAAAACTGTTATCTCTTCTACTGTGATTTGTAATGCTTTGTAAGCCTTTAACAGATTTCCTGCTTTCATTTATACATTAACAACCAACATTTTATTTCATCTTCTAAGCTGCATTCAACATGCTTGAGAACTAGAAGAATTAATTAAAAGTTTTTCTTAATTATCCCTCAGTTAAGCATTTTTCTTCTAGTGCTAGTCCTTAGCTTAGTTTCTTACTCACCTGTAAGTAGAGATCTGAAACTCACCTAATTGCTACCATCTTCTCTAACACATGTAAGAAAGTCTTTAAATTCTCTTCCAAAAAAAGCTTTTGCAGTCATGTTTTTGAAGTCTTCCTGTTATTATGATTTCTCGTATTGATGAAACACCTTCTTTTCTATTTTCTCAGTACTCCAGGGTACTACTATAGCATTTCTGGTTCTACTTGCAGAGTAATTTAAAGCTCCTTGCAGCCTGTTGAGAAACATTCAAGCTTTTGAATTATTTTGAGAGTTTGTAGTCAGGTCCAGAATGGACAGTGTTGTCTGGTTGATCTTTTACTGATTTTCTGACACAAAGCTGAGACTGTTTTGTATGGACAGTGTGGTCTCAGAGCCATAATGCAGAGGATTATGTGCCCATATGATAGTCACATCCAGCTTCCTCTGTTGATTTGGAATGGCTGAAAAAGCTATGTGAGATAGCATCAACCATATTCTGTGCTTATCACCAATCATTTCATTGTGTTGCTGCTTCTTCACACTTTCAACTTCAGAGCTGCTCAAACTTACGAGAGGTAAACCCTTTTCATAAGCACTACCCACAAATCCCTGGCCTCTTCCTTTTTCCATAAGCAGTGGCATTGCCTGACTTCCCCTGAGCATCCAGGAGGAGCAGGGACCAGCAGCCCTTCCCACAGGAAAAGGGAAGGTCCTCCTGTGCCCACCACCATTCTGAGCTTTAGTGAGAACTGCTCCAGCCCAGGGCCACGTTACTGTTATCCACTGTGATCTTACCCTATGCCCAGCAGGATTTGCTAGCCCTCTGCATCAAGAGAGGAACATGCACTTTGCTTGCAAATTAAAAAAATATAAACTTTCAAATGCACATCCACATAGACACACAACAGAAATCAGGCACATCTCTATCCTAATAGGCATGTAGGTCTGTTTCCAGACATAGCTAAAGGCATACCAGTAAAAAGAGCTAAAAAACTTCCCTAACTGGTTTGCTTGTGCTATTTTGCCACAAAGTAAGAGACAGTAACAAGGACTGATGTCAGTCTGTCACGTATTTCTCTATGCCTTGAACTCTAAACTGATGTGTCCTTCTGTAAAATCAGAATAACACACAGCTAAACACTTCAGCTCCCATGTATCCCAGTCTATCTAAAGTCAAGCTCTTCTAATTGGGGGAGAAGACAATTCAGCCCCCAGAGGTGAACTGCCATCAAAGACATACCCATTTCTTGTGATTGACTATAGCAAGAATTTTAAATGATCGCACTCTAACTTTATTATGGCAAAAGCATGTCAAACTTAACTAAGATGCAGCCCACTGGAAATCTGGAAGAAACCCCATCTTCTTAGAAAGGGCTCATTTCTTCTCAAGCGCTAGAGTAATGGAAGCAGAAGAGCAGGGAGGAAGCTATATCCTCACCCAAGGAAAACTGGTTGATGTTAAGTGCCTTCAGTTTCATGTGTTGGGGAACCACTGGTGCTAATTCACATTCTCCTTTCCCAAATGCAAGTACATCAGACCCTGGTGCAATGTGGTGTGGCTGGGCTACGCAGTAGAACATGTTCCTGCTGAGTGCTTTGCAGTTGGTACAGAGCATGGGGCACTTAAGTTGGCCAATAGAGAGTACTGTATAACTGGGCTGGCTAAGCTCTAAGGCAGTCAATAATTTCCTAAAGCGTATCACCAGTACACAAGCACCTCTTTACTGTTGTTTTATCATTTGTATCAACTTATCATCTGCTATTTATTGTAAGCTCTGTGGGGCATGAGTGGTTCCATCATTTTTTTCATTTTGGATGGTGCTTATCAAAATTGGTAGAAACTTGATAATAATTTGTATTGTCGTTTTCATAAACTGAGAGCAGACAATTGTTAATCCCTTGTATTTAATATGTAATTTCAATATAGTTAGGAAATATTCATTATTCTACTTATTTTATGTCACAGAATCTCACAACCCATAATTAGACCTATTTCAAGAAAATTCTATTTTTTGGTGACTCAAAATATCTGTACATGACACTTTTCCACTATATGTTATATTAGGCGTTCATGGTTTTATTTTCACATAAGGGAATTTAAGTATTCTCTCTAACAGCCCCACCAAATGTCAAACCATGCAGTTGTGTAATCTTATCACCTGTTTTTAAATGCATTTGCTTTTTTAGTCACTCCAGGAAAGGTGGTCAGGAATTACCACATTATACAGTCTACATGTCACAACATTAAAGTCATATAACTGTTTTATTTATGTAATAATTTCACTATAACCATGAATGACTCCTTGAAATGCACTTTCAGGTAATCATCTGTATTCCTTTATATTTGTTTCCCTTCTTACGTGCTTTAATTATAAAGCAACATGACTTGGGTAATTATCTTTGTGGCTAAATCCATCCAGCAGAGAGAAAAAGAAAAAAAATAATTTATAACTGAAAATGAATGCAACACTTTTAAGAAATATTAAGCCATTTGCAGCAGGCCACCGATAAATATGCCAAGCACAAAAATTATTGGTTGAACAAGTCTAAAATTTCAATGGGATTGGACTTTTGTTCACTTTCTACCTTCCTTTGTCAGCACAATTTATCAACACTTCGTACTTCTGCTTTGAAAAGCAGCCACCTTAAATCAAGTAAAAGTGTTTTTAAATTTCCTACCCCTCCTTTAAAAAAATGCACAGCGATATGGCATTTCCCATTGTCTGTCTTTAGTGCTGTTTAGAGGGCTATTGAAAGGATGCCAAGACAGCAGTACAGGTGGATGCAGAACGTATTAATAACAAAATAATTGGAATGCCAAAGCTTATGAATTAGCACTTTTCAAATTCAACTGCAATCAGCAGATTATGGGGTTTGTGCCTTATACAAACTATAAACACTGCAATTCATTATATGCACATCCAATTATTTTTTTTCTGCAGGCTTCTTTGCCACTGAGTGCTAAATTAAGAAATTAATCCTTCAGAGGTCAATGAAAAAGGCTTTATTGCTATTCACAAGATCAAATACTCGGAACAACAAACAGTCTTGGCAGCTCCCCCAGCCCAGTATATCACCACTCCATCTGTGCTTAGCATTCCTTCCCTAGGCACTAGGAGGAAGTTTTTCAGGCTGAGCTGAAAATTTAGACAGCTCTCAGCTATTTCCCCTTTCTTCTGAAGACTCTAGCTTCAATACATCAGACAAAAATAACAGTTCTGTAGGTGGAGAATGTGGACATGATTAAGGCTTAACTCCTTCCTCCCTGAACCAGTCCTTCAGGACTGATCCCTTCCTCCTTTCAACACACAGCTTTCTGCTGAACCCTCTGCTACTCCCACATGAAACAGCATCTCCCTTTTCCTGCACGCACACACAGATACCAAGCAGCTCCATGATGCTGCGATGGACAACGACACATACCCATGAGCTAACATCTGCTTAATTTGTAGACTTGGGAAAAATAAGCTGGGGAGGGAGTGGGCAGTAAAACCTTCTTCTGTTGGTCTATACAACTGTAAATACACAAAATAAACAGTAAACCACATACAGTCATTGTACCTTTTTGACCTAGCATTCTGTCTGAGCCATTGTTTTCTTTACTGGGTGTCAGGCAGAACAGTTAAAAAGTTCTGTTCAGCTAAAACATTTTCTGGGGGGAAACAGAGACCAGTTTGGGGGTTTCAATTAGAGGATTATTGTTTTTCTCACATAGAAAACCTGATGGAATGCTTCATTGTTATCCGGGGGGGGGAAGGGGGAGGGAGAAAAAAGAAACACAAAAAAAAAATCCTTCCAAGACACTAACTCTTTTAGATAGTACCCCACAGTTTGCAAAAACTCTTCTTCAGTGACTCTAGGGAAAGCTACACTTTATCTGGCATGCATCCAGTGCACAGCTCTTTAATAAAACTGATCGACAATTATTTCTTTAACCCTGTGAACCTCTGTATCATTGATTCTTCTAGTCTGTAGAAACACCTATGCCAAAAGGGCATAGCCTCTGGGAGTACATAATGTGACATGTACTTAGCTTGGGTTTTTTAACTGTACAAAAGATGACAGCTTTTTCTGTTTAAAAATAACTCTTTAGTTATATATAAACTATATATATATATATATTGTTGCACAGGAAAATGCAGAAAGGGTAATCTGTATTATAGTGAGGTTGTACTGCACAGAAATCTAAATTTGTAACTGCCCTGAACACTAAACATCAAAGGCACAAAAGATTCTGCTTTTGTGCCAGACTGTGATTTTCTTTTTTACCCTTTCATCTTCTAACTAAACACTGCACGTTCATCAGAAAATAATTCCCTCTTCTCCCCAGCCCAGCACCACTTTTCCCTTGCTATGATATTTCCTTGGAGCATCTTGCTTTACTGATGCTAACCAACTTTTTTCTCAGTCTCTAATTGAACATAAGCAGGTTGAATTCTGATCAATTATCCTCCGCTAGTATTTAGCTTTGAAGGTTGATGCCTTATATTGCAAAGGTGTCAAAAGGTTTTCGTGCCTTTAAACTTGACTGTTTTTAGTAATTATATCCGCTGGTCTAGTAAAAAGTTTTACATTTCCCCATGAACCTCGCTTAACCCAAATTGCGAAGTATCACATGATTTTTTTCAGGTTTTTAATGGATATTCTGCTAAGACCTTTATGTTTGCAAATATCAAACACCTTGCTGAATGTTACAGCAAGGTGTTTGCTGTAGCAATGAATGGATCTCTTACAGCTGCCAGTTAATTTATTTAAATACCAAAAGTAATGCATTTTTTATTAAACAGCAAGTGAGGGAACAAAAGAGAAAGCACACTCTCTCTTTATTTCCCTAGCAGCATCCTAGCCCTGCCCGTGGTCCACTCAATTCAGGGAATGCATAATCTCTCTGTAAATTCCAGGAGTGCTGCCTGGCTATTGTCGCTGCATAATGTCCAGCAAGAGAAAGCAAAGCTTGCAGAGGGATAACAGAGCATGCACATGGCTTTGCATAAATATTGAATAATGGCTTCCCTCTGAAAGACTTGTAATGCTCCAATATCAAAAGACTTATGCATTAAAAATAACTAGAATTAATATCAGATTAGCCTTTTCACGCTTTTCACAAGAATTAGGCAGCTTGGAAGATCACAAACCTGGTGACACTTTTTGTCAAACAACTTGTCTGATACTTTTTGGACCTCATGTGAAACAGGTTTTTTGCAAATTAAAACATCCCCAATTGTTCATTAAAAATGAAATTGTTAATATCTTTATAAATGTATTATCAACTTTTGACTTATAAATAAAACCATATACAATCTAACAGTTAATCTGTATAAGCAGTTTATGGATCTGTGGAGTTTTCAGACAAAGGACACAAGCTGGGGATCTTTCCTGTACACAGACAGCAGGATCAGGCCAAAGAACTTTGCTGTGTTCCATTTCTGTACTTGCCTTCTTACACAGATCTCATCACGTCATTTACCCAGCTGACAGTATTTCAGTCCATAGGAGGCAGGAAAAAGTTAAGAAACTTTTTTCCATTTCCTTCATTGCAAGATTCTTACTCTTGGAAAGGTCTTGCCCAGCCTTGTGTAAAATGGCTCAGCAACAGGACTGACTTCACTTCCTCTGGAAAAACACAGTTCTCAGCCTAGCAGTGCTCAATGTTGCTGAAATTCCCCTGACAAACAGGATACATTTTACCTGGCTCACTATTTATCCCACTTACAGATATTAAACTACTGATCCTGCAAGGCATAGAGTGCCTCCACTTCCCACTGAAATGAAATATAACCTTGAAACAGGACAATTTATACTACAGTTATTTGCTTCTTCCCACCTTATGAGTAAACTTCACAATAAATTAACGCATATTAAGCCACAGTTAACTTTTAAGCAGCAAACCTTTGCATGGGAGTATTGCCTCTTGGGAGAGTTTGCAAAGAGCAGCAGCCTACAAAGCACTTGGAAGTGACAGATCTCCTCTGCTAAAATGCACTCAGGAAAAAGCCAGACAACTTCACAAGGGGTGGAGTCCTTGAACTGGAAAGAAATAAATCCCCATGCTCGTATTTTCCTGATCGACCTGCAGTTTGAGTATGATCCATATATACCACCTTGTTTGCTGGACAAGGTTGGCCTCTGTCTCTGCCACACTTACCTCAGCTTGGTGACCTCTGCAGAAAACAGCAACAAGCCAACTCCTCAGATGCTGTTTTTCTGAATCTAACTCTTCTGCCAACTCTAAAGCTGGTCTTAATCATTACAAAATCATCATTATCTGAAGTTAAACAGAAGATTTCTGTAAGCATTGCATTTTAGTCATGTAGGACTTTCCAATCCTATGAGTACAACGAGATCTTAAGCTTCTGGCAGAAACAGCCCTTTCCCTGATGTCATCAATTTGAAGAATGGGAATTAATAAAGTTCTATAGTCCTTCTCCAAACACCTCCTGTGCCTCTCATACCCAGCTATCCCGACTGACCACCAGTCTTTCTAGTTTAAGCAACCATTGAAGAACACGTCAGTAAGCCAAGTTGCCGTTGTCCTCCACACCCCCTGAGATTAAGCTAACTCTAAGCTTAAGTAAGCATCACACCATACCCACGACCCTTGCATAACTTAATGTATGACTTTCACCTCTGGCAGGACATATTCTTGAAACTGGATAGAAATCTCTTTGTATGACTTCAGGCAGCAAGGTCTTCATGATGAGCTCTCAGGTGGCTTGATTAACAGATTTAGACCAGGAAATTTAACATGGGTGCTATGAACACTAATCAGAGAAAAGATATGGCTAGGATTAGGGTAAGGCAATGGACAGAAGTGGCTGCGGGATTCAGTTTATTGCTAACTTTTGCAAGACATGGTGAGTTAACAGGACTGTCAGTGTTTGCAGTGGTAAATGTCTCATGTTTACTGGCAAATAAGACTGGAAATGGTAGAGGGTAGCTTTGGGGTTTGAGCTTGAGCAAGGGCATTAGAGGACAGTTATTTCAGGATTTCAGCATTTAGGGTAATCCTCCCAAACCATTAAGTGTCAAGCACAGTTGTATAGGATGCCCAACTACAGCAAAATTCACTGCACAAGTCGGATAGAAATATTTTTTTCCTAAGTAGAAGAGGAGTGGTCAGCAATGCTATAAATCAGCTGGACCTACACAATCTGTCTACCTACTATTCTGGCATATACAGTGGATCAGGTTAGAACATAAACAAGAGAACAAAGAAACTTGCCCATGGGGTAGTGTACAACTCAGCATTTTTGTTTCTCTTCAATACATTTTGTACTCTATAGTAAACAAAACCGTGTTAAAGCAAACCTGCAGCCACCAACCTATCATCATCCTCACCATTTAGTTTTCGCATAGTCCCTGTTATACTTTTATCTCATAACAATTAGCACTTTCTCAGAAAAACTCCTGGACACAAACTCCGATTTAATACAAAAATAGGTGAGTTAAGGGTAAAATAATTCAGCTCTTGGTACATAAGCTGTGCAATATCAGTTAGCCTTTGGGGCCAAACAGTCCCTGTCATTTGGATGATTGTTCAGATTTAATTCTCACAAAGTCTTTGGTATGCCCATTGCTGAAGTTTCCCAGGCTCTCATGAACAAATTACTGCTCAGCTCACACAATATCATGGATACAAGCAGTTGTGAAAATCATCTCTCACCTCTCCACTGAATGCCTTGAGGTGAAGACACTCTTGTGTTTCTTCCTGACACGTGGCATCTTTGAGAAAATTTTTCAAGTCTCTTGCAAGAGGTAGGATTGTTTCTTTTCTGTACATTTCCAAATTGGTATAGCTGAGGTCTTTGCCAGTTGGCACTACAGGTCTAGGTCAGCAGCTTCAAAAACTGAGCAGTAACTTTGCTTGGTAAACACCAGCAGTTAACAATGAGCTAAGAGTCCCTGTCCATAAGGTAATTAGAAGAAAGGGCTCGTTCCAGGTAAGGTTTGTTGCCAAGTCTGGTCTGTTTTGTACAGATACCTTAACATGATGGACAGTGGACAAGAATTTCTATTATCTGGTTACCAAGTATTCTATTACTGAACTTTTTTCTAAGAGCTTTTCCCTGCTTTTTCTCAAATACCCACTGTATCTACACAAGAGATGTGCTGAAAGCACAAGGTGTTCAGTTCATACAGAGAAAAAAAAGAAAGGAAAAAAAAAAGAAAAATGCAAATGCAGGAAAAAGGAAATCCGTCATTATAATTTACAGCACTATAAAGTTAGAAAACTAGAGAATATGAAACAGTAGAACAATTCACACCACATATAAATTTACCATAAGTAAAGACACAATTAAGTAAATGCCACAACACCAATGAAATAGACTTGTTCTGCACCTTCACTGCTGTGCTGTACCAACTCTCTTGTATGTGAATTAAACCTCATTAATATCAAGTAACCAAAGGCAAATATATAGAGCACTGATTCTGCACATATACCTTTGGCTGATTTTATGGGCATAAGCTCTTTCATTAATATCAATGGCACAACACATTCATGCAGTTAATTCTGAGCATAATTATTTGTAGCATTAGAGACTTTGTAATACGAAGAAACAGAGATCAAAACTGTAGTGTCTCTTATGGCAAACTTGATTTGAATGACAACACTTTTGTACAGTTTCTCCTTATTTTTCCCTACTTTTCATACTGTCAGTACATCCAGAAACTTCTATAAGAATTACTGTCTTACAATAAATCTAAGACTGTGTATACTAATTAAGTGGGCTAGCTTGTGTCCATATGGTTATATACAGGAATAAATAAATACTTTGTAAAGAAGCCATAACACAAATTCTATACATGTCCAGGTTTTGGCCTAATCTAATCCTCCTTTTTTTGTCACATTTTGTATAATACATATTTTATTGATAAATAGCTATAGCGTTATCTAGAATTTGTTCCAGAACTCCCCATGGCTCATCAATCCCAAAGCCTACAAGTCTTCCTGTCATGAAAAAAGCATGAAAAATAGGGACTTCCAGTCTCAAAATTTTATTTTCTGAGCTGGAACGAGGCATGTCTGATGTCTGCATAGACTAGGTGCTCCTCCACTTTCATCTTTCAGGAGGCTTGATCTATAGGTGTTCTCAAGACACACACAGAAGATACACCATTGGGGTTGGTTCCCTACAGCTTGTAGTTGTCATTTTTTGTTCAGCTAATTAGTCATGATACCACTATGGTGGAACTGGGTGGTTCCTCATTTTGCCTGTGAAGATCCAAACGCAATTCATTCCTGCAAATATCCTAACACTTAACAGCACTTAAGCCCAAGACTTTTCCTTACTGTGAGTGAGCAATGTCAGATAACAGTCTAAAAACCAGGACATTGCTCTCTGAGATGAGTGTAATAATCATTAGTCTACAGATCCATAGTTATTTTCTCCTTCTCTCCTTCCCTCTCCTAAGGCATCTTGAATTGTTTTCACCTGCCAAAAGAGCCTAGGAGAGCGAGCTGCGAGTTTGAATCTTCATAGCCTGAAGCACTTCCAGAGTGACTGCTCTCTAAGAGGCTAGGCTAGAAGAAATACTCAGCTGTAGAAATAACTAACTTTCCTCCCTGCAAGGAGAGATAACTTCTTTGGAAGAAAAATTATAGGTACCTGTCTTCAAGTGGACATCTGGCTTTTGGATTTGAAGGCACCAGAGGCATCCACGTAGTGGACGGGGATGACACTGCAGAAACGCCTGTGCTCAGTGTTTCTATTCGGCTGGCTTGAAGCGCCTCTGCACACATTTCAGAAACTTCCCACCCAAATAGGGTGATGGGCTTGCATCTTACTCTGAGGTAAGTATGCTCTCCTAACTGTTGTAAGAGGGAGCCTCGGCACACCATGCAGTTTTCACTTCCAGAGCTGTTGCCTAAAAGGTGGGTTAAGTAACCTCAGCTTTGTCACATCCCAGCCTCTGCAGATCCAGTTTAAGTGGTTTACTGGACCCAGTCCCTATTTCTTTCAGAAATTCTTCACTGTGCTCTCATGTTTAAATACTCATTTTCTTTAGCATGGAAATAGGCTGACTGTCATGCATTTGATAAAGCCCGTTAATTTACATAATTTTAATAAAAATAATTAAACTGATGGAAGAACAGTTTATTATTCTTTTTCATACTGAAAACAGCCATCACTGTCTTTTCATGAGAAATTAAGGCCTCTATTTTTTAATACCAGTGTCCAAATACATAAAAATCATTTTCATACTTAGTTTTCATCTTTGCTTCATGGCATATTAAAAATGCAATCTATCTACATCTTCCATGGTAGCAGATTTATGTAGTAGAATCACTGAGCAATGGATTCAGATTTCCTGTAGAATATTTCATACAAAAATAATTAAGACCTGAATGCAAAATCTATGAAATTCACTAAAATGTATGTGAAACAGGACTGAGATCAGCTTTTGCATCTCAGTAAGGATAGTTGCTAAGACATGACAAAACAACACTGTCTTGTAAAATGGAGGGAAGCAATCTTGTGATACAAATGAAAAGAGAAATTGTCACATGGTCAATTCTATTAAGATAGAGCATCATTTTATATACAGCATCAAAATTAAATTAAACTGGCTATTCTTTCCTATTACTCATTAGCATTTCACATTTCCAAAGCCTTCACTTTTTCAGTTTCAGCATTGCTACTGAAAAAGACTAACGTGGCTGCTTATTTCAGCCTTTCTTTAATTTTTTTCCTGATAGATTTTCAATGCAGCTCTATTTTTCTGCAAGCAAAAGCAAATTACTCCATACATTCCTCATCCTTTCTTTGTGCCACAGCATCGATCATACTGAAGGCAATACGTTTTCTTAGTATTAATTTTGTAAAACCCATTGAGTAATAATGACACCAATTCATTCATGTTTGTGGATCTAAAGAGGCTGAATAAGTAGTTAACTTTTTGGCCAGTGCTAACTAGGTTCTGCATACCAGAAGAACATCAACTATGTCTTGAATACTTTCAAATATTTAAATTTTTATTCTTTCTCCTAAAACATAAATAAGAATATTTCATTATTGCATCATCTTGAATCTGATCTTTATAATGTAATTTCACATGCTAGGAAAAAAAAAATACAATGAAACATTTTCCTTTAGAATTTGCTCTTTTGTTGAAAACTGAGAACTTTGCAGGGGTGGGAATCAGTTTGAACAGTTTTTTCTATAAGGTGGTTTGAAACATAATTTCCTATCAGCCCACCAACTTCGCTCCATGACAACCTACTGAGCCAAAGCCCTTGAGCCATGGAAACTATGGTCCTGACATCCCGCCTCTTCTTTATCTTGTCAGCCCCAGAGAAGAAACCCCCCTACACAGCCAGTCTCACCAAGTTAACTTGGTGACAAGACTTCCATTGTTTTCAAAATGGAAGAAAAAAATAAAAAATCCACCTTTCAATCACAGAATCCCTTCAATAAGTGGTTTGTCTAGTATTTTCATAGAGGTTGAAGCTATTGTAGTAATTTTTACAGGCCCAGAGTGGTTTTTCACTGTTGTGGTTTATTTTCATTTCTTTACTTTTTAAGAGGTGACAGATCAACAATCAGAAAAAAGTTTAGGAAAGAAAAATCTTTTTCCTTTTCTGAAGGAATTCATATCTCTGCAAAGTACACTACTATATTATGAAGTTACTGGCTAAAGCACAGAAGTCTGCTATTTATATCAATAAAAGCAAAATCACAATGAACATACCATTGCATTAGGTCACAGGGAAAAGAAAAAAAAAAAAGTATGATTTTCTTTGGATGAGCTATAGCAGAAATATACTCTTCTTACTTCCCATGTAAAGGTATGGAGGTAATGATAAAAAATGAATTTAGATTCCTGTTCAGTTTTGGATACAGAGCTAAAGCACTTCAAAGGCAACATGGCAAAACAATGTACTTACTCAGCCCTGCTGCTTGACACAGAGATGTTTTGGTCTAGGCAGACATCCGACATGGAATATATCAACCTAATTGAGTAATGTTTTGGCAGAATTTCCTAGGTATTTGTTAACTGTGTCATAAAATGGAATTGTACAACGTCAGTTAAAGCAGTACTTCAATCTCTGCCATAAACACAACAGAGTGCAAGGAATCATTTTTCCCCATGTCCAAATCCAAGAAAGGAACACAGAAGGAACTTTATTAACAGTAAAACTTTTACTCCTTTCCTTACTGCCATTTCTGCTCCTGACAGTTTCCTGTCCTCGTCCTCTTTCAAGCAGAAGTTAGGTGATTTGTATGCCGTGAGTGTTATACAACCTTGCTGCTGCTCCCGTTTCCTTTCATGAAAGAGTTCCCCTTAACCACAACGTGCTGGGATGAAACTCTTGTATGAGACCGCATCCTTTCTTATTCAGATGAACAAATGGGTGGTACCACTGCTAAGACTGAAGAGCTAGTGTTCAGAAAGTCACATAGATCCTTTTCTGAATCTCTTAATGAAATAATTGCACACTTTCTAACTGTAAAATCAAGGAACGGGGGCAGTTTAGGGAAAAGATATGGTTTAAGAATCCAGATTGCATTGCACCGGCATCTAAAAATAGAGTCATTTCAATTTATGAATTCTAGTAGTTTGCTACAGACATCACAATACAGTTATGCCTTTCAAATACAAGCTTTCAAGTTGTATGATTCAAAATACATAAGAGATGAATCAATGGGAAAAAAATTATCACAGAAGGATGCCTGAGAAGATCTTTGAACAATAAATGACTTTTTTTATTCAAGTAGTGTTAAAAGTTAGAAACTTATATACAATTTGTATGAATGATATATTAATTAACAGCATGGAATTTCATTAATCTATGCAGAGATAACTATTAGCAGTGCTAATGGAACAAGGAAAAAAAATGCAAGCATGAAAAGGAAGTTTTATATTTATGCTGTCAGATGTAGTGATCAATGGAAAAGCATTTATGGCACTAAAATATATACTTGCTTTTGTGGCAATGCTGGCAACAGGTCTACAGAAAACAGATAATTAGTATGGCATTTTTCTTTCTTTACAGGTAGTCTGGGCAAGGAAACCTTTTATAGAAACTCAAAAACTACTTGGCTACCTGGTGAAAACACATAACAGATCACCTATCTTCATCAGTCCCCTAGAAGACCTCAGATATATTATAGGGAGAAAAATCAGCACCAACCACATGTGAACATGCTGATTCCAAGGACTCTTCTGCAGTACTAATGCATTTCTTTGCACTAAGGAGACATGCTATATTTCTGCTCTCTCCTAAAAGCCCTGCATGCCTCTGAACTGGAAGTTCAACACAATCACTGATCAAGTATTCCAACTATGCAGAGAAAAGCAGACAGAGCGCTTTTACTAGACTAGATTTCCAGTAAACAATATACTGTTTAATAACAATTCCCCAAACACGCATTTTCTTTCTTGTTCCATTACTTAATCAGATTTTTGTCAAAACAGATTAAACAATTAACATAACCTTCAGACACTGCAATCTCCAAAGAAAAAAAGATCTCTCTCCAAGCAATGATTAACCAAGCAGGGGCTGTATCCTCCTCCTGTACCTTAGCCCTGCAAATAATACTCCCAACAGCTGTTGGGATATTAGCTATTGAGACTGACATCTGCTTGTCAGAATACAGTTCTTGATCGCTCCCTAGTGCCTTTGCTTAAACAGATAGTTTTTACTGATAACATCGTATCATATACACACTTACCACCTCCAGTGACACACAATTGAGCCCATCACAAAAGTGCTAAGCAGTGATAGGATTTGCAAGGAAAACAAATTGTGCACAGACAGGCACATAGAAAATACACAGACCTTCATAAAACATTCAAGAAATTTTAATGGAAACATACCAGAAATGTGAATCCAAAAAGGCACTCATCACGTATTCTCAGATGACGTACTCTCTCAATGAAATTGATAATGAAGCTTTCTTCACCCAACACTTTTCATTTGCTTGTGGGAACATACATATCTTTGCGATATGTTTCCCAAAACAAAAAGCCAGAAATGTCAGAGTGTATTTTTTTAAATATAAAAAAGCAAACAGGGGAAAACAGTTCACGTGTGTGTGTGTATATATATATATATATATATAAAAAGAGAGAGAAACTGAGAAAGATAATAGCTAATGCATAGTGCACCCCCCATGAGACAATAAATTGTTAAAATAACTGTCAGGAACTGTTTTTTATCTATCTCATGGGAAAATTTTCTGTCACAAACTGTTATTCCAAGAAAACAAAGTTCAAGATTAAAAGGTGAGATGATACTTCCCTACGTTCCTTGTGGTCTTCTGCTCTAGATTTCATGTTTTGCAAACTGGGAGTAAATAATTTTGTCCTTCTCTCTTTCTTACTAATATATGGAAAGCATTTATCCATCGTACCTATTTTGAACCCTCCAAATTCCTTCCACAGTATTTTTTCATCTGTTTCTTCTGTAAATTCATTACTTTTATAGTCAGAAAGAAAGATATATGAGGACATAAAAAAAGTTTCAGAAGAATCTTTAATTCCCACAGTAATACCTCTAGGACACTAAAACAGTATATCTGAATTATTGCTGAATTTGGTGACATCTTTACATAAACCAAACATTTTGTAACTAAAATATTTGCATTTCCTCCAAAGAAACATGCTTATTTTTCTTTCCCTATATTCATCAAGGCTCATCATCTTAAAATCTTTCTACAACTGGAAAGTAACAAAACCTGATTTGTAAAATATGCTTTATATTTACACTTGCTTGGTGCTTTATATATTTTTCTTAAACTTAAATAATTTTTTATTTAAAATCAATGTTCCATTCAAGACACCAGATACTAGGAATTCCAAGCAAAGAAAAAAAATGCATGGCAACCTGGGAGCCAATTCTTCTTTAAAATATTATCAAAATTTTCTACTATGACTGCTGTCTTTTTCACCTGTACCAAAAAAAAAAACCCCACCAAAAAGAAACAAACAAAAAAACCCACAAAAAACCAAAGCCAAATAAAGGTGGTACCAGACAATTAGGAAATGCCCAAATCCCTTTCACATTTTTGAACTTCCACCTGTCAGAGATGAATGTTTCCAAGGAGACAGAGGAAAGAAAACTGAGTTCTGTTCAGTGGTATGGTACAGTTAATAGTAAATTACAATAATAAAAAAAAACCTCACTGCACAGATGGAACCTTTCTGGTTTTTTCCTGGGATTTTTACAAAACAATACTTTCACTTACATGAGAATCTGAGCTCTCTTTAGAAAAATCAAGTATCTAAACATTCACATATTGACTTTTCCAGCAACTGCCTGAAAGCTCAGTTAAGTCAAAGGTATTTGGAGTCCTGTTCTCATAAGAGCATTGGATAGTTCAAGCTGGAAGGGACCTCAGAAGGTCTCTAATTTAACCTCCCCATCAAAACAGGATCAGCTACAAGGTTATGCCAGGTTACTCAGCTATCCCTTCTACAGACCGAGTCTTCCTCCTGTGTCTCTCTCTAGCAGGTCATAGAAGTGTTAAAGGTAAGATCATTTAAAGCATTTTCTATTTGGGCAGAAGGACAAAAAACTACTGTGGGAGGTCTACCTTGCCACCCCATGGTGCAGGGTAGGGGATCTGGACATCTGCACTGCAAGTGGTCATTGACACAACAAGTCCTCTGGCAGGATTCTGAAAACGGGGTACTGTGTGTCACTTTGACATGACACCTGCTCTTCAGGGAGAAGGGTTGGAAAAGAGTTTCCAGATCACAAGCTGCAGAACTGAGGGGAAATCCAAGAATTTGGGGTTTTGATTTCTCCGAGCAGATAGCCCCTGCCTCCTAGTAAATCAGGATTCCAGTATACATCGGAACAAGTGATACTGGACTAAAGAAGGGTTCACAGCTTACCAAGGCCAGCTTCCTTTGTCCACAAGACAGCAGTGCATTTTGAACAGAGAAAGCCTTTCTCCAGTAAAGGTCTCTCATTCTTGCTCTGTCCTTTTGTACAGAGGTCCTTCCCTGGCACCTTTGTTCGTTTATGCACGCTCCAATGACAGAGTTAGGCAGACACACAGATACTCCTTTTCTGTTCATCGTCCCCTTTAGGCTACCTGCAGGCTCCCTATAGGTAACATTTCCATGGTGCCTAATTCTTCCTCTATTGTGCAAGAAATCCTGGCGTCTTTCTAGGATTCTGTTGCAGCAACAGCACATTTAAATATTATATCACTAATATTACATAGTGATCTTTAATCTAGCCTTTGAGTGGCTATGGCTCCTGAAACTGGGGAGCCTTCAGAAAGCTTTAAAACGAGAGAAGGTAGTTTAAATGTACAATAACAACTTCAGGGGACAGGACAGAAAACTAGGGCTTCAGCAAAGCTATCAGGTGGAGGTGCCTTCGTACAGGGCTC
>JAVJGJ010000047.1:71186933-71203442 GCA_035590215.1 Microhierax caerulescens | reverse complement strand
ATTTGCTATGCTGTTCTAGTCTGTACTAAGTAGCTAACTATGACAAGGAATAACCCAAGGTTTATGCCCTGTGGCTTGAGAGGCTGGAGTCACCCCAGCCCAAAAAGGCAGGATTCAATTTTGTTTGTCTATGTTTCTCCACCTGATAAATTGGCTGGTTTGCTGCAGACATTAGTTTGCAGTATAAATCAATAAGCAGTCAGTGTAGACAATCAGTGTGTGGATGCAAGTGCAGGCTGGAACCCTAATTTAACACAACAGTGCAGACTGCAATAAAGTCTGGTCTGGAGTGGAGTTTCTTAACACCAAGCTCGGTCCTATGACTAACCATGTGGATTCCTACAACGAATCTATTCATAAAGTGGCACTATGAATTGTTTTATCCGTGAAGGATTAAACCTGCTGCTACAATTTGTTAATCTAGAAACTGCGTTATCCTCTTAAGTTTTCTGTGTTGTAAATAAAGTGCTGTTACCCTTCACTCATACCTACATATCTGAATAGCCAGAGGAAATTTAAACAATGTTTAAAACTTTAAAAAAAAATAATTTATTAATTTTTAAAAATGTATAAACTTCAGTTTCTTTCTTTGTGGCATTGGTTTGAACTCCCAACTATAAAAATGAAACAACAATGGCACGATAGGACAAATTCATCAGTGATTAAATTTTCTAATTGTTAAAGCAGGGATTGGATGAACCTTTATAAAGTCATCACATACAGAAATACACAGGAATTTTGGAGTTACTTATGCTTCGGTGAGGCAACATCTGCTGTTGCCAGTAAATTACTGCCTCCACCAAGGGGTTACTACTGTGAGGCGATGCTGTAATGGCTGGCGAGGAAGGCCCCATGTGAGGCTACAAGTAGATCATAAGCACTGTCAAGACTGCTCTTCAATTGTCCACCCTAAATTATCAGCTTCAAACTACTATCATTGTCAACATCAGATGTCCCACAGCAGATTTCTAAAGCAAATACTTTATATATAGTTCTAATGAGTACCTGCAAACTTTGGGGGGAAATCTCAGATCCAAGACTTCCAGACAAACATTATTTTCTGGAGTACCTTGCTGCCCAAGACTGGTTTCTGTAATTCAAGATAATTCTAAAATACTTCATTTTCAGTACTAGCGATCAATGTTTTTGACAGCCCAGGCCCTGCTTTAACATACTGATACAGTAAAATGGAAACATTTGTAATGTCTGTTTATGCCAAAATACTATGCCTAAATATAAGAAAAAAATCTGGTTTCCTGCTTGCTTACCATCAGTCTTACTACCACCATGTCAGACCTGTGCCAGGTTACGCATCTCATGTAAAAAGCCAAAAGGGAGATTGGACACATGAGAATTTTGGTGAAATATAATCTTCCAAGACACATTGCCCTCTACAGTAGTGGTTATGGAAATTCTGTCTCAGGGAATAACAGATCTAGGAGATGAATATTTGCAGGCAGGACTCCAGTTCCTTGCTAGTGATTTGTATGAGGCTACAAAGACAAAAATCTTCTCAGGCTATAGTTACCCCTGTTAAGGATGAACTATTTATAGAAATAATTCTTTATCTATGATTTTTACTTACTTTCTGACTGATGCAATTGTGATGATGTCATAAGAAAGAAAGCATTTCTTTCTATTCCCCAGTTCCCTCTTTTGTTGGTCTGCAAATCTTTCTTTGCTTCTTAGAGCTGTGGCCATAAAACATGTCAATGTGAGTTTTGCAGAGCTCATCTGTGAGCAATGTCTCTGCAAAGGCATCAGATCCTCCTGTTCTCGTTGCAGGGAGGATCTGTGCTGTCCAGACAACTGTGCACTCAACAGGCAAGTAGACACCCACCAAAGTGACAGCAAAAACCTACTGCACTAAAGTAGCAAGTAATGATATTTTTCATTACAAGGTTATTTCTTACTTCCAGATATTTCATAAATATTCATATTTATTTTTCCACACTTTAATTTGGTCACACTGCTAATTTCCTTCAGCTGTGTGCATCAAATGATTTTGTGCTCCTATCTCTCTGTTACAAAGGATCTCATACACAACAATCTGGTGTGCAAAGTTGTAATTTTCTTTTATTTATAAGTCATTTTATAAACCTTTCTTCCTTGGTTTAGCAGATCTTTCAGGGACACCCAAGACATTTTTAACCTGATGTCAGACAATATCACATTTCAAGTAAATTAATACAGTGATTTAAAATGCTTCTTAGACACCTCTGCTTGTTGTGTGACATTTGAATGCACTTTTAGCATAATTATTAAATGCAATTTATGTTTGTCATGGCTTAATATTCAAGTAAGCTTCACAAAAACAATTTAAAAAATAAACCATGTTCAGTACTATCAAAGACCAGTCTTGGAGATTGATAAAAGGTATTACACAAAATGTATGGTGCCATTAATAACGATGAAAAAAGATCCCTTGCACTCTACCTCACACGTCTGCCTGCTGCAAACTGCTGGCTATGCTTTGGAAGATATAATTCCCACCATTTCAAGGTAAAAAACCAAAAGGATGACGTTTCAGGCTTCCCATTGAAGATGCTGCTTTTTTTATCTAGGGTTAATAGATATCAAATGCGTCTTCTCAGCACTTTTGAGGACAACATACTGATGCCTCTAGCTTCCTTTGTGAATGGCTCTTAATAAAAAATGAAAGCTCAGCTATTTCACAAAGCAAAGTGGTTTTACAGGTTCAGAGTTCTCAGGAGTAAAGCGATGACTAGTTAGCTTACAAGATTGTTAATGGGGCTGGCTACAGTTCATATACAGATGGAATGTCATATACCATAAGTCTTAATAACATTCACTCTAGATTAAGTGAAGCAGCCAGGCAAGAAAGAATAAATGTCAAGCGCTTGGAGGCAACAGGAAGTTTCTCATGTGGTATTTGTTGTAACAGAGTTTTCTAACAGAACAGTTCCTTTAGCAACAGTGACATCCTATAAAGGTAAAGGTGACATGAGTGAAAATGAAAACCATTGCAGTCGTACATTTCAGGTATACTATATTTGGCCACTATATATACATTAATTATGTACAATTTGTATAATCATACTAGAATAGCACTGAAGTAGCTATATACAATTAAATTTTTTGAAGTGTTTCTATAATTGGACTTGCAAAGCATTATATTTCATTATGACCATAAATGTCCAGTCCAGAAGTATCTTTACTGTCCCCAGGTCAAAATGTGAATATATGCCTTCATGTCTCTGTAGCGGTATATGTATCTCACTTTTCCCTTTCCAAAAACATCCTCGTCACTGGCAAATTTGTTCCCTTTCTGGCAGTTTCTAAGATGGAGCAAATGGTCATCCTACTTCACTATTTGTCATTTTAATCCTGCTACAGAAAACATGGACTGCAACAGCCCCCAAAAAAATATCCTTCCCTGAACTTACTCCTTAGTCAAGTTGCATGTACTCAGGTTTTAAAAATACAACTACTCTACTGTTTTCTTAGGTGTTTTGCTAAAATGCAATCCAATAAGTCAAACCTAATTCATATCTGACATTTGAGAAATAACTTTGCTGGAATTTTCTGTATGGCAGACTATTGATTATTTCTTTACTCCCTCGGGTCCTTTGAAAGTGTCTGCAGAAGTGTTCTGCTAACTATCTGATACTGTTAGCTGATAAGCAATAGACAGAGCGTGCTTTACTGTATTCCTCCTCAGGAGTATTTGAAACTCTTAATGAACAGCCTGATTATTTACCTGAAATAATCTCTTCAGGTAACCCATAAGCAGCAAAAGAGTACATCTCAGCTCACCTCAGCAAGAGAAGTACTTGTGGACTGTGTTTGGCCACCCCAAACCCAGTTAGGCAGTTGCCTACACTTTTCAGCATACAATTCAGTTACAGGTGGGAAGGAACAGGGTCTAACCTGTTTGGCAGCTCCTAAATAATTAATTCAAATATGGTCAAGATACCTCTGTAAATACAGCTAATTCACTAGGGTCAGTATTGTGTAAAAAAAAAAAAAAAAATCTATAGAATGGGGTTTTTTTGTTTGTTTCCAAAGCACAAAATCTTCCCACTCAACCAGCACCTTAACATGCATAACTCTCATATTAAAACTCATATAACCATAGTAAAGAATCTCCTTTGCCAGTTAAGATAACGATGAGAAGGAAGTATAAGGTGTTGTTCTAAAAGACAGTATTTAAATATAAGGTACAATCTGCTCACCTGTCATGTCTGTCTTAGATGGAGAAAGTATTCCTTAAAGTGAAATGAGTGGTCTAATCCCCATGTTTAAAGTAATATTTTTTTCTCACCGTTACTGTTGTTACCAATTTTTGACTGAAGCTTATGAAAGAGCATATAAACAGAAAGTTCCTAAATAATGGAAACATTCACCTTTCAAAAGTTATTAATGATTATCTCTTCTTTACTTGTAATAGAGTAAATGGAAAGTTAAAGGAAACTTTTTTAAATGTGGAGGGTGAGCTCTTTTCAAATCAAATAATGCAACTTGCTCCTTGGTTGACCAGCTCTCTCCTCTCAAGCTCTCTTGTATCATTAAGCAAACATTTTCTCACTTTTCCCACAGAAACCAATTCAGCAGGGAAAAGAGCTATTCAGATTTTTTAAAAATGGCTGGAAAGTCTCATTTTTCTCTCAGGTCTCCCTTTAAATTAAAAAAAAATATATATATCTTTCATCTATAGTGTTTTTGCTAAATCTTTATAATGAAAGTGACCCAGAGTCTACAGAATATTTAAACTTCTTCATAACATAAACGTCACTTTTCCCACTAGAATTTAGGTAAAGATTTTTCCTTACTGTTGTCTCTGAAAACACATGTATAAAAATTCTACTGCACATCCTGAATTTGTATTTCATGTTCTTACCATTCCCATTAAACTGAAAATCTTCCATGCTTTTGTGTGCTCTTTCCACTACTGCTATTTTTATTCTTTTGTAATAACAAGTAATCTTTCACCACTTAATTTTCCTAATCCATTTGTTTTTACATGTCCTTGCCATCAAGTGTTTTAACAATTTCTAACATACAAAAAACCAGGGTCACACTTAAGTTATACTCTTGTTGCTAGAAAAAAAACCCCCACAACTATATGGGCCTAACTTTACTCAAAGATTACATTATAATGAGGAAGGGGTAAGGACAGCACAAGGTAAGAGCACACTTTTGAATTACCCTTTCACTCCTCTGGTTGCCCTCCATCTCTTGGTTTGTCTGCAAAAACAGCTGCCCACCTCTCCTCCTCTGTCAGGGTAGCACATGGTTTGGAGATCTACACCTTCATCCAGAAATCAGCGTTCCCAGCAGCTGCAGGAAATTCTGCTCGCAGATGTCCCGGGAGCTTGGTGGAGGTGGACTGTCCAGTCTTTTGGTTTTCTGTTACCGTGAAGCAGCCATTTTTAGGGTTTTAGGCACACTGGACATGGTTTTGCCTAAACCCACATGTCAATCCAAAAATGTTAGACTTGTTCACCAAAACAGAATGATTTTACACTGCATGATCAATGAAAGAGGATTCACCACATTAGATGCGCTTCTCTGAGCAACATAAACTGGATAGACAGATAAGTCTAGACCATCTGGCATTGCACCCTTGTGCATACACTGCCTAATGCACTGTGGGATGCCTGTTCTACCTGGAACACCAGGATCTGAGTTCAGTGGGACCATGTCTTAAAATAGCACTGGGGAGAACCAGTGCCCATAATACCACTTCTCTAGATTTATTTCTTCACTCCTTCATGGGATGATGTTTTCACCCACATCACACAGTCTTCTCCAGGTGTAAGCATAGATGACTTGATATTCCTTCCTGCCATCTGCCTACTGTGGAAGAACCAGTTAACCTATCTAGTAGTTGTTTTTAGGAGTGGAATATCATGGGAGTACATAAAAATTATGGGTCGTGTCTGAACTATGGTATATTGGTATCCTTGTCCTTGGCCACATGTCCTACCATATTATACTTTCTGCCTTTTAGAACAAGACTTGAGTATATATCAACCCCACATGTCCTTGGTGTCCTTTGGACCATGTGATGCCTTTGTGGCACACAGCCCAAATGTTCTCCTGTCTAAGAAATACCAGTCTGTACAACCCAGGTCTCCTTGTGCCACCTGGTCAAACTGTGCCTACCATGTATCCGTTTTCTTGTCCTTCCTGGTAATACAGGGTGAGGACAGAGTAAAACAGCACAAAATCAAATGCCATACACTGGGTAGCTGGCCCAGCCTGGCATATTGTGTGTACAGGTGGTCAAAGCTCTGGGCTGGATGAGAAAGTGCCTCCAAACCATTCATACTGAAAATGAAAATTAAAGCCATAATCTTGTTTATTTGGATAAACATTAAGAAATGAAAGAGGGCACAGAATAAAACAAATATGAGCTTGGATTAAAAACAAATGTGGTTTTTATTCCCTTTCTTGCTGTGCTTATCCATTTTATTTTGCTGAAAAATATGTTCTGAAGGCAGATATGAAATACAATGTAAACAGGGACAAATATAAATATAAGAGGTGATTTGCCTTTTTTCCTGTCCTTTTCACAGGAAAGATGAAAGAATATTGTACAAGCATCATGCTGAAACATACCTCTGTCTTTTGCCAGGAATCCCAAAGATTTTGATGACTGCTCTATTTATACTTAGCAGGTAGGCCAATGTAGAGGCATGAAGCTGGGTTAATTAACCTTGATAACATACAGCTGTGGGCTGGCTTCTGGGGCCAGGGGTTGGCTGATGTAGAGAAGGTGCAGCTGTGGCTGGTTCTGTTAAGGGGTTGGGCAGCCAAGGAAGAGGGAGCAGCCAAGGAAGAGACAGAGAGAAGAGGGAGAATGGGTGCCCTGGATGAGGAGAGACAAGGAGAAGGCAGCAGAGGGACTGGCATGAAGAGTATGTTGGTATGAGGTAGCAAAAAACCTTGTTGCAGCTCAACAGTTTGGAGAGTGCTGCAACAGGCCAATACTTCTCTTCCCAAGTTAAAGAAATTCGTATTAAACTTCTTTCCTGAGTGATTGAGATTTTTTTTTTAGATCAGAGATGCTGTTCCACAGAAGACTGAGCCTTTGAAGAAAACAGGTCTTCACACCCATGATTTGATCAGAGGAAACAAAGCTGAGAGGAATACAGACAGCAACATGCAGACACACTCAGCTAGGCATAAATGCCTAATTAAGGTCTTATCACCAGGTATGTCACTCCACATACTAATTTCTTGCTTCGTTGTTTATGTTCTGTATTTTGTAGCACCCATGATGCTAAATACACATTTGTTACTGAGCTTCGGTGACTAAGAAGGGCAACCACGCATATACACACCTCAATACCTGTCGCTAGTTAATGCCAACCAAACTTTTCCTTCCCTCACCCTTACAGCCTAAGGGTAAAAAGCAACATGTAGCATGACTTCAAACCCAGTACTAGCATGGCTTAATATTAAAGTAGCTTTATAATGTGCCCTCTGCTTATACCTCCCACAGTTCAGCATTCGCAAGAATGACCCTTGCCCAATGGTAGTACAAGTTTGGGCTAAGGCCTAATACATAACACTGCTCTATTTCTCTGTATGTCACTGACATTAGACCAAACCATCCTCTTTAGTAACAGAAACACAGGGGTTTGGCACTACAGCCCACACCCCCACCACCCCCAGTAGTCACTTCTCCAGCCGCTGTAAAGAGCTATATTTGATATAACATGTAGGGAGAAATTACTCAACAGAGGTGACAGGATTCTGGCTGAGGGGTACGTACACAGCCTGGAGCTCATTAACGGTGCATCACACACACGGCCCTGCACGTGCTTGTGGCTATGTTACAATAGCTGCCAGTACACTGTGTTATTTTAAGTAAACTTGATTTTCAAATGTGTTCCTAAAGTCTGGACTTTACAGAAACTTTAACCTTTCCTGTTCCTTCACAATAATGTTTCAGGTGTTTTTTATAATAGTAAATCTTTGGTTTTGCCACCACTTCAAGCCAGATTTAAGCCCATGCCAAAATTCTCACTGAAGTCTGCTCACTAATCTGAGCACACTAACAGGCAATCCCAAGTGTCTGTGATATTCTGAAGTGTCTATGAGTACTAAATCAGGGAGCTGGTTGCCTTTTCCATTTCTGGCTCCTATATAAAATCCCTGGTAGAAATCCATCAGCCTAGAACATGGTTTGCCTGTCATGACCACAGCAAATTATTCAGCACTTTGACACAACAAGAAATAAGCACTAGAGGCATCTAGGAATTTCTGGTTGAAGTAAGACCAGAGCACTTTAATAATTATCTACTACAAAAAAAAAAAAAGGAAGCTGCTAGGAAAGTTGGTATAATTTATTAGCTATGCATAGGCTTCATAATAATGTAGTTAAGCTTTTTTCAGCACTTCCATTACAAAGGCTGTTTTTCATAGAATCATGAAATCATTTAGTTTGGAAAAGATCTTTAAGATCATAGAGTCCAACCATTAACCCAGCACTACCATCACAAGTCCATCACTAAACTATGTCCCTAAGCACCACATCTGCATGTCATTTAAATACCTCCAGGGATAGTCACACTTCCCTTAGGCAGCCTGCTCCAATGCTGGATAAAACTTTTGGTGAAAAAATGTTTCATAATATCAAATTTAAACCTTCCCTGGCACAACTTGAGGTCATTTCTTCTGGTCCTATTGCTTGTAACCTGGGAGAATATGCCTACCCCTACCTACAACCTCCTTTCAGACGAGAGGAGACTCAGGGCATCTTATTGCTCTCTACCTTTGTAGGTCCCTTCCAACTGAAACAGTCTATTCTGTTTTGTTCTAACATTTCAGATTTCTTAAGCAGTTCCACCTAGGCTTGTCTGTGCTGTTTCAAGACGACTCTGCTAGTGCTACACTTTGAGACCAGGCAGCTTAGCAAGAGTCACTCTGAAAGGCACTGAAAGTTACCCAAAGGCACAGGACTGCTCATCACAAACAGAGATTTCAGACCCCTGGGCCATCTCAAGGACAAACTAGAGACCCCTATGTTTCAGCAACTTAATTGAGACCTCCAAATTTCAAGTCAATGATTAAACATCAGGGCTTTACATGCATGTAAGTAAATTAAAACATGCTACATAGCAAAGATTTAAAAATTTTCAGTGAGTTATTAAATGTGTCTGAACAGGTTTAGATTCCAGAAAGCAGACTTAAGGTGAATAAGGTTTGGATATCCTGGGAATATTTACAAGTTTTTCTGAGTTATTTTAAAGAATGTCATCTCACAGGGATGCATCCTTATTGCATTGTTTGCATTTTCCTAAACGTGCTTTCAATAAAAATCTTGGAGAAGAGGAAGCGCCTGCCTGGAATGTACCTGCTACGTGGACTGTGGGATGACTCAAGTCTGTATAAACCCCATGTGACACCTGTGTGAAACGCACCCATTCTGGGAATGTAATGTGAGGAAACAGGTGCCTCACCACCAGCATCACGTCACAGAGCCTTGGCCTCAGCATATGTCTAAATACAAAACTTTTCAATAAAAAACCAAGGAAGATCAAGACAAAGAATGCATTATGCTATGAAGACTACGTACAATTAACTCAGGAAATACAGTTAGGAATAACAAATGATAGATTCTAATAACAAAATACTGCACATCCTGTTTTCTATGCAGTGCCCAGCTGTCACTACGTAATGCTGCAGCAAATTCAACAAAAATTCTATTACGGTCAGTATAAAATTACTAGAAACCGACTAATTAAATCCACATTTCAAATTGCCTGTGGAATGAGAATCCAACATCTTTAAATAAAGAAGCTAAAAACAGAATAGCATAGCTAAACATTATACATCTGTTATTTTACCTTTTTCAAATGTTTAATTCATATTTCACAGGATAATGCTGTAGCAGATAAGACTACTTACTATTCAATAAATTAAAAATTCTGATTAGCTATTGTTTATAGTGCAATGTTTCCTATATGCCTTAGTATTGTGTATTTCAATGACAGCTTCACAAAGAGCAAAAAAAGGAAGGTAATGCAATACTTTCTCAGCTAGAAATAATCAGAATCAAACCTGAAAGATGATAGATAAAGCTCTTGTTTATAAGCATCCTATCCCATTCCCAATCTCTAGAGACAATCTTACAAAGAAAGAGGCATTAAAAGTATTCAGAGTGTGCTGAAAAGAGAGGGATGGTGGAATAAAATAGACTGGGGTCTGACAAAAGTGAAGAACAGTGAGGAACAAAGTATTTCCCTTAAATTAAAAAAAAAAAAAGGGGACTTGGAAGGAAGCAGAAATCATATGGATAGATTAGTGGCTTATGATACAATTTCTCAGTCAGTCTTTGGTTCCAAATAGGCAATACTTTGCTTTAAAAAGGCTGTGTGTTACTGGCAGCACTTAAAGTGTGAAAGCATAGAGAAAAACATTATGCTTTTACTTTTTTTATTGTTGTTAATCTGTTTGCTTTAAGACAGACACATCAGTTTTTGAGGGATAAATACTCCAGTAGAAATGTTTGCTGGAACCCAGTGTGAGCTTTTTTTGTGAAAATTCCGAGTTCACCAAAGACACAATATCCAGAAGGGGACGATATCTTGCCTCCATGCATCAACTGATCATCCAGCCTTTACCCATCTTGGAACACGTTACGCCAATGCTGTCGCAGCTGCACCATCTCATAGCCTATGGGAAGCTAAGTTTAAATGGGACCCTTAGAGGGCTCAGTGGGAGACTGATTTCAAAAGTTCATTGTTTATCCAAACTAAAACACTAATCTAGACTGATTTCCTGATTTTGGGTGTTGCCATAGAGCTGGAGTGACTTACAAAGCTTGCTGAGCTCAGGTGTAGCACAGCTTCATAGTCCAGCTCCTGCTGAGCTGGAATATCTTTTCTCTTTTATCCCACGCTGACCCCTGGGTTTTGGATACTGCTGCAAGGAACAAAAGCACACACAAGGAACTAAGTCTTTCTGAGGCAACCATGAGGGAGGAACTGCATCCTAGATTGACTTGTGGGAGGAAGAAGTCCAAATAATAAAAATAAAAAAGTGTAATATGTTTTTTTCAGTTGAAGTCTCAAAATACATGGAACATGATACATTGAAAAGATTAGTAGAAAATCAGTACTCATGTGGGAGCAAATATTTCTTCAGACTGGCATAGCAATTCGGTAGACAAAATGTGGTCTGTAACTAAAGTGCCCCAATCTAGAGAGATGTCAGACTCCTGCTGACAAACAGAGAGACAGAAGGGAAAAAAGTGAACTTGGAAATCAAACAGAAAACAAAGCTCATAGCTTTAATAAGATCATCACTGATATAAAAACTGAAGCTCTAACAAATACCCTCACAGGAATTAAAGCTTTGAGAAGTAAACCAGGCTGTTGATGTAAGGCATTCCAAGAAGTCGTCAAGAGGTACATTTTCTTCAGTAGTTAAGTCAAAAAATATGAATTTAAAAAAATGAATCACATGTAACCATATGAAAACTACCTGTAGAGCCCTGGACCAGAGAGTTTGTGCTGACTATGAATTTCTAAAGCATAGTTTGACAAGACTATCTGCACTTGCACAAAGACACATACCCCTGGTATGAATGTCAGCTTTGAGAACCTCCCACCAGCTACAGTGTTAAAAAAAAACTTCAATATTTCCTTAGCCCTAGCTCTTCTGTATGCTCCAGGGTGCAGATTCCAAGAATTTGTCAGAACCTTCTAAGGCAGGCCTATACAAGAATAAAAATAACAAGTCACTTTTTTTTTTTTTTCTTCTTTTATTCATTCAAGCTACTTTAATTCAGAGCTGAGGACTTCTGCTCTACTTTGGAGCCTATGATATGCTCTCCTCTTTCTGGCGTATTTCCGAACAAGTCCTTTTCCCATGCCAAGCTCACATTGTACAAATGTATATTGTCCAATCACAGCATACTCTCTACTTCTCCCTCCTCATCTTCCTTGAAGTTTTTCTTTCCTGAGGACTTTTAGCATATTCTTTGCATTGGATCCTCCCTGTTTCCCAGACGTCTAATGGTACATTGCCATTGGCTTCACCCTTAATATATTCTAAATATTTCCATTTTCTTTTCCAGACAGTGTTAAAAGATTGTTGAAATTTCTAATAAATCTGAGCATTTGTTGTAGATTCTTCCCATTTACTACTTGGTTCTTCCCCAAGATGTCCACTTTCAATCCATTTAGGCATGTGTTTATCCCTTTGCTATTTCCAACTTTCACATCCATATGTTGTAGTGGAAGTAGTATCTTGACTGAAGATTTGCAGTAGTTCTGCCTTAAGGTTGTGTATTTTCCCCTGAGCCAGTCTTACTGAAACCGGTAGATACACCGGTGCCTTGTCACCCTGTGATAGTATTTCCTGATGAATTACCCCGTTGTCACATATATTACTGTCAGAGCATGTGAAAGAACTCAACCCTCTGTTGGCCTTACCCTTCTGACAGAATGCTGGGGTTGGCCGTTTCTGCGAAAAACCTGAAAAAATCTGAAAATTTTAGATGGAAGTGTAGAATGGCTGAAGGGAATCATGATAATTTCAGCCCCGTTGCTCTGTAAGTACCCACTTAGTAAGTAAAAGTAAGTGGAGGAAATAGCTTGTATCTAGTATAGGGAAACATGTCTCCACATTACCAGCCTTGGAACTGAAATGACAATGGGAAGTGCTTGCAGCTCATGGAAGAAATAATAAAGTCTGAGTTCTGAGTTACATCGGGCAATCTTATTTCTAAGAGTCATATTTTTTGGTGCCTGCCCTACTACAACAAATTTACAGAAAATACTGGAGCTTTACATGCCATCAGATAGATTTGCCACCAAAAAACATTGCTGGAAACTATTTATAGACAGTGCAGTTACTGTACTCCACACTGTTTTCTCATATTTTCTGATTGTGTAATGTATTTCGTAAAACAGATTATAATATGTCGTCCAATTAAAATTTGGTTAATCCTTTTACTCTGCTTGTCCTTAAACACAGATACAGGGCTCCTCATTGCTTCTATTAGTACACAATAAAATAATAAAAAAAAAGTTAACAAAGCACCTAGACTGACCGAGCCAACAGTATACATGCATTTTCTTAAAAGTTTGCAATAAAGCCACAAAAAATATGCCTCATTTAAGGAGAGTAGTTTTAGTGAGGAAAGTATTTCATTTTAGTAAAATATGTTTTATACAAATTGTGTAATAATGGCTGTGTGATCATTTCAGCACATTCCCAACCCCCAAAAGCATTATTTTGGGTTCTTTGTGTAACTCAGAATCCCAGATTTGAGGCTTGGAGGTGCAAGAGGGGTATAAAACCATTCTAATGCTACAGCATATTTTCTAAGATAAAGAGATAAACACGGGGAGTCGATCATCTACACTCTTCTGATATGTCATTGGGGACCCTAATCCAAAATGAAGTCTTCTTTGCTAAGAAGTAAAATCAGGCTGTGAGTGCGTAAATGGAAGGGTACAATAAAGCCTCCATGGTGACCTGAACCACACCTCTGGGCCCTGTGAAATCAGCTGTTGGCAGAGTACAGCTTCTGGTTCCAGCTGCTACATGAAACCTAAATTGCAGTCAGCTAGTACCCATACACTCAGCACACATCTCAGAAAGCAAAAGATCCTTCCCCTCTCTGACCATATTTTCAGTCTCAGTTCTAACTGCAGCTGTAGGCACTCTGAGAAGCCAGCCTCACACTTCCTTCACACACACCTTTCAAGCAAAAATAAATATATGAGTAACAGTTTTCCTGAAGGGCAAAAATTAAATAGCAAGTGTAAGAATAATTAGTTGAAAGATCTTCCACTGACCTACATTGTCTTTTTGTATCCCACTGCAGCAAAGTATTTCTTCACTTCTGCAGTTTGCTTTAACCTTATACCTGTTCAGATGTATTCGGTGTTTGAGATTGCATTACATTAACCATGCAATACAGTGGCTGTTACAGTCACTATTGCTATAACCCAGCAAGTAAGGCACCCTAGTCTTCTTCCTCTGTGGTAGTCACTAATAGATGATGATTTTTCAATAGCACCCACTATAGAAAGGGCCCATTATCCCTGTATATTTTCCAAATCTCATGGAGAGCAATTATTGCTTCAGCAGTGGAAACCAGCTACCACTGAGAATACCACATCTATTTTGGAAATGTTACTGTACCAGTGTTGTTTCACAAGGATAAGTAAACTCATCTCACCAACTCCAGCTGTGCAGGAATAGAAGGATACTTATCCACCCAGTACACAGAGTTACTGCGCTGCACACCTTGCTGAGAAACCCATGGAAAGCCAAGTTCTGAAGTACCTACACTACTTGTAGTGTGCCAGGTAACAATTCAGAGCTAACTCTAATATCTTGGCACTGCACTGCATATATGCAGAGTCAACTATCCAGAAAAAGGGTAACTACAAATCAGCAATATTAAACATCTACTCATTGTTTTAATCATTTAATTCCAGAGAAGTCTAATAAGGTACCTTATTGACTTTTCAGGTGTTCTGGAATGGGACTTATCAACATTTTCTGCCATCAGCACAAAGGTATAATTATTGCTCTAATTTTAGTTCTGATTCACTGTGAGATAGATCAGCAGATAAATGTACACTTCAAGTGACAATCTTCACTACTCATAAAACTAGCTAGGCTTGTTATTATCATTGCTATGCTTCTAAACTATTCTGAACAGTGCTAAATCTTTTTAATATGGTTTGCCAAACCCAGCCTACAATGTAAGAGTGGTGCCACATGAGTAGTTATTTAATAAATAATGAAAAGGATTGCAAATGTTACAGTTCTGGTAAATATAGCTAGCTACATATTTATAGTTTCTTCTTCTGAAGGCAACTGCTTTTGCCGGTAGTCTGGGAGACACACAAGACAGAAATCCCACCCCCCAGGACTCAGTCACACACTTGAAAACAAAACAGCATTGACTGCTCAGAGTCATAACTTCAGAAGTATGCAAAGAGAACCTCACCTTCGTTCTGGACAAACTAATCAGAAACAGAAAATAACGATATAAATCAGTCAGTGTTTGAGAAGTTGTTTTCCTTGATATAGCATCCAGAAAAATAATCACAGTTAAGGAATCTTGCTAAATCTTTATGCAAAATTGTGCAAAAATCAGTTTAGGCCAGATTTCCATGGAAATCAAAGCAACTTACAAATCTAAATCTGGCTTCCACTGAATCACTCACTTTTCAGGTGCCAATAAAAACTTCAGGCTATGAGAGGCTGAGCTATGAGCTCAGATCTGTCCCTAAAAGCAAGAGAACTGTTGCTGAAGTTACCTTCCCTCACAAAGCCTCCATAAGTCTAAGTGACTGATACAATCCCACTTTCTATAAAACATTTTCTGTTTCTAAATTCAGAAAGACAGAAACATAGATGTTTGATTTTAAATAAAAAGTGAGGACTTGAATTCATTTTTGCTGAGAATCTCATTGAGTGTCTGCTGTCTTTAGGGAAAAAAAAACATTGCTCTCTTCCCCCAAGGTGCACCTGCTCTTTGTGTGCAGTTATCTGTTTCATCAAGCTTTGTGAAATGGCACTCTTAATCTCATCTCAGAGTTGGTCTGGCTGTACTCAAGTTTGCCAGTCTTGAGGACAATCAGATTGGATCTCTTTCACTGGATATGGAATGTTTGAGCCTTCACTGATTTTTGCTATCACTCAAAATTTGTAGATTATTTACACAAGCTTGCTTCAGTGGCTTCAGAGATCATTAAAGTTTAGCAGTTTGAATTACCTTTGGTTCTGCTGATATTTGACTGACACATGGAATATGCCTTTGGTTCTTTTCCTCCCTTGGTGCTTCCACATTCTTCATTCTGCTGCCATACAATTCCTCTCTAACCTGCGCTTGATCTTATTTGTAATGTGAACAGAAAAGTCTCTATTAAGTGGGTGTGGAGCACACACATCTGTTTATGGTTTAGTGAAGGGTGACGGTAGTTCAGGATGTGATATGGCCCCTAATCAAGTAATGAATAATATATCTTGAAGAACATAAAACACAATTACTGAAGCAGCAAAGACATTTGCAGATGAGACTCTCAGGGCATTAACTCAAGTATTGCATTCAAAACTACAGAGGCATTTGTGACTTTATAAGTCACAGGATAAGTGGTTCTTCATAATATGTGACCTTTAGGCAAGAGCATCCCTCTCCTTAGCTTCTCTTTAACCAGGAGTCACAAGCAAGTGTTCAGTTTGTGAGACTTGGTAGAGATTGTCTACCTAGGTAGTACCATTAAATAACATCAGAATTTATTAACAGTCTCTCAAATATCACCATAGTGATTTAGCTTTGCACTTACTGCAGTGGACCACAAGACTGAGATACTTTGCTCTGCACCTTTACTTTCAGTTGTTAATTGAACTGTTGATTGTTCAGGTTTTCTTATTTATGCATGAAGCTCTATAAGAGATCAGTCTTGGAGGAAGGGTTGGAAGGGATCTCTGGAGATCATCTAGTCCAGCCCCCTGCTAAAGCAGGTTCACCTGGAGCAGCTTGCACAGGATCACATCCAGGTG
>JAVJGJ010000047.1:71173038-71186721 GCA_035590215.1 Microhierax caerulescens | reverse complement strand
CCCCTCTCGGTCTTCTCTGCTCCAGGCTGAACAGGCCCAGCTCTCTCAGCCTTTCCTCATCAGGGACACGCTCCAGTGCCCTTGTCATCTTTGTATCCTTCTGCTGGAACCTCTCCAGCAGTTCCCAGTTCCTTCAACTGGGGAGCCCAGAACTGGACACAGCACTCCAGATGCAAGATCCTGAGCAAAATAATGACCAAGAATTCTCCCTCACCACATATACTGCATTCCTGGGGGGATTTGGCGAGACTTATAGCCAGCCCTTCAAACTCTCAAGAGGATCAGAGTTTATTTATTTTAAGAGAGCGCCATCTGAGGGCAATTTGTAAGCTGTGAAGATTAACAAGGAATTTTTCAAAGGCATAAAGGGAAGTCAGATGCCCAACTGACATTAAAAGTCAATAGTAGGTGAGCACTTAATCCCATTAGTGTCTTGAAAAAGCTGCTTCTGAAAAGAAACTTTTACACTATCATTGAATTGTCAAAGGAAAATTCCTGAGTGGACTTGAGTTTCAAGTTCCCTGCATAACTGAACAACAGTCAAAGGGTTGGGGTGTTTTTTTAAGTTATACAGCACCTGGGATAAAATGCTGGATATCTAATGAGGCATTTTCACCCACCAGCTGTCCTTCCCTCATATACTAAATGCCCCACTACATGATGGCTGACCTCTCTTTTGTAAAGACAATTGATCACCAGTGATACTGCTCTCCCCTCCCCTCACCAGCTGTTTTCCTTCCTTGAGCACTGTCTTTTGATGAGAAAAAAAAAGGTTTTTTTCAGCTCTTTGGTCTCCGTTCACTTGTTTGCCTTCAGCACAGTGCTTGCAAACCACCTTTCCCTAACACTTACATGTACTTTTATTTTCTTTATCTGTGTTCATCCACAGCCCTCCAATACAAAGGCATCGTACACTCCCCAAAGGGCTGCTGTTCACTTTGTTGAGCAGCCTAGGCAAGCTCTTCCTGTTATTCACCAAGCTTTCCCAGCAGTTGCACAGTGTTTACTCACTATAGTTTAATCCATGTGAGCTCACATACTTCTCATTGTAATACTGTTATTGTTCCTTAGAGCTCTGAACACGGAAGATATTTATTTATCTGGCTGCTGCCTCATGTCACTAAAGGAATATACGTACCACTTTCTCTGACATTCTCTGTTTGGAAGCCAAAGCTGGAAATGGGCATCATGGAGATTAATCATCTAAATTTGTTACTTTGAGGAGAAGGAAAGAGGACATATATTCATGACCCACATTTTTATGCATCAACAATCGATTTTATCTAGTACAAGAAAGAAAAAGGCTTAGGGATGCTGAGACATAAGCTTGGTTGAATCCTGTACTTTGGCAGATCAAGGCATAGAGAGCGAAGCACAGTGCTCAGGTGAAGCATGCCACTGCTGTTGCTGGAAAGCCCAGGAGCAGTCTCCAGGCAGCAGAGCATTCCCATTAAAGCTGATCAGTCTATCAGGTTTCACACACCCACCACCAGAGAAATTTGTCAGCTGAGAGCAGCAGGGAGAAATTAATAGATCCAGAAGCTGGAGACATCCCCACAGACTCAGCAAACGGAACAATTCAAGGCTAGGGCGCGCAGCTGCAAAAGCAATGTCCCAGAACCTATCGCCATACTTCGCACTCCACTTACTCTCCGCTGCGTATTTCATTGACGAGCCGCTACGGTTGTACTGCCTGCAGTCTGATAAACCACGGCTGACTAGCCCTCACTGTGCAAGACGGCTCAGCTCCTTTTCACCTGTTGGTAACTATGCCAATGAAGGATTACAGGCATCAACAGTCACACTAACATCTTAAGAAAAGAGGGTAGGGTGTAGAAAACACCCTAAGAAAAGGACACCTCAGCCTACACACTACACAAATACCCCCAAATCTTAAATAGCATCTGCCATATGGCTTCAGACCTACTGAAAATTCATGAGTATTTTTCACAGTCCTCAAAATACCATCAGTAAGAACAAACTCCATTTTTAAAATTCTCCTATTTTAATATGAAGAATTGGAAGCACTTTAAAAAAGAGAAAATAAACTGTGATTTTTCTCCTCCTTACTTTCCTCATTTTAGTGAGAAAAAGAGGAAAGAAGAGATACATGTTTTCCAAGTTCTTTCCCTTTTTCTTATTTTTCTATCTTTCCAAGTAAGAAAACAATCACAGAAAGACTGTTTTCTCCACCACTCACCACTTAATGTTTTTCCCCCTCTTTTTTTCTTTCAGTGGAAAAAAACCTGAGTATAAAGCCAGAGCACTGAATGAATTTTCGTATCATTTATAAAAGTTGTTTAAAAGTTGCTTAAGAAACATGGTCTTGTGTGAATCACATTTTAAAGTTTGCATTCTATATTTACCTAGTATAAATATTGTGTCACTATTAGTATATATTAGTATTATTAGTATATATATATTAGTATAAATAGTGTGTCACTTAGACACACTAAGGCTTATCTGGATGAAAATCACAGCTTAAATAAAAACACTACAGTAAGCTAAGTTTTTTTGGGAAAAAAAACGTAAGCCAGAGATAAAAAACCAATAGCTCCTAACTAGGATAAATATTCTTTTGATAAAATTCTGCACATATGAATATTTTAATTTTTTTATCTATCCATCTTGAAAAGAAAATAAATGTAAGTTAAGGAAGTTTAAAGGTTTAGATATAGTATTATACATAACTTAAGTATAAATATGATACATATTTAATATATGTAGTACAACATATAATCGTATAGTAAAAAAATTGCATATAGTAGCTTGGAAAGTGCCAGCAAAAACTGCTTGTAGTAAAGAAATAACGCAAAACAGATCTGGAAATCATAGAAATATGTTCGAAAAATCCCACAAGTAGATGCATTAGAACACATGCTCTTGTATGGCTGTTGAGAGGAGCTTAATCTTATACATGAAATAGTATAAGAGAAACGCAGGAAGTGTCAATGCTGTAACAGAAGTGTGTCTGCAAGTAAGACGTATTTGCAAGGAGATATAACTACAGAAAATACTCGAGCAGTTTTAGAGTGCCTAAATGAAGGCATCACATTGCAATACAACAGCAGAGATGCACAAGATTAAGCATGGAGCAGATCTGCAGCTAGTGTAAATTGTGACGACTCCCGTGCCTTTTTGACTGCTGGCAACTGGCAGGGCTGCAGGACAGGTTCTGGTGCTGTTGCACTGCAGTGCCCCACTCAGCGTGGGTGCTTTTTCACCTCCAGGGGGTTCTGGGGGAAGCTCAGAAAGCAGAAATGGGAATGTGCAGGGCACAGTGGGACTGACTTATGAGGGAATTAAAAGAGCTGAGTATGTGCAGCTTGGCTAAGTGCACTATTAAAGGGCAAGGGGAGAAGGTCTTGCTAAGGGCTGTGAGGCATCCTTTAATATGATCCATGAAAACACAGATATCAGCAATAACATGAATTTAAGAAGGTAAAATCCAGACTGTATGTCAGACAAATTTCCTTCCTGATATTAAGTTCTAGAAGACTAAAATAGTTTCCAAAGAAAATAGAGAAACTTGGAGACTTTTCAAGTCAGGCTGGACAAAACACTTAGAAAATGCAGAGAAAGAAGCTGCTTTACCAGGAACACAGACTGGATTTTTTTAAAAAAGTTCTTTTGTCACTTTTCAGTAAGACTTTGATGGAAATAAAATTGTAGTGTTGAGAATAACAGATATTAGTCTAAAAATATTGAACATTTTAAAATACTTATTTGTGAACCAGATTAAAAGATGCAAAGGAATTTTGAAAGAATTGAATGTGAAAGTATATGTAGAATTTAAGCCACAAGCCAAAACCAGTTGTGAGTGGAAAAAGTGCAGTCTAGCTGCACTCTCCCTTCAATGTAATCTATCATTCTGGCCAACACAACTTCATGTAACTGCCTAACATTTGTAATGTTTGTAAAGTTCAGAAGAAGGGCAGTACTATTGATCCAAGGACAAAAAAAGTATGAGAAGAGTCCATAAAATCTGAATTTATAGACTATAAAAACACAGTCCGAGGAGATTTAATTTTAGTATTTAAAATCTTAAACAGTATTGTTAATGCCAAATGCACTTACTATTTTTTTTGCTGGGAGACAGATAAGAGTACAGGGGGCATAATTGCAAAGTGAAGAAAAACAAATTTGAAACAGATGTCATGTGTCCCATTTTTCTTTGTACAGAGCCACAAGTGTACGCAGAATAGCTTATGAGTCAGAGGCTGAAGTTTAAACACTGGAAGATCATTCAAGAAACAATTATGGCAAATGGCATCCTGAGGGGATTAGAGTATTAACAGAAAATGAACCTTAATAGACTGAATAGACTCCACTTAGTCCCTGAAATTTATGATGTTCATAAACCCCAAAACAAATACAGTAGCAGAAAAATAAAAGCTAAAGGTAGCGCACTTAATATTTTCTTCTTTCTCTGTATTTCAGTATTATTCTGGTCTTCACTTTTGCTGTTGTAATGGTAACACAAATATTAAATGTACTTAAATACATTAGAGACATTTCAAGCCATTCAGAATCTGCTTCAGGCAAAATTAACAAGAGCATTGCCTCTGAAATTTGGTGCAGCTGTTACTAATAAAAGAGCTAGTACTGCAGGCTGAAACAGCTGGAGATGATAAGTGAAAATAGAATTAAGGCTCACTAATGCAGGTTTGCACTCTGGAGGGAATTCTGGACAAAACCTGTGTGTGGCCTGTGTGGACTGATGGCCTTGTTCTGTATGGGACCCTGGTGACATGGCATGCAGCCCTAGCCTCTCTGAGGATGGCCACACAAGTTCTGGCAGAGGAGAGGCTTGTGCACGCGGCTAGAAGACCATCCACATGTTCAGACATGCATGAACATTAAAGCCTGCGAGTCGAACTTTGTGCAGAAGCACAGTTCCTCCCTGCCACCTGCTCTTCCCAGCTGGGAGACCACTGTGCCTTTCCTCTTCCTATTAAAACAGTTTCTCCACTTCCCCAAATGTTCTCTTAACTTTTTTCATGTGCTCTTCCCTTCATGCTGCAATATGCAAAGTTTGAGAAGAGTTGTCACATAGCTTTAAAGCCTCCCCATTTGGGGGGTCACCTTGCACTACAAACACCACACTTTTCACTAAAGAATTCAAGGCTTGTGTGCAACACAAATACGGAACCCTGCATACCCTTTTCTCTACCATAGTGAAAAGAAATATGGTACGTGTTACAAACCCTTTGCTGGACTCTAGGAGAGAATGGAAAACATGTACTATACCTCTAGCTGCCTCAGAGGCTGAAAGAAGGGGAACAAAGGAGCACACATTGCCCTGGGGCTGTCAAATCTGATATCCTGCTCCACCAATTGCAGCACTACCTGATTCTGAAGAAAATGCAAGGCAAACATATAATGACATACCCATCCAAGGAAGTCCCTTTCTGACCCCAGGCTAACAGTGATTGACTGTTCCTTGCTATTCTGAAATTTTTACAATACTCTGCTGTGCAAATGTAGCTCATGACTAACAGATTACACCTTTTCCCAGCACTCAGCTTAGAGCATTTCTATTATTCCTCAGGAGCAGCCACACCAGGGAACTTTGCAGAGATCTCCAAAGCTGCACCAAAAGAAGGCTTTGGGAAGTGCGTATAACAGCGCATCAGGCTGTGTACACGTATCGGCTTGGATCTGAAAACAATACAGTCATGCCAGCCCCCGTCAGTGCTGGGACAGCACAGACCCAGCCAGGCCACAAGCTGGAGTGGCTGAGACAATGCCAGGGACTGAAGACCTAAACCACAGGAAATAAAACCTAAATGTAAATATTGATAAGTTTCCTTTATGTGTAGCCTGAGGCTGACTTACAGCCTACTAGGATGAGCTACTTTGGGCAGCTGCAGTCTGATCCCAGCTATTTCCCTTCCCCTAGACAACTGAGGAACAACTGAGATTGTGTCATGCAATAGGTCAACTGCATTGTATATGCTCCTAGGGCTTGGCCCCGTGATAGACAGTACAAGGCAAAAAAAGGCTTCTTTTGGAATTTAAACATTGTAAGACTGCACCAGCAAACCAAATGAAGTGTTATGTGGTGTTCTTTAGGTGAGTGCTGGGCTTCACAGAGTGTCTAAGACTTCTCTTACCTGACAAATGCAATTAAAAATAAGCAAGCCAAATAAGTTAACAGATTTATATTCTTAACAATTTGGTTACAGGACTACGGTTCACTGTAGCAAGCTTAGCTGCTAACAGTGAGAGCTGAAAGGGCAGTCCCACATCAGTCACCTTCCTGCTCTCACCTTTCTCCCTCCAACAGCTGTTTTGCTCCAAGTCTTCAACATGCTTTGGCAAGTCCTGAAGACTTCACAGCTGCATCTGGGATTACCATATATCTACTTCTCCCTAGATATAGCCCCAGTATCTCTTCTATACAGATTTTCTTTCTTTAATAATTGCTGGGTGCTTCTGTGTTGGAGGGAGAGGGGGAGGGGGAGTTTAAGTCCTTCCCTCTTCCTTCTCCACAAAACGCACACCATCAGCTACACTCCTGGCAGCAGGAGATGCCAGCCACCAAAATGGATAATAGTTAATAGAACAGGTTGTGATCAAGTGCCCAAGGTGTGAAGGCTGTGACTGGGGACTGAGGAAAGGAGGACAAAAGGGTTTCAGTAGAATATTGGGGTGGAATGGGAGCACCATGAAGAACTGGGAAGGATCAGGAGGAAACAAGGTGCTCTAAAATAGATTGAGGAAAAGAGCGTAGTTCTGGAGCGAAAGAGTAGCAGGAGTTTGAGAGCAGCTTGTGTAAGAGCCATGGTGGTGAGACTGTAGTGGAAATTAGACTTGGGGCTGTCTACATTAGGAAGTGCTGAAGGTTTTGTAATCAGAGTGGGAAATAACATGGAGCATCTTCCTCCTAGGTGCTTCTTCCCAGAAACCTGTCTTGTAGTAAGGAAATACACTTCCAATAACCCCTCTGAATTGCATAGGGCTTCTCCTCTGGAGGACCCCTGCCCAGGACTCCCCCTTGGTCCCCATCTTAATCTCTTCCTGGTTTTGCTACTCAAAATATATTACTACCCACAGCAAGTTCTGGTATTAACACAGTTTAACATCCTATTCTCTTCATTTCATGTATACCAGTGTCATGCCTTTACACAGAGCATGGCAGTTGTTGGACAAGCATTGCATATTTATTTTGAGCATTTATTGCAAATAGATTCAATTCATAAAGAAGTCAATTGACCAGAGACAGTCAACCCAAGAAAAGCAAAGCTTCCTTCTATAGTAACCATGGAGGGTGGCAAGAGCGAAGCATCTAAAATTAAGCTGTTCAGTGCCAGGTTCCCACTAAGTAGTACCTGACTGTGCAGTCAACAGGCTGAACTCCAGCCCACAGGTCTGCAGCCAGGTCTGCTCCTAAGGTCTAGCAGTGAGTGTTTTGTACACACAGGGCAGGGGACACAGGGGATTTCATCATGTCACCTGCGTTTAGTTCTGTCCCTTCTTTCCTCACCCACACCCCCAGCACGTGCAGCATCTTCCCTGCCCCGTGATTCTGGGTGCATGCTGAGCAGCCAGGCACCTTCCTCCCTAAATTTGTTCCTTTAGCTCTTATTTGATGACTTACACAGGGCTGTGTTGATGTATACTACTAAGAATCTGGTTTATCCTCCTTTTTCATATCACAATTCATTTGTAGCTTTCCTCATTGCATCCGTGTGTAGTAGTGCCCTGATGCTTTCAGGTTTTACATTTAACCATCTTTTCTCCTAGGACACCATCCTAAACGTTTTCCACACCAGTACAAGGTTCTGAGGGAAAGACAAAGTCATGACTACCCCCACCAGCCTTTCTTATCCTTTTTTTTTTTTTTTTATCCTGAGCCGTGCACACAATTTCCAGTGTTCTACTCCCAAGTTTGATAAAAACATTTCTCTTTAGGCATGCATTTTTTCCATTACAGCCATCACCTCAAAATGACTGAACAGAGCCTAAGAGTTAGTGCTAGCTGAGGCACAGCAATTTTACATTTCCAGGCTGACAGCACTGTTTTCTGCTTAGAGGAAAGTATTTGTCGATGCTTTGTTTCATAACCACATGCACAGGTCACATAGCTTATAATAAACTAAAGATATTGCATAGCTATTCTACATGCAACAGAATTCTGTTGAGAATCAAGATGTCAGGAATAATTTATACTCTTCTTTTTTTGTACCTCTGAGCAGACATAAATATCAGACATCCTACTCAGCCTTCTTCCTATTAAATACTGTTTATTAAAAAAATATATTAATTTTAACAGATGTTATCGTTTCACTAATAATAATTTTAAAATGTGCTGTGTTTGTTGTTAGTGCAGTATGACAGCTGGTAGAAACCCTTCCCCTCTTGCTTTAATCTCTAGCAAATTACATTACAGTGGCGTCCTTTGGGACTGCAGAGTTTTGGATACATCAGCGTTTATTTTTACCAGTTCCCTAAAATTAGACACGGCAATGACTTGACCCTCTGCACACGACATCTGAGGTCATGCATTTGGCTCCCAAATATTTTAAATGTGCCCATTCTTAATTTACAGAGCAGGGGGGGACAGGAATTAAACCTACAACCTATTGCAGTGTAATATTTGAGCCCTGCAGAATTCTGCGTAAGTATGTCTGTGCAGGCATGTCTAGATGGAAGAATTAAGGCCCGTGTTTCAAACAATACCACAAAACTGACAGACTAATAGAAATTTCAATCATTAGGAATTCTAGATGGAGTCAACCTTACTTAAGCTAACATTTGCAGTTTCTCAACATAAACCAAGGCGTACATTCATCACAACTGAAAAATGCATTTGTATTCACTGCTGGTCCCCAGCACCCTTTTCAGGTCACGCAGTACCTGCTGCGGCTCTTGACAGCTCAGCGAGGCTCTGTCCTCCAAGACCAACTACACACACCAAAGCTCTACTGGGTAGAAATACACGCTGCAAACAGCAGCCTTGCAACACTGAGCCTTTTTTAACCAAAAGTTAACACTGTCTAGAGACAGTATTAAGATGTGTGCAAATATTTTTCTGCTTATTACTACGCAATTCTACGTAATTCTCTCACAGGGGGCTCCAGGCCTGCGTTTGCCTGGCACATGCAGAGCAGTAAACAGCGATCTGCGGTTGCAGAGCAATATGGATACAATCCCACATTACTTGAGGAATAGTTTACAACTGAGTAATTAAAGGCCATATTGCGATGCATATGCTCCCCCAAGTGAAGCAAGCACTGTTGACAGTGTTCATGTCTACAAACAGAAGGAGATTGAGGAGATGCAGAAGCGTTTGTTTTTCAGTTTTGGAACGTGCCCAGAAGCCATCGTGTTTACTATTGCGCTTTCAGAGGCTTCTAGAGACATTGTGTTGCCTGCAACACCAAACCTGCAGCCACTTCAGACAGTTTCTTTGCTGCTGTTGGGAGAGGAAAAAAGGAAATATGGGATATAAACCCATAGTTGCTGGTCTGAAGAGACCTTCAGTTCCCATCAGACTCTGTAGAAACTGAGAATGCTGTATGTATCACAGACTCGGGTGTACTGGGAAAAAAAACTCAAATTCTTGGGCTTAGAATAGGGCCCAGTAATGCAGCCAATTACAAAAGAGGTTGGGGGAAAAAAAAAAACCAAAAAACAAAACAACAAAACCACAAAACCCTGAACAGATATATTCTCTTCATAATCCCAAAGCTCCTTTCTGCAAGCTACCCACCTACCAGAAACTATGGGATCATAGCCACTTATAGAGATGTTTTGACAAGTACCATAACAAGAAAACTTCTACTAGAGATTCCAATGCCACTTACAGTGTGTATATATATATATTTTTACTTACTGTGACTCTTTTAATCTCTCATTCCCACATTTTGTTGAACTGACTCTTTTCATAGCAAAATAATATTTCTTTTAAGGAAAAGCACTTAACATAAGCAAGGCTAGAGACAGAACAAATGTGCTCTGGATTAGTGACTTGGATCCAAGATCATCCCCCACCAGAATATAAAAAATGAAACCTGGGAAACAAGGCAACTGCATTTTCTACACCAGTGTATAAACCTATAATAACCCAGTTAACTTTACTACAATTATTTTTTCAGTTTTTCATGGAGACTGAGAACATACTCCAGAAGCAAGAAACAGCATGAAAATACATCTCAGGAGAGGTTTTAGAAGCCTTTTGCTAAGAAACCAACAGGTTATTAGCCAAGATCTGGATACGGGTAGGACATGGATGTGAATAAGAGACATTCATGGGGCCGGTAATTAATTTTAACAAAAGCTACAAAGTAAAAAAAAAAAAAAAAATTAAAAAAAAAAATACTGTGTCAGAACTTGTTAGATGTCCCTGTAAAGTTTAGCATTTAATACCTTCCTTCCCTCAGGGCCCAGAGCATCTTGTGCTGACCACTGCTGGAGGTGCCATGGGTCAGAGCCAGCGCTGCAGTTCAGAGATTGACATCAAACCACAACAAAGAAAGCATCATTCTTCTTGAAGACTTTCTTCTGAACGTTATATAGAGTCACTCTAACTCTGCCAAGTGCCTCCTCCCCATCCCAAATCAGTGAGGGAACACGCTCATTATCTTGCTTTTAAGTGAAAAGGGAGCTCGGAATCTGTGTGCGGGCACCTGTCAGTCACTCTGCCCATCTGTCAGACCCCATCCTTCTCATCTTCCTCCCACAGCTTTTGAAATGTTGGGAATTCCAGCTGCATCTGACAGAAGATAGTGAGTCCCAGCCATTTGGGACAAGGGGATTACATCTCCCAAGTAATTTGACATCAGCTTTCCAAGGCAGAACAAAGGTGGCTTCAAATGTCAGCACCTCTCAGCACCTCTGATCTTCTCCAGCTGATGCAAGAGGTACTGAGAGGGAGCTACCAGGTCCAACAAATCTGAGGACATGGCTACCTTCCCATTGGTGTGTCTCCTGGACTCTTTTAGGTTAATAAGGAACTGAGCCAGATGTTCCTTATCCTTCTTAACAGGAAAAAATCCAGCAACAATTAGAACAAAGGGACAAAATCAGCTAATTATAACAGGAAAAAATGAAGACTTCTCATACCTTTCTAAAGGAATCCATAATTCAAAACTATACTTTCTTTTCCATTATCATGGCACATCTAAAAAGGTTTATAACTTAACCAAACTAAATTCAGCTTAAAAAAATTAATTGCAGATAAAGTAATTTTTCTACAGCATTTTAGTATCTGGAAAGTTCGCTTTTGAGAGCAGAATACATAAATTAAAGGTGTGGGCATAGAACATTTCTGGACATGGACAGTAATATCTATCATCTGGCAGGCAATGAAGTAAATTAGAAAAACAATTAAAAAAATAACAAAAAGCCATATGAACTGCTGCAAATAAGATTTGCAGGATGTTTCCAGTCTCATAGAATCAGTCCATTAAAGATTAAAGCATGCCTACTTAGGGAAATTGATTGACATAATGACGGTGTAATTTAACAGAATAATGTATTCTCCTTCCTCCCCTTAACTACCCCAGTTTATCTGCTCCACATGGATATAATTCCAGATTAAACTGATTTTATTAAATAGCTTTATTAAAAATAAAAACCTATTAATCTATAAGTCAGTTTCCTCAAGTGGAAAAGCTTTTAAGATCTTTTATGTGATCCCTAGCTTAAATAAAAGGAACCAAAAGGCTTCCTCGACTCTAAGTACAGAAGTTTTGTCCCACATAATACCATGTTATTAAGTGCTGGGTGTGCAAGCAGCTGAGACAGGCAGAGTTGGGCTTTGAGCTCCACAATATATAACCACTGAGGAAACAGCAAATGTATAAAATTTAGGCTCCCTATTAATACAAGTCAATTTCTAAAAATTCACCTTTGGTAGCAATCCTTAAAAGAAAAGAATTACTGGGGATACAAGGAACAGGTAGGTGGTGTCAGTTGTAGCAAGATGAGTGTAACAGAAGTCAAAATTCTGCATACTCTAAAGGGACCCCGTGTCATTTACCCTCTCCATCAAATTTTATACATTATTTCTGTCTTTTTGTAGTCGAATAGGGTGGTCCATGATAAGCAGGAGCTGGTTATAAAGGAATGTTAATGAAAAAGTTAGCAAACCTAAACAGAAACGCTAGGGCTGGACTTTAATGTGAAGAGGGTCTAGATATGATCCGTCTTGGTTTAGGCATTTACCTGTAGTGCCTCTCAGATGTCTAGCATATCTGGACATCATGGGAACTATCAGGAAGATTCAGCTCATCTAAGAGATAAAATAGCCTCTGAAAATAAGATTTCACAGTTCAACATTTTGAGATAGATTGCATCCACCCATTGAGTGAAAATAGGTCCTCATACCTACATTAAAACTTTGTTCTCCCTTATCTGTACAGCCATAATTACATCAGCAACCCCAACACCTCCCACACAGAAATGCAGCTATCACAGATTCACAGAGTGGTCAGGGTTGGCAGGGGCCTCTGGAGATCATCTAGTCCAGCCCCCTGCTAAAGCAGGTTCACCTGGAGCAGCTTGCACAGGATCACATCCAGGTGGGTTTTGAATGTCTCCAGAGAAGGAGACTCCACAGCCTCTTTGGGCAGCCTGTCCCAGTGCTCTGTCACCCTCAAAGCCAAGAAGTGCTTCCTCACATTCAGGTGGAGCTCCCAGTGCTTCAGTTTGTGCCCGTTGTCCCTTGTCCTGTCACTGGGCACCGCTGAAGAGCCTGGCCCCAGCCCCTGGACACTCACTCTTAAGATATTTGTGTGCATCGGTAAGATCCCCTCCCAGTCTTCTCCAGGCTTATATGCTTATATGAAAGTGATCGCACTCATACTCTCTTAATGATGAAAGTGTCTCCCTAAGGAATTTTACCCACTTAATGATGCAAATCAAAAATCCCACAATTTTGCATGTAACTTGTATTTCCTCAATATAAATTACACCCAAGTCACTTCTGTAAGTAGGTCACAGACTACTATCTTATTTCATGCATTAAAAATGTTTATGATTTGACTTTAAAAGCGTTTTTTCCAAAGTCACTTATACAGAACATTGCTTTAGCATTGCTCTCTACAGCATTCTGAAAAATGAAAGCTGTCTGCTGCCTTATTGCCTTTTTCTCTCTGAAGTGCAGCAGTTCCCTGACAGGTATTTTTCTGTTCAAACCTGATCATTAGACTGGTCTGGAGTTTAATAATAACAACTAATTGCTCATTTTATGCTTAGTATTTCTATGAAGCAATGCCTGTAGATTGCCCTGTGTGCCGTACATCCCCCATTTGTTTCACTGCCTTCTGAAGCCCACTATGACAGCAAATTTGCAAGAGCTATCCTTTTACAGAGACATCCTCTAGAATCTTGGCATGAAGGATTAACTTTGTGTATATCTGCATGGTATGATTATATGCACATACATGTACTCATCACTAACCTATGTATTTTGATATAATTTTCTATAATTTTATGTTCAAAAATCAGGGAATTGGTGGAGAATGATGGTCACAAGGTCTCAGTAAGAACCTGCAGCACAGGTCTAAGCCCTGCTCTGAACTCCAGTTGAGGGCTGCCACCACTCATGCAAGCTGTTAAGTGTGCACTGGCTTGCTTTCCCCCCCCCTCCCGCCCTGCCCATGATTCAGGAACAAGCATACCTTAACCACATTAACTAGATTGGTCTGTGTCTGATGTTGCTGCTAAGGAGTA
>JAVJGJ010000047.1:71100493-71166168 GCA_035590215.1 Microhierax caerulescens | reverse complement strand
TCTCCTTAGTAATTCTTATAAGATTTCTTGCACTTTGTGGGATGATGTTCAGAAATGTCACAACAAAAACGTTTGAAGATTTTCACCATCCTGAAGAGAAAAAAATAGTGCAGTACCAGCTGGTTTTGCTTTACTGTAATAACATTAAAAATGAAACTTGGAAAATTATTATATTTTCCAGATCCTTTTAAACTAAACCTAGAAGTGTTAATAGGTGCATTTATATCTGGAGATTTGATGCTACACTTTAATAGTCCTATAATGAATCAGAGCTCTCTGACCAAAAGTATCATTTTCAGTCATTTTCATTGTGATCACCCTACACTAACAGAATTTAAATTCTTTTATTCATTCACAAGGAAAACTTAACTACATAGCGGTGCCACTTCAAGAAATGCAAAACACAAAATTTCCTGTTGATGGAGAAAACCTAAATTTGGTACCTTTTGTCCACATTGCTCTATCATTTCACCTTAGTTGATCAGAGTGGTTTAAATCAAAAGGACTCAAACAGGTTCCTTCACACTTTTCTAGGGCAGCGTGCTAGATCTGGATTATTAGAATTTGTATCTCAACAGCACAACTCAGTCTGCACGCCAAAGACCGATACTTTTCAACAGTCTTTTCAAGCTACATCCCTCTCTCAAAAGAAAATGTGAATTTTGTTAGCCTGTACAGCTCAGTAATACCACAAAGACTCGTTATCATTCATTAACCAATCATTACCTTGTCAGTCCCTTACACTTCATTGAGGCCTACTGTAAGCACAAACACAAGCTTCCATCCTTCATCTCTGTTCCTGATCCCAAAACATCCCAAGTATCCTCTCTCTGAATGCCTGCACAAGTATTTTATGTCACAACCAATGCATTTCTCATTATCACATTAGAATCAACAAGTTGACAAGCAGCTGCAGGTGATGACTGCTACTGAGCTGAACTGTTTCACAGCTCGGCTCTTGGCACCGCTTTTGCTGCATGGGCTTTCAGCAACTGGTAATGGCCGACTGCCATGTTTAGAAGGCTGTTTGTTCTTTCACATGTATTTGGGACTCCAGCCAAAATTTTGAGAGGTAGAACCCTAAAAAGTGCTAGGCAACCATTTCCATTTGTAAGGGCCTAAGCAAATGCTTTAAAATCCAACTGATTCTGTCGATTACTGCATATGGATATAGCCACCTTACTTTTTAAGGTCCTAACATTTCAAATCCTGGCTAGCTTCAGGCCTTACAGCATTACCATACAGTCTTCCAGCTATGACATTAGACACTGCAGCCTGTGTCATGTGCAAGACAGACCACACTACCCTGGACACAGAAGGTACACACAGGCTACTGCTCTTTCTTTGGCAGGAATGGATTGGGGAAGTACTTAAGAACAGAGCACCAGAGAATGAAATGGCATGTGTCTGTGCCCAAACTACTAAAACATGCTAAAACCCACATTCAGATGACAAAATAGATCCCCAGCCCTCTGCCTGGACTTGTAACTTTGTGCAGGCCAGCAAGCTTGTAGAGTTCAGCAGCTAACTTAATTGTCTAAACCTGGTTTGCTTTAGATGACAGTCATCACCCTATTTAAGTCCCCTTGATAAGTGGTCTAGCAGACATTTTCAGAGCACACCTCCTCCATACAAAATAAATCAATATCACAAAACTGCAAGTGTCTTCTACTTGCCTTTAAAATGCCATAGAGAAGGCTATGACAGTTGTTGCTTTCATATAAGCTCTTGCTTGCTCCTGTGCTCATCTTGGCTGTGGGAAGCAAGGGTTCATTAAGCTTCTCTGCCTAGAGATAAGAACCTATGTTTCATACTGTCCAGACAATTAGTGTTTCCTAGGAAAACACCCAAACTGACAATTCTAAACATTTATGAATGGGAATGCAGATCCTATTGGGTATGTGTACTGAGCTGAAAATGAAAGCTTATAGGATCAGACAAAGAAGAAGTAATGTCAAGTGAGGGTTTGATTTTGTAATCTAGACTTTGTCATTTAGTCAGGACTGGCATATTTGTTTGTGGTCACAGCTTCTATGGCTATAGTTTAGCAACCATCTTATGTAAAATGCAGAAACTACTCAGGAGAGAGACAAGGGTCCAGGCCAGTGAGCCTCGGGACTGAATCATGCTTCTTCTCACACACATCATCTTTCTGTAAGCCAGTAGTGACATCTCTAAGTAAATTAGATCTGTGTTTATGACCATCACCTGGACCTGAGGTTAGGTGGCATGGGACAGCCCACATCCATGCCTCCTAACTTCCAAAACAAAATGGCCACACACAAACTGCCAGATGGGAAAGGTCCCTGGCCCACACTAGCTCCCAAACCAGGTAGGATAACTGTTTGGAAAAACAGGAGGCCAAAGGCACACAGTTGTCCATTTAGAGGACTTAAGAGTAAACACTATTTTCTTAACACCCAGCTGCATTCCCCAGAACTATTTAATTCACTCATACAGAGCATGCAGCCTGATTCCTTTTTGCCAGCAGCTTAATTTCCACAAGAGAGGGTGCCCCTGTGCCTCTTTAGCCTATAGCCTGGCCATCACAAACCTGTCCACACAGGAAGGAGATCTGTGGGTCAGAGCCCTCTGAATGGAGGAGGGGACAGACTTGGACTCCTCAGTCTCCAGAGTGCCCTAGTCCCAAGGCTGTTCGGTAAATCCATCGTGCCTTCATCAGGCTTAGGCTTAACAGGATGGTATGGCATGCTTTGTGCAGGACACTGGGCCAGATGACCCCAGAGGTCCTTCCCAACATTTGTAGCTGTATCATAGCATACTTTCTCAGAGTTACTAACCTATAAGTGAGTGCTATGTGTGCTTAGAGATTATCCAGTGGACTGGAGTCCTTTATCAGCCTCTCCATTCAAAGATACTGCATCCCCCACCCCAGAAATCCTCTATCATGAGAGCGCACTTGGAGAATGACCCTATTCCTGGAACGGGTCAGCTGGGCACAATCCACACCACAGAGCAAATACAGACACAACAGGTCTGGAGCAGAATGAGGACATCTACTGCAAGTCTATGCTTCCATGGGCTTGGAAGGTCACTGCTCAGATTTTTCTGAGGGTACTTTGTATGAAACTGAATTCCATTTAATGCCCTGTATTGAATCCTGGGTTTGTATCCAACTGTTAGATCAAAATTACTGGAACTCTATAAAATAGGGTTTTGTTAAGCCTTGCAAAGAGAAGGCTAAAAGAAGAATCTAGCTGCGGTTACATGCAACCTGGAAGAGTGTTACAGAGAAGACACCTAGACTTCCACTTTGGTGCACTGCCAAAGGAAAAGAGGCAATGGTTACAAGCTGCAACAAGGGAAATTCCAATTGTACATAGGAAAATATTCTTTACGATGCGAGTGGCTGAGCCACTGGAATGGGATGCTAAGAGACTATGGAACTGCCATCCCTGGAAATTTTCAAACCTCTAGTGGACTGGGCCCTGAGCATCCTCATGTAAATTTAAAGATAGCTCTGTTTTGAGAGATGATTGAACTTCAAGACCTTGGATTCTTTCAACCTAAATCTTCCTGTTCTTCTATGGTATTTTCTATACAGCCACTGAAAAGAAAGGGTCAACAGGACTTGCTTACATTTGGACAACATAAATGTCTTTCAGAAATCTACTTTTTCATCATCCATATTTTCCATTTTTACATTAGTTCAAATTCTCTTATCAATTAAATCTTATCACAATTAAAATCAAGGGGAATGTAAATTGGATTCTCCTTATGAGAGAATTTTTCACTCATTATTCACTGCCCCATGTTAAAAACAGCACCCTTGTTTCAAAACCAGGATTCGTGCATGACAGACAATACAAAACCAGTTGCTTAATAGTCTTTCTTCTGGTAGGATCTGCAATTTAATCAAGTAAATTACTATTCCTCGAGACCTGTACATTCAAGTTGAAGTTAGCATTAGAGATTGCATTATTAGAGCAACACCTCAATGAAACAACTTGAAATAGCATTAAACTGGACATCAGTTTCATGTTCAAGAATATGAACAAGAAATCTGTAGACCAGTTGTGGTTCAGCCAGTTATGAACTTGTTTCTAATGTCAACTCAGCCTTCTTTAGCTGGGTCAATAAATTTTTGTCATGTAATATTTCACTTAATTTTTTTCCACTTTGCTTGTACTTGTTACTCATTTTCTCTTATTTGCTGAAATATTTATTTTGCCCCTGTGTTTTCTAGGCCGATTGTTTAACATTTTGAATTATTTATACCTTTCTGCTTTTTATTCCATATGCACTTCATTTCTTTTATTTATCCAGCACGTCCCTCTTTTGCTGCTGAGGAAGCGCATACCTACTACAAGTAGGAAAGTATAAAAAAAAGTAAACAGCCCTTCCAATTGGACAGAACTCACAATTTTCTTAAGAAAACGAAACTTTAAGGATTACTTTTGCAAGAATATGTTTCTTCTTGACAAAAGACAGCTCCATGTTTTTACATACCAGACATGTAACAACAACGTAGGAATTGTTTCCATAGGATTCAGTGTTTTCAGAAATGGAAGACATTAGTGGTGCATCTAGGTAACTTTCTGAACATTTCATTTTGAAATGTAACAGAGGAATTAAAAGAATGCAGTATTTATGAGGGAAGGAACACATAAGGAATTTGACTTTCAGACCTATCTATAATGAAGTCAGGTTTTGCCTTATTTGCCCTTACCAAAGCTTTGTTATTAATCTTCTATAGTCTTGCTTATCACAGAAATTTTCTACTGCACTGATTCAAAGACTGCATATGGCCATTAATTAGTGCGGACCTCATCACACATTCTTTGACAGTAGACCACAATTAAACACTCATTGGCTCATTAAACTGTCACAGCCAACAGTGTCTGCTGAGCTTAATGAAGCTAATGTGAACATCTCGAGTGATGTCACAGTAAAGGGAATATTCTTTGAATATGAACACATGAAAGTGTCCATATCTGATTACCACTCATTGGAACTCATCATGTTTCAGCCTACAGGCTAAGGCTTTTTTTTTGATGCACATTTCTTTGGAAACTGCTGCCATGAGTCTGTATGCAGACCCTCTGCAAAATCAGTGTTATTGATTCTAAGGCTAATAGCCCAGCCCACAGGTATAAACAACCACAGCTTTAACTTTTGCTTTCCAAATGTCTAAGTGCCAGTTTTACACAGAGAGCTATGTTTCTGAAGAAATCTCTTTGAGGAAATATCTTTTCCATGGCAATATTTTTAAAAATGCAGTACACCACCCTGGACAATCAACCTGGACAATCTTAGCTTCATGTTCAGCCTTACCTAAACAATGACCAGTATTCCCACCACCTAGCTGGTTTAAAGACAAAAGTCATCGTTCACACAATATGACACAGAAGTGCGCAATCCAACAAGGATTCAGAACAGAAGGAAAACATGTGAGGCACAGAGTGGGACTCCTTCCCCCAAAATGTAAACATGTTCAACGTGTCTGGCATGCACCTCCAAACCTACAGGTCAGACTCCTTTTCATGTCAGTGTGGAACTACATTTAGATTGGAATTGATCACACCTGAGGATCTAAGACCCTGAGACATCTAAAGCAGAGAAGTTGAAACACACCTCAGAAATGCTCATTACTCTCCACTGACCATCAGCACAAACATACATCTCCACTGTAGGCATCCAAACTTAGCCAAGAGCAATTCCACTCTGAACATTCAAACACTTATTGCAAATTAAGTTTCCCCAGTATTGCTTTAAAGTAACCTCCTACTCACAATCCTCTTTTTACTGGCAAAATTCTAGCAGAGAGAAAGTGACTAAATTAATCATCGATAGGAACATTTCTAATATCTCGTATACACAGATGATTTTATAGTGTTAGAAGCAGAGAACAAAAGTAAGAGAAAGGTTTCTCTCTTCAGTAAGGGAAGGTGAACTATAAATTAAAACCTGCAGATTCTTTTAAAATTGCAGGGGCACAATACGCAGATGTAAACTTCCTCCATTTACAAATCTGTTTCAGGCATCAGGGAAACAAACCTTCTGATTTTAGTAATATATAGCCACATCTTTTCAATCTGCAGTCCAACAGATGATTTTCTTTTCGATTAAATTTTTTTACAGGATAAGAGCAACAGCTGCTCCATTTTCACTTCTTTATGTTTTCAGTTACCACAACTAATCTAACCAGCCCTGAGACTCCTGTTGTACTACACACTGTAAAAACAGTACATGTGGTAGAGATACATCATTCAAAATAGTATTATACAGATACATTACTTCAGGTATGACTAGGACTCTGTATGAAATATTACTTCTGCCTACACTGGCAAATATAATCACCGTAATTTCACACAGAATTACCATAAAAATACATGCAAATACGTACTTAGCTAAGCATCAAGAAGTTTTCGACCTTAGAGATACCCTATAGAGATATGAACCAAAAAGGTAGCTCCAAAGCACAAATCAGTTGACATGAATCACTCCAAAGTCTGCTCCAGTACCCAAACAAAGCAGCACTTATAAAGCAAATTGTCACTCCAATACACTTTGACTGTAGAGGAATGAAGGCAGTGGGTTGATTAGCATTGTTAATATGATGTTTGTCTCTCTATCCACTTCTGATTGTTCTAGCGAATCTATGATCAATCTCCATGTTCTTAACAAGGCTGTAGCAATTTTGTCTCCCCTCAAGGCAGCCTCAAGAAGTAATTTTCCAGCGTTTTGCCATATCCAAACACATGAGACATTTTTGGCATAATTAGCACATCATTTACTTTGCACCATCCTGACAAAGTTCTTATTACCTTCTTGTTATATTTTATGCTTCTTTTTTCAAATATATCTATAAACATTGTTAACATCGAATTTTCTTCTTCTGCACCCATATCAATTAGTCCCCATGTACACTGGGCACCAAAAGTTGCAATTTGAGTTAAAATGGACAACAAATACTGCAATACACCCATATCAATTAGTTGTCAACAGCTCACCTCTCACAATGTCGGTTATGGGTCGCAGGTTCTCCTGCTGGCCTCAGATACGTTGGGCACCAGTTGTTGTAGTCAGAATCCAACTCAGTCAGCCTCGCACAGAGCATCAATTTTTGCAGCACAAACTAGGAGGTTGCAAAAAGACTTTTACTATCATCAGATTCTACAGTCCATGCTGTTTCTCCTTCTTCCAGAGGCCAGACCACACTGCTACTGCTGCTCCTCCTCCACCCAACCCTCTCTCCTACCATCCTCAGTGCCATTTAACCACTTAGCGGGAACGAGCTACAGCTGCACATCGTCTATGTCAATCAGCCCACTTCGAGGCAAGGCCACAGCTGCGTGTTATCAATGCTAATCAGCCCACTGCCTTCAGCCCTCTACACTTTGGCCACTAGGACTAATATGAGCAAAATTCTTGAAAACTTTCAAATGAAATACAGGAACCCAAATAGGAGATTATTATAATTTTCATTAGTTAAGAGAGATGCATTGAATTAATTCCACAACTGATAGGCATTCTCCACAAATTTTCCATTGAAATAGCTGTGACTCTCCAGGGTGGTGTCTGGCTCACTATAAACAAACAGAACTAAAATCAGAGAGACGGGCTTTTTTCCTTAGCAAGCACAAATCACAAATCTTTGGAGGAAAAAAACCAAAAAAACCCCAAACAACAACATGAAAAATTGTTCTTTTGTGACTTAGATAATAAATCTTTGAAATATATCCCAAATAATCTGTTTTCCACAGCAGCAGCTATACCTGCTTTGGAACAAAATATGAATTTCAAATGAAGGTTGGGGTATTTTTTTAGGGTTCCTTGTATATGTCACCAACATGCTGTTCAATAATACAAGATTATTTGACAAAAATCAGCAGTTATCCACTGCAAGTGCCATTGTGGTCATATTTTTAATACGTGGAAAATGACACTTCAGCTATTTGGTACTTAGAGCCAGTATTGTCTGTATATATTTCTTGGGATAGAGAGACAAGTAGAAAGCAACAGATGATGCAAAATCAGAAACACAGAGCCTGGCATTTTATGATGTGTATGTGGATTGCATCATTGGCCATTACTATCTTTCCACTATAAAACTCACGAGCCTTTTAACTCATGGGTGTGAAAGCTTGTTACCACACTGAGTCAATGGTCCCTGCCCAGCAGCACCCTTTTGACTACTGACAGTCCATTCTCCCACCCTCCACTGCCTCTAATCATTAAAAGAAGATAAATTCCTCTAATGTGCAAAGATGATATCAAGAAAGCACAACCAACCAGGCAGGCCATAGATTCTCAGGTAAGGTTAGAACTGAACAGGACATAATGCCCTACAAATTTTACTACATGTCAGGCAATTATGTCTCCACAGGAAAACCTAAGACATAGGAGAACTGTTTTGCTTCATCGATTCTTGGCACATACGTAGGATGTGGAAATCTCCCCTCTCTCACTGAAGTCTCCTAGGATGAGTGAACTCTACAGAGAATCTCAATACACAAAGACTCTTGTGCAACACTTATGGACAAGGAAAATCAGCACAGTCCTCTTTTTGAAGAATCAGACTGGTGCCAGCTTTATTCAGCTAGGGCCCTTCATCTGAAGTACCTATTTTGCATTTTTAGAAAAAAAATATAGTAAGCAAAATCATTTGCATTCCAACCTACTTCTGCATGCAGAAGACAAAGCTCTTCTGAAATGCTGATATCCCAAGACAACTTCCCAAGATGATACTGTATTCCAAAACCTGATATAATTAACCAATAGAGTCAAAAAAGACTGATAGGCAACAATGCAATCCTTTCCTCACAATCTGCCTTGACCCACTCCTCTGGGCTGGGATGGCAGGAGAAAACTTCGCTTACAGTTTCAGTGTGCACATGCCAAGTCACAAGGGAAAGCATGCATGGCTTAAAGCAGCTTTGCACTCCTCTGATCCCAGGCTATCTGTGTACCAGCTGTGCTCTGGTGTAAGCCGGCACACACTGAATGCTTGCTACAGGCCTTTCCACACGTTTCTTTGCCTTATCAGCAAGCTTGTTCTAACATGAAAGATTTGGTCCCTCGCCTTACTCTGTTTCTCTCTCTTTCTTACAAAACTACATATCCCACACAAACATCCTACCTAACAGGCAGAAGAGAGCATTACAGGACAATTACAAAAAAGAGAACAGAATTATTAACCTATTGTGTGGTATTGCTGCCCATCACCACTGTGTCAAATTATCTTGAAATCTGTATCTCTGTCTAAGGCTTTCAGATGACTTCATGCAGTATTCAACACTTCCTGTTTCCATTGTCAAAATGCTGTTAAGAGTATCCTTGTAAGCTGGTTTTTGTGTTTGGTTTTGTTTGGTTGTTTTTTTTTTTGATTGCCTTATTTTCTTTCCTCTCTTGTTTGAGTGGATTTGAGATAAAAAGGGCTGCCAGTGCTGAGAGGTTGAGAGCATCATTCTTACCATGTTAGAGAGGAACATTATGCAGCCACCTCTAGAGAACAGTAGGACATCTCGATTTATCTATTCTGCTCTAAAATTTGGTTTCATAACTTCTTTTTTTTTTCTTTTTTTTTCTTTTTTTTTCTTTTTTTTTCTTTTTTTTTCTTTTTTTTCCAAAAGAGAAAACTTTGATCCATGTACTTATAAACCTTGTCCTTATTTCTTGGTGTGCTATGATAGTTAAAAAAATCAAACTGGAAAAGACCTTTTAAAATAACTGAGATTTGCTGCACCAATAGCTGTGAAGAGTGAAGCAGGACACTAAACAGTCACCAGGAGTCCAGCAATCGCTATGGGAACTGGAGTATGTGGTAGCCTGAGCCATATTGTGTACCAGCAGGAAGAGCATTATACAGTAATCCCAATTGGAGCTGACAAATGGCTCGCTGTGACAAATGTGCTCATTCAGTATTTGCTGTGGATAGCTCTTCGCTCGAAAAGAAGGGCTGTTCCTTGAGAAGCTGGAGGTGAGAAAAGGCAATTTTAAACACTGACATTTCCCAGTTACCCCAGCTTAACTAGGAGGCCAGCAATATGCTGTGCACTTTGATGAATAGGAGCTTCAGAGGAAGAGAAACAAGGTCCCAGGTAGTTTTCCAGTGCCTTCTCTCTCCAGTTCTGTTCAGTGTAGTTGAAGCAATCACTGCTCAGCCAAAAGGTGATTTCTTTGAGCTGGAAGTGACTTCTTAACTACCTCATTAGTAAATACACCAATAACTGAAGGTTGACTCTCTGTGGATTTTAAGTTCATTGCATTTCATCCCATCTCTAAACAAACCAATGCACATTCTGGGACAGCAGGTCCCTGCAAGAGGTTTTCAAAGGAGGTGTTATCAGCCTCCAGCCTGGGGCTCAGCCTCCAACTGTCAGCACCCTTCACCCTGAGGAAGCCTATTGAAGACACTATTTAACAGTGTCACCTCAGCTCCCAAAGCAGCAATTTAACAAAGGCATGAGAGAAGTTCATCAATGTGAATTTAAAGGTTTTGTCTACAACCTTGCCTGTAAGGAGGACATGTTCATGCACAAGAGTTCACAAACAGACCACATAGTTTTGTATTAGGAAGCAAGTATGTCCAGAAAAAATCTCCAGGGAAGGCATACAAAGTCACCCGTCCTTGTCACGAGTCAAACCCAGGAGTTTGACCCCAAGTCACACATAGCTCCAGTGTGTCTGTGACTTTAGGTCATGGAAATGCCATGGAAGAACAAAATAGCACTTTGGTAAGGGTTGATGCACACAGTAATGCTGTGTCAGCAACTTCAGACTAAAGAAGCCATGAAAAGAAGGCAGAGGCACTAGAGACAGAGGCTTTCCCATTTTATTAAAAAACGCTCTATCTTAAGAGAAACTTGGTGCAAAGCAGTTCCTAGCAAAGAGCTCTGTGAAGCAGAGAAACACTGGACAGGACATAAGAAACATTAGGAGAAAATGCGACATTAAGTTTCACTGCAAGTCAGTTCAGCTCTAGCACCAGAAAAGCTTTTCTCTGCCTTTTGATACCATTCAACTTTGCTTCACAGGGAAACAAAGGAGAAACAGCCATTCAGAAAGGGCTCTTAGCCATGTGCTCATTAGAGAATAAAATTTAGCACCTTTTCCTTGCCAGCAGCCCAACCCTAACATTACCAAACGTCACTCACACAGTTCACACTGGGGTCATTCACAACCACCTTGCTGCTACCAGCACCACCAGCAGGCTACTAAGCATGTACAGCCAGACTCACTGGTGGATGCCGGCTGCTTTGTACCACTCCAGTGATGCAAAGCAGCTGTAAACCAGGTTTAACAGGCCAGTTAAACTAGCTTTGTTATTGCTTTGTGTTGCTGACATAGTGCAAAGCTGCCAGAGCAACCCAAAGAATCTGATCCTCTGCGTTTGTTTTGCAACAAAGTGGAAGTGTTAATCCCAGCTTTGAATCCTGTCAAAATATTTAACAGTCCACTGGGAGGATCTTGTACAGTGACCACTTCCAACTGAGCTCACTAACTCTCCCCTAAATACACCATTTCTGTCAGTCTCCCTCAAAACACTGGACATGTCCTCTGTGTGAGTGTCCATTGAACTTTTTGCAATAACACACATTCATATAAATCAACAACTAAAAATTTTAAATTTGCCCTCACTGACAACAACAATTTTTAATTTTATGATGACATAATAAACACAAAACCTTCCAGGCTGCCTACATCATGACATATGGTCTATTCAAGCAAGACTGTGATACATAAAATTATTCATGTGTATATTGATAACTTTATGTATACATAACAGGCACATACCTACACACTAACCCCAGAGCAAGAAGATATTGGGACAACACTTTTTATTACAAGGCAAGAGGCAAGAGTTCAGACCTTTCAGATTCATGATGAAGCAAACTCCTGCTCTATGAAGCTATAAATAGTACAATGTTAATAGACCTGAGGCATCAAAGGCAGCTGGATGTGGTGATAGCCATACTGGTTTCTGTGTGCTGTCAGCCGCAGTAAACTGGCCTTTCTGTAGCTCAGTGGGACACCTTGGCTCAATCAGATGTTCAACTTCCTGAATTCCAAACAAAGGTTTGAAGAGTCCTCTACCCAGAGAATCCCGTTAAAATGGATGAGCTGCAGATTTAAATACTGAACTGTGGAGATCATTATCATTTATCTACACAATCTTTCAAACCTCTGCTACATAAAATCTTACCAGACCCCACTAGAGAGCAAAAACTCCTCCTTTCATTGCAAAGTTGTATTTACATAATTATGATCATTCTCCTTTACTCCTCTCAAGTTTTACCCATTCATTTTCAGCTTGACATAAAAACTACTAAATAAAGCTATAAGGGACTTCTTGTGGAATAATTAATAGTCTACAATGCCCCTATTAAATACACTATTATCAAAGGAAAAATAAGATGTTGTTCTCCTGAATTCAAAATCGTGTAATTATGCAATGTCACTCTGAACGATAATGGCAAAACTGTTCTATATAGCCCCAGTTTGGCAATCCTTTAAAAATATATAACTTTATAAATTACCTATAATATCTACATGCAGAACATTAGAACTTTGCATTTCAAGATTAAATCCAGCCACTCACAAATCCCTAGAAACCTGACATTAAGATTTAGGTCATGAACAGCATATTTTTTTGTATACTGCTTTTCCCATCTATGACTGTGCCATGGTTTAACCCCAGCTGGCAACTAAGTACCATGCAGTGCTTGCTCACATCCCCCCTGCCCCAGTGGGATGAGGAGAAGAATTGGGAAAAGGCAAAAAAACCCCAGTGTCCTGGTTTCAGCTGGGATAAAGTTAATTTTCTTCTCAGTAGCTGGTGCAGTGCGGTGTTTTGGATTTAATGTGAGAATACTTTTGACAACACACTGGTGGTTTTAGTTGAAACCAGAACAGACTGGAACAATACAAATCACACTAGCCACTTAAAATGACATTTTCTGTATGCAGAGACTGAAATGCCTCAAAATAAATTTCAAAATAACCTGGAAAACAGCTAAGGAAATAAGTTTATGTTACAAAAAATAGATTCACTGCTGCCAAAAGAAGGGCTGTACTGTGGCACAGGAGGCAGGGGAAATGCTCAGCCAAGATACTCTGGGTAGCACCCAGAAGCACATGAAGTAAACCAATGATTTAGGGGTAGCATTTTTGGCTCAGTCATAGCATTGGGCAACTAGCATAAGAGGATGCATACCATCCCAGGAAGTACTAACTGAGTTTAGGACTGGTAGGGCTCTACTTAGATGGTCCAAGCATAGGCATTTAGTGCCATGTGACATGCCCTAGAATATATGAGATATCCCTGGCAGATATGACAATGCCTGTGGCATACCTGCATCACTTTCAGTCTGACTGCTGGAGCCGTTAGCTTCCTAGAAACTTGATGAGACCCTTATTAAAAGTCACCTTTCTTATCCTAAAAAAGCCATTCAAAACAAGCCCAAATTTGCATGTTTTTCTCCACTGATTGCAAAGGAACTCCAGGGTGAACAGCTCAGCTGTAGCTGTTCACAGCTGCTATGTTTAAAGTAGCTGTGAGCAACAAATTGTGTGCTTCCCAAAGACAGGATAGCCGCTATTCACTCTGCTGCATGTGGATTACCTGGTGTCTGAATTCTCTCTGCAGTCTTTTGCTCAATAAGGATAAAGCAGGGCCTGTCTTTTCCGCCTGGCTGTATATTTTCTTAAACCACATAAGAAATTATGATTCTTCAGTGTACTTCCCCTTTTAGTTACATTGGATTGATATTACTCAACAGACTTAGCCAGAGGAGGATTTGGAAATCTATGCAAAGGCATGCAGTGTGTTACTACAACCCTTCTTCCCCTAGGAAGCCACACTAAAGATTTTTTAATTAAAAAGTCTGAAAAAATAAGAAATCCATTAGAAAAACAGTAAAATAACAGTTATCATTCCATGGCAGCCTCCAAACAACGCCTCCTCTTTAATAAGCTGTCTTTTGTTTCATTTATTTTAAGGGAAATCAAGAATTGAGCAGTGAACTGAAGCAGAACCCATTCTTCTCTGCACTCTAGCAGAAGAGTCAACAGCACCAATAATTCATGTAAAATGTGCCATACAACACTGACATCTGCAAGGAGCCCATCATTCTTTGATGGTGTTTTCTTTTATAAATGTTCTGTCTTTCCTTTGCCTAACCACCCTTCCACGTCAAATCAAAATTTGACAGCAGAGTACCTTAAAGCATGTTAGCCTGAAACTAAAGACAATCTGGAAGATTCGAAGACTAGAGAACCTGAATTTTTCTCCTCATCTGCTCTTTGTAACTTTAGGCTCATCTTTGTGAAACATTACCAAGACAAAAGCACTAGTGGCAATCTTTCACTGACCAGTACATGAATATAATTCTCTTCAGCAACTCAGAGGTAACACCTGGTTCCCATAGAGCAGACCCAGAGGAAATCTTTGCCAGGCAGAAGTTTAATTATCAAGCAGGATATTAAAATCTTGATATCAATGTTGTCAACATTTGAATGACAAGTTCAGTTCCAAGAATCATTGCTTCTTGGAATGTATCTTTAATCACTTCTAATGTAATAATATCTCTTCAGCAAGGTCTCTTAATATGGGTTAAGTCAGCAGCCATATTAATCAGTGGTACAAATGGATAAATTCTGACGGAAAACAGCAGCTGAACTGATTACAAGTTTTTGCCAACTTCATGAAGGAGAACTACCTCAATTCTAAATTCTATGCTTAATAATTCCTCAGGTTCTACAATGGCCAAGAAAGGAATCAAAAATTCCTAAAGAGTAGCTGAATACACCGCACTTGGGAAATCTTGTGGCAAGTCTCCTCCTCGCACACTGGCTTGCGTGCAGAAGGGATTCTGCAGTTTAATTCAGATGTAATACAAAGCGGTGTCCCAAGAAAACAATAACAGTGATAGATCAGCTGCCCCAAACTGCTCCAGGCTGCTCTGTGCTCAGTCACGCTCAATGAGATTCATATGCTTAACAGCACATGCCTCCAGTGTAAACACCCCAGAGCTAGCCTTCCCAGTCTGCTTCAGTCAATGGAGAACGTGTTAACGCTCAACAGACTCCAGGGTACAATTCTTCTCATCCTAAGGTAGACATTTTAAATAGGTCCAACAAATCTCACCATCCAACTCTGCTCCTTGCATTGACTATAAAGAGCGCCTTATGGTGATCAACTCAGCTGAAGCTGACATCTGCATGGCTGATTCCTAGGGCAGAATTTATTTATTTAGGGCTATAGATAAGACAGAGGATCTAAGAGAGAGTCATGCCCCACTGCACTGGCAGTCCTAGGCCATGTGGGAAACCCAAGGGCATGTGAGCTGTGTGTAAGCATGTGAACCAGGTCCTAAAGTGAAGTAGAATGAACCTTATCCCCTTCTCTCCTTCTGTGAAAGGACCATTGTCCAATTTACCTAAGACACTTTTGCAGCAATTCATGGAACAGAATCACAGAATCATATAATCATTCAGGTTGGAAAACACCTTTAAGATCATTGAACCCAACTGTTAACCTAGCACTGCCACCACCAAACCATGTCCCTAAGCACCCCATCTACACACCTTTTCAAATACCTCCAGGGACAGTGACTCAGCCACACCCCTGGGCAGCCTGTTCCAGTGCTTGACAACCCTTTCAGTGAAGAAATGTTTCCCAATATTCAGTCTAAACCCCCTCTAGTGCAACTTGAGGCCATTTCCTCTTGTCCTGTCACTTGTTACTTGGGAGAAGAGACAAACACCTCGCTACAACCTCTTTCAGGCAGCTGCAGAGGGTGATATGGTCCCCCTGAGCCTCCTTTTCTCCAGGCTAAACGACCCAGTTCCCTCAGCCACTTCTCATAGGACTTGTGCTCCAGTTTCATTACCCTTATCTGGACACACTCCAGCACCTCAATGTCTGCTTTGTATTGAGGGCCCAAAACTGAACACAGTACTTGAGGTGCAGCCTCACCAGTGCCGAGTACAGGACAGTCACTTCCCTAGTCCTGCTGGCCACACTATTTCTGATACAAGCCAGGCTGCTGTTGGCCACCTTGGCCATGTGGTTTAACCCCAGCTGACAACTAAGCCCCTTAAAGCTGCTTCTCACTGCCCTTACTCCCCTGCCCTGGTAGGATGAGCGGGAGAATCAGAAGAATAAAAGTGAGAAAATTCATGGGTTGAGATAAAGACAGTTCAATAAATAAAGCAAAAGTCATGCATGCAAGCAAAGCAGAACAAGGATTTCATTCACCACTTCCCATGGGCAGGCAGGGGTTCAGTCACCTCCAGGAAAGCTGGGCTCCATCATGTATAATGGTTACTTGGGAAGACAAGCACCTTAACTCTGCACGTCCCCCTTCATCCTTCTTCCCCCCAGCTTTATATGCTGAGTGTGACACCATAATGCATGGAATATCACTCTGGTCGGCTGGGGTCAGCTGTCCAGCTGTGTCCCCTCCCAGCTTCTTGTGCCCCCCCTCCAGCACCCTATAGATGCAGATTGGCTGGATCATTAAAAAGTTCTCAGGACATTTACCAAGTTACTACCTGTGTCACTGATTGTCCATCAAGTACTCTGCTTTGCAATCAGCTCCATCTTCTTTTCACTAAAAGGCAGAGGACGAAGAAGTCACAACCCCCATTAAAGATTTCAGAAGTATGCTTTGACCTTGTCAATAAAAATACATATTCAGCATCATCTCAAAGATACATCATATAAGACAGCAGACAAAAAGTCACCATGCAGATTCAGGTATTTTACAGGTCCTTGCTGAATTTTTTACTAATGTGTCTACTTTGATTCATGGTCTAGATGCTATTCCTTCTGTATCTGTTTTGTTTTAAGTTGAGCTGGCAAAGTAATGTAGTCTTGAGAGTGACTTTTCTACAATACTTAAACAAAACACTTACAGTTCCACTGAAGATACTCTGCTCTTAAAAAACAAAATCTACAGACCATCTCTCTATCAACAGGGAACTTTGCATTCCTGTTAGTTGATTAGCCATCTGTGCAGAGCAAGTATCACTGATGAAGCAGCATGTTCATAAATTCCTCTGCTTTAACCCCAATTCTGCAACTCTCTCGTTGCATGGCCTTGGGTGATCATTTGCCTTTTGACTCGTTTTACCTGTTGTAAAAGCAGAGCACTACACTCAACCCATCTACCTCATAATGATGTTGTATTGACTCATTGACAGATTCAAAGCATTGTGAACATATAAAAATGCTAAGTGTTACTATTAGAGTAACCAATTTTACATAATGGAACCAAAATCCACTGTATTTGTTTATAATACTTGTCAGGTGAATGTAATTAATATTATCATTTGAAATTGTAATGTTGGTATCAGAATTGAACTTGGTTTTCTGCAGCACAGCCTAGTAATTATGGCACCTTCCTCCCATTCTGTTTCCAATCACTTTGTCACCCTACTGTGACCATAGGTTAAACCTAGTTGCAAAAGAACAAGAAAATTGTAGTAGCAATATTACCAAAACACTTTATAATGTACACTCAGCTATTTCCACTATATTCTAGTCCTGTGAGAAAAGAAACCTTTGCTGCTCCACTGCCTGGTGGCTCAGTGACAACATAAAACAGATCTTTGCTTATTAGTACACACTGATGAAGCAGAACATCACAGTCAGAGAGTTGTAACATTGAGGTGACATCCTTGGTGTGATAGTACGTTCCAGGAGCTGATAAAGTAATTTTGTCTGTTTTCATTATAATGCTGTTGGTCTTGTTATATTTCACAACACATTGTAAAATGTGATACCTGACCATCATACAGTATTGCTTAAATTATGCAACTGCCCAAAAATAAATTCATTATTGTTATTATCTCATGTTTAAGTTACAGTAGCAATTATCACACTTTCAAAAGCCATCTCCATTTACTATCAAAAGGGGATGCAATGAGGCAGAAGCTATGGAAACAGCTGTCCAGAAAAGGCCTCCTCTTCTTTTCCTGGAATATTGTTTTAGCCATAAGTTGAAATTGCTGGCTAGCAGAATAAAGAAAACAGTAACAGAATTTAGAATTATTATTTTTTAATGCTCTGTACATTAGATTGTGCCTGGTTCTGAAGCTCTTGGAACTAAACTCTGTTTCCCTGGAGTAAGCTGCAGCTTCAAATCTCAGATTGTTAGGATATCTCCTGTCCTTGTTTACCCTACAGGCTCAATTACCTACTACTGTCTCTGAAAGTGCATTGTTATTATAATAGTTTCAACGTCTTACTAAAGCATGCTGCCCTTCTAGAGATACGGAAAATTATTTTGACTTCACAAAATTTAAATTCAGGCCAGTATTCCCACCCCCCTCCCTGCTGCCTAAAGCATCTCTCAAAAGCTGCATTCTGCTGCAAAAGGGTTTAGAGGTTTTTCTGATTCTTATACTATGCCTCATGTCAGCCTTCCAAACTGCACAGGACTCAAGGCTGTGCTTTTAGAGCAGTCTGTAAACTTTATGCTGCCCCTAAGAGTGCTTCAGATATTCAGCTGCTGCCTGAGCTCCAAGGCCAGCAAAGAGTTATGTTGAATGAAATTCATCCAATACAACACAAAATGCTGCTACTGATAGTGGGACAAGGGATGCTACATTTGGTTGACTCCCCTTCTATATATAAGGTGAATATCAGAGTGATGAAGTGGAGGAATTATAATGACATGTTTTGTGTTTGCAAAGGCATAGGCTCTTTTTTCTCCACCTGAAAAAGCCTGGGTGACAGAATTAAGGCTTTAAAGCTCATTCAGTCTTTTGTGCTGCCTGCTTCTCACCAAACCTTTAAAAGAATGACTCAGAAGTGTGCATCCAATTAAGTCATGTTTACAAATGATTTCTCACTATCTGCCCAGTTCTAATGATGATATATGGAAATTCTGGGGATGCACAGTAAGTTTGAAACTTTACATTTCTGACATAAAATCTATTATGCAGTCCTGGTGCTTTTATTAAAATGCAGTCTCTCTGAGAGAACCTCACTCAGTCCCTCTCAAGGGACTTTGGGCATGTTAACCTTAAAATTCTTTAAACATATTTAAACATATGCATTTCCAATTTCTTGTGGCCATAGATTAACTGGAAAAAAAAAATCCATACAAATGATTCATGAATACATGGCACACTTGCTGGGACGGTGGAAGGGAGAGGAGAAGAGAGGAAGAAGCCAATGCTTTTCAGAAGTCTTGCCCTCCTGTACCACAAGGCACAGGATGTCCGATAGCCAAAGGCCAAGTTACACCACTACACTGGGTGTGTCAGGTTTAAAATTAAGACAGCGAGCCTTCATCATCACCAAAGTCATTTTAGGTATGTGCCGGTTTGCTGAGAAGGGGGAGGGAAGCACCTAACAGGGTTGCTGGCATGGGAAAGTTGGGACTTCTTCCACACTGAGTGTCTGAGCACATACAATGAGCAAAGGATCAACAAATTCATACAGCTAATTCACCAGCTGAACAACTGCTCAGTGGGTTGCTCTGATACACTAGGACTGTATGAAATTAGGAAACGTTGTTACTCTGTGCAGGCTTGAATAGAAGAAAGCTTCCTGGCACAGAAAAGACATAAGCAAACATTGTAATAGGACTAATAGTGGATTTACAGAGGTGAAAAGACTTACTGGATATAGACATACAGAAGCATAATTTCACGTGTAAAGTGTCTTGTCTCTTGATGAATAGGTTAGAAATTCAATGGTAAAAAAATGCAAATGAACATAAGATTTTTAAAGGGATAAAGACAGTCTGTCTTTTTTCATAGGAGTCACCATCACCGTTTTCCCATAAAGTCAAAGCTCCTTTATTGCTAATTGGGCTCACCTGTAGAAAGCTTAGGCATTCAAATATGGTTTCCTTTCCCTTTATAATGTCTCATTTTATAAAGTAGTTGCTCTCATTCATGATCTTTTCTTTGATGAATAAAATAGATTTAGATTCCTGTGGAGGAAAATAAAATACTGAAGGTAATGACTCTATTATTGCTAATGAGTTTATGTTCAAAGGTTAAGAACAAGAAGAGGAAAGAACTGTCATCAGAGAGAGAGGAAACTCCCCACCTGTTCATCAACACCTATAACCAGAGGCGGCTCTATAATTTGCATTATTTTGGGTCTGCAAGGGAAATCAGGACACACGTAACTCAGCATTTACAGTTTTCTCGCGGTCTCACCTCTGCTGGCCCAGGCAGAAGAGGTTTACAGGCTTGTTTCTAAATATAGACCTCAAAAGCAATGAACACTAACATGAAATGATACATTACTTATTTTTAATGATATCTCTAATGTAATCTCATTAATATTATTGGGATTACATAAAACAAGATGCAGATACTGTTGGTACAGAACATTTTTCTGCTGCAAGGCCACACATACAGAATAGATAAATATGTAATGACAGATCTTAATAAATCATACATCCTGTAACTGCCTGACAAGTTTGTTCAACATATAGCTGAAGACTGCCAAATAAAAGGGCACTGATTCTCCAGGTAACCCAGGAAGTTTCTCCCTTATAATAAAACAAAGTAACATACATTTATTTATTTATGCCCCCATCCTCCTTGCTCCCCTCCACCCACCCACCCCCCAAAAAAACCCAAAACCAACCACCTAATGAAACAACTTCAGTGTTCCTCTCCTAATCACTCAGGACATCTTTACCAGCAAATCAAGGGCAGAAATTACTGTTCCTCAATGAGCTCTACAGTGTCTGAATTTCACTTTCAAGTGTTTGGCATTGGTATAACTCAAGTAAACTTAAGCCCCAGACTAGCTTGCTTTTGGGGCTTATTAGATCTCTGCTTCTGTTTTTCCCCTTGGACATAATCAAGGGAAAGAGCCAAGCACAACTTCCCACCCACAGTCTCTACTTTGGCTAGCACACTGTCCTCTCAAAGTTTAATGCTTTCCCTAATCCCCATGAATCCCATTAAATTTTGCTGATGCCAGAACTTTAATTGTTGTTTATTTCTAATGAGTACTTTGCATTATAGTTTTTCTTATATTTGCTGGAAGTACACAATGGGCATGTCTGCTGGAGTCTCTGTGGTTCAGGTAAACATGTCCAAGTTAGCTCTGATGTAGCTGAGTATTGACAGCCATGGTAGGTAGATTCAGCACAGCAAAACACTGAAGCTCTCACCTTGCTCCTTGATCATTTTACTTTACACACCATGGCTTCACAGCTGGCAGGATCCAGGCTAGCTATTTCAACATACCTTTAAATATGTTTACCCAAGCTGTACAGGAAAACATCCCATATTTATCTTGAGAATCTTAGCAAACTTCTTTCAAACAGCAGGCTGCTTCACTTACAGAATAGGAACAAGCTCAAAACATTGTGAGAAGAATTTAAATTCTGATTCTGATGGTTATGTTTCTACTTCATGTTTCTACAAAACATCTGGCTTTAGAAGTCTTACTGATATTGGACTATATGAATCAGCAGCTTTGTCTTAAACATCATCTACATTGGATAAATGTACCATGACGGTAACATGACAATCTCCACTGAAAGGCCACACCAGTTTCCCTGTATGTCTACATCTCATGAAATTAAACTGGCATTAGCAAGGTTGGATATCTAGCTTTTACTATTCCTGCTTTTATTACAATTCTTCTCCAAGACTGAAACTTCATTGCTTTTTATCATAAATGCCCTAAGAGATAGGAAAAAACCTTTAAAAAAAATAATCTACACAATTCTACCTAGATTCTTTTTTTTAAAAAAAACCAACCAAACAAACAAACAAAAAAAAAAACCAACAGAAAAAAGAAAAATGTCCTACACTTTGGGAAACAGCAGTGAAAACAATGCTATAATGTCACTGAAGAAAGATTCTCGTTCCAGAAATGTATCTTCTGCTAATAAGCTCTGACAAGTTTTTGGTCTTTCCCAGCTGACCTCTACTCCTGAGCAGTGGTTTGCATTCATCAGCCATGCCAGGACCCAGGATGGGCTACTGATCAACACTGAAACTAATTTCTTTTGTTTGTGAGTTAGCTGTAGTCATGCTCAGCTGCTGGATTTGGTTCACTGTATGGCTGTAGACACTTTCAGTGGTGTTTTGTTGATGCCCAGAGGTCCCTTCCAACCCTGACCATTCTGTAATAGTGAGGATGGTACAGGGAGAAGTAAATAGCTGGTCAGGCAGGGCTGGTTCCTTTTCTCACTGACACAGTTCACATCAGGTAAAAAAACCCACAGAACTGCAGTTACCTCTCCTTTCCATTCGGACTTATACAACTAACATTAAATTCTAAACAGCAAAGTTCCAGTTAGCTTTACATTTGGTGAGAGGTAGGTGTACATGTATACACACATACATATATATTGGAATACACTTATAAAAAAGCTGAAGTGAGAGCTTCTGAATAGCAACTAAAGCAACAGCTTTATTGTAAGACTTGTTTATAAGTGAAAATAACAAGTCATCCCCACTAGTTTATGCAAAAGTATGCAACTCATCTGACTTGCGTATAAAATCTTGGTAGTAACAAGAACCTAAGGAAAGTAGAAGAGTCAAAACCACCCAATAATGTTCTTCCAACAGATAATCATGTAATAACCACTTGATAATTTTAAATGACAGCTAAAAAACATTAGTCACTGAGGAATTTGTTTTGCATCCATGACGTACTGCCAAGAAAAGCTAGTCACCAATAAGCTAATAATAAATTATGGTTCTTCTTCCAATTCTCAGTATTTCTTCCAACAGAGAGTTGACATAAGATGCTTCTAAGACATAGTAAGGCACTCCTGATCTTAGGTATCCAAACATATTTTGGCATAGCCTTTTACTTTTTGGCATTACCTTAGGTTTCATTCTGGGCAGCATACATCACCTTCTTTGTTGTATGTAGGACAGAAATTAAGGATTCATGAACCTCAGCATATACAATGGATTCTCTTTTTATGCCATTGTAGATCTTGTGTTTAACATATGATGCATAGTGCTACCAGAAAGATCTGTCAGCAAAGATGTAAAAGTATGATTCATTTCACAATAAATTCAGTCCATGAGCAAAATGAAGTAATGAATATTTGCAATCAAGAACTGGAAGAGGTATCTACAGGCTGTAATATTTTTTTCTGTTCTGGGCCTGAAAATCAGTTATCACCTGTGATAGTTGTTTGGCAATGGTGATGTTTTCAGCCAGGGAAGCAAGAGGTGAACTGCAAGCTTTGTGGTGCAACTTCAAAATAACTGTCACATCCTCATTGAATTCTGCAGCATGGAGTCAACAAGGCTTACAGAACGAATTCCTCTAAATTATTTGACAGGTGATGTTTGAAGATCTGGCAAAAATGGAAAAAAAAACACTACAACACCTCTCAACTGTGTAAGACACATACATGTTCTGTTGTCCTGTTTCCCTTCTTCCATCTGTCACTTCTCTGAGTTTTAAGCTGGGGCTGACTGAACAGATCACCTGTCTGCTTGCTCAGGAAAAGCTTTTCAAAGCACAGATATACAAACAGGAGGAATAGTCACTAAAATCTTCAGGAAACAAATATCTAAGTTTTCACTGGAAAAATCAGTATTGTTTCATCCAGACATTTTTCCAGTCATTGCATATATAAGTTTCTTATAGCACAACTTCTAAGTCATGACACCACCACAGATAACTATTAAGCAAAAGTCATAAAAAATTCTCTATGAATTGCTTATGGCTTACAAAATGCACGAACAAGCCATCTTGGGAAGCAGCAGCAATTCTAGTGTAATAAGGAACTCAACAGCCCAACTCTGCACCAGAGAAAGGGGTCAGTGCAGCAGGCTGGACCCTACCTAGGATACTTAAATTGTACACCACCAAGATCAGTGTCCTCTCCACTGAAAACAATAAATCACTGTGAAAATAGAAAATAATTAGTGCTATGAAAACAGAAAATAATGACGTAAACATGAATTGGGTCAGGACACAGGGAATAGTACTCCTCTTGTTCTAAAATGTACTTTAAGAGCATGTGCACAATTTTAATGACTTGATTTTATGCATGGCAGAGTATTTCTTTACAGCACTCTGTGTCAGGACCTTTGAATAAACCAGCCACAGAAGGTGGTTCTCTACTGAGTCACCATTCATAGTTCCTATGGCATGGACAGGCAGTGCAGAAATATTCTTAATTCGAGGAATGAGAACATGACTGTAAAACTGTGTAGTTTAAAAGCTTCACCCAGACCTTCTGGGATAAAACTTGGGCTTTTTTCTTGAGAGGATAAACAGTTACCACATTTAGACCAGCTTGTGTTCATTAGCTAATGTCCAGCTGTGAAATGTGTTGAACTTCATCATCAGTCATTAGCTGAACATAATTTGGTGCTTTACAAACACTCAGTAAATACAGTAATGTTTATCACAGATCTTCCACTAAAATTATTAGGAAATACTGCTTTCCATGTTTTCAGAGGGCTGTGGTCAGAAACAACTTGTACAATATGCCAGGACAAAGATTATCAACCTACAGGAATGGATTGGCTAAAACTAGCTGTCTGGCCAAATGTAGGTTAATAAACACCAACAACTAAAATCTGAGAAAGAAAAATAGGTTGAAAGATGAAGTAAGAGAATTGTTTCAATGACAGAAGTTTCCTCTTCATAAACCATAAATTAAGTCTTCATCCACGCAGTTGAAAGTGATCTTGATCATATTGTAAAAATAATGTACAAAGCTTAAAATTACTTTTATAATGTTAGCATGTTTCCTGTGGGACTGGATCATGTTGCAAAGAAACCACTTTTACCCCAGGTTTACAGCAGGTAACTGGAATTTACAAGATTATGACATGCTAAATAGCTTTATTTTATTACCTATTCTTCCTGCTTTCAGTAACGTATTTTTTTATTTTAATCAAAGTGTCTCTGTAACACCTTGGCAATGACCTAGCTATAAACAAAATTAAAAATCTGGAATGAAACTAAAGCTCTCATATCTTCTGCTCTGCTCTTTATTACATTCACAAAACATAGTGGAGGAATCCACCAATTCTGTAGTCAAAACCAATAAGTAAATTTGCCTGTAAAGATTAAAAAAACATAACAGAAATGCAAGCTGAAAGCAACTTTGGAATTCTTACTAGTAAAATTATGTGGAATTAGGTAATTATCATGACTGGGAAAGAGAATACATAGAAAAATGTTAAAAAATGCATCCCAGTAATATTCAGGCTAAGGAACCAGGGACATAACTAGGTAATTTAATGAAACACAAGCACTTACTGTTGACAATTCAAGGCTGTGGAGATTCCTTAAAAGTAACCATAGCACCTACATTCAAGGCTTGGAAAAGGGCAATCAGCAACTAACCACTTAGCAGCCACTTCATTAGACTCTCAGAACAAGGAGAGGAGCCTGTGCGGTGCCATCCAGAGGCCTTCAATGCACAGCCTTCCAGAGGCCCATTCCCAGGGGCCGGAGCCAGTCTCCGGTTCTACTCAGAGAGGTGAAGCCACACAGCCACAACTAGACCTCGATCATGGCCTGAGTCTGAATTCACTTTCATTCCAAATGCTCTGACCATCAATTTATTTTATTATTATTATTATTTTTACATTGCCATGGTACGCAGTTCTAGTTTGGAGCACATCAAATGGATCTCCAAGACCAGGATACCCAAGTGCAAGGAAAAGCCACAAAAGACCCAGGCACATGCACCCAAGGTGGAAGAAAGTGGTAAAGGAGATGTAATTTTGTAGAGTTAATAAACAGAGGAAACACGTGGGGCTATAAAAGCAGCAGACTTCCTACAAAGTCCCAAGGGGAGCAGAAGCCAAGTCCTAGCAGTGTCTGATGCCAGAGATGTTGCCCAGGGTCTTCTCTCCATCACAACCATAGACCTCAGCTACACCCTACACAATTGGCATCACTTCCTAGAGAAAGGGAAAAGTTGTCCTTCTTTCTTTCTGTGCTTCTGTGAAGTTTTCACAATCCTTGCGCTCATTTTAGGCAATGAGAGAAACAAAGAGAAAATGGAGGAATTTCAGAAAAGAACTAAAATTATTTGTAATCATTTGTAACTGGCATATAAAGAAATTCTTAAGAAAATAACTACATTTGGCAACTGTGGAAGAGAGATTAAAGCTACACTCATGTAGAAAGCATCTATATAAAGAAAAGGCAAAGGAACTGCCTTATCATGTCAGTAATACAGGTCAGCAGGTAAAATGAAAAAATCATGTATTTAGGGAACGTCAGTCATGGGATGACGTGAGAGAGATCAATGGTCAGGAAAGGAACATCCTCATTTTTGACCTGGAACAACCCAAGTGAGGCTGAGGAATGTGCTTGGAAACATAAAAGGCAGCTGGGAAGTGCCATCTACTCACCTCTTCTTTGTCTTCAGCCGAATAGAGCCCCCACCGCTTCAAGGCAAGTGTTAATCACCTGCTGGCACAACGGTGTTATACCAATAAAACAGTGGGATTTTTAACAGTTTTGAGTCCCTTTTCCTTCCAAGATAAAGTCTCCCAAATTAATAGTGAATTGCAGACTCACCCTGTATACTTGTGTGAGTAGGTTCTTATTCACTTGTATCGATTTCATTAATTTCAACTTGGCCACAGAGAATTTCTCATTAAACACCCCTCTTCATGCAAAGCTTCATCTCCATCTCTTGCATATTGAAAAATTTCAGATGAATCTAAATAGATGATTTTGAAGTTGACATTGTTTGAGCAACAAAGTGCTATGTTAAGTCCAGCCAGCAATAACAGTTCATTTTTAATAGACTCACATGAAATAAAATCACTACTTTTATCTCTAGCACTTGAGTTTTGTTTTTAATATGAAAAAAAGAAAAGTATCAAAAATATTAATTTGCTTTGGTTGAAATGCGGAATAGATCAGGCAATAAAGATGCAGTGTACGTCACAACAAGGAGAGGTTTGGGGAGGAAAATCCTGTCACTGCATGCATAGTTGTCTCTAGAGCAGATTGATTGGTCTTAATAGTATAATAAAACTGCTGCTGCTGCAGCATCTCTTACTGCCACTGCTCCTTGACTATGCCTCCTGCACTGGTTTTCTTGCAGTCATATACAGCATTTTGTACACACATTAAACTCTATGAACTCCTAAGACACCACCATAGGCCCCAGCACAGGTTTCTAAGTTCAGGGAGCACATACGCATTTTCAAGTACTAGGACATTTTTAAGCACCACAACAATACGGTGCCAATATGTTTATATTTTAAGTGTTGAATTATGATAGTTAAATGGCTCAGCTCATCTGATCCAGTAAAAAATATTAAAGAAACATATTTTTATTCCCTAGTTATCTCTGCTATTGAGTTGCACTGGAAATCAATTTTTGTAATCAGTTTGTATTACTAAACCCTTTTGATTTTGTGTAAAAATTCTAATTAAATATACACTACAATTTTACTTAAAACACAATTAACATAGCTATTTATGCATATAACAAGACAGTTACCAGACTATGTCCTGCAGCTAATTCTGATCGTTCATAAACACAATTTCAGTCCTAAACTATAGACTTTTTAATGGTGTGCATCTGCCCCCTTGTGCCAGTTTTACTTGACTGCCTTTTTTATTGCTAAGGGAACTATGGTTCACCCAGACCTGTAAGGCTGCGTTTAAAATCTCACATCCAGGTATTTTGCTCCTCAGCTTCCCTTTCAGTGTAGAATAGAAAAGAATAAAAGAGATATTGTTGTATACCTCCATCTCAGCTCCTGGACATTTTTTTCTAGAAACGCAGAGAGGTTTAGAAAAATGCAGAGAGGTACACAGCGACCAGTGGTATGTGTATCAGGATTGCTGCAAATGACTGTGGCCAGTGGCAGTTTCTGAACACCTTCACCGCACCAGGTAGAGACATTTGCTCCCATCACAATATGAAAAAGCCCAAATAAAAGAAACAAGAGGAAGTTTGCTCTGCACTTCAACAAGAAAGAAAAAAAACAAGCTATGAAGGCTGGTTTTCATGGTAAAACCTACCACGCTTGGAAAACAGCAGGCTAAGGGAGGCACTAAGTGCTTTCAAGGATAATTTGATTTAAAGGAAAAGAATTACATTTTACTCCAGGAATGTTCATTCTGTTCCTCCAGGTTTTGTAGTTGGCCTGGAGACTATGAAAAATATTAATCACAAGTGCTCACAGATCCACTTAGGAGAAATGGTGCTTGAACTTCCACCACCCTTTCCTGAGCTCCCTTCACGAGCAGGAATGAGTGGAGGCTCCGTTCCTGAGTGACTTGGTCTGTCACAGCCCAGAGGGGTAACCCGGGCTCTGCAGCTCCTGCTGCCTTCCCCAGGTCTGTATCCCCTCCCGGCACCCATAGCTGCTCTCACAACTCAGCTAACACACCCCTGTCCTGGCCCTCCTGCCGCAGCTACTGCTCTGCTGCCGGAGATGAAAATATGCAACCAAGTATGAAAGTTACAGAAAAGAAAAGAAAAGAAATGGAGGGCTCAGAAATACTGCTGGCACTGAGCCAATGCGGAATAGCAGGGCTGAGCTGCAGGTTTTGCAGAAGGTGCCCACAAGGCCACCTGCTTGGAGTGATTTGCTCTAAGAAGGTCTGAGCTCAGGACCTGCTGCCACCAGCTGAGGTGCAGCACCACCAGCTCATCGGGGGCAAAATCTTTCGCTTCCTCAGAGGTTGGTGAGGTGCACCAACACCCTTAACAATGCTGGGACAGAAAGTTAGGATTTGGCCTCCACTTTTTCCAGGTGGCCCATTTCTGCTTGGGGATTTCCTGCCTGTTGAAGGCCAAAATGAGCATTTTCCCACCCATTCCACACAACACAATTTACAAATGACCCATGACGTGTCTGGCCACACAGGACATGCTGAGTCAGAGCTATGCACTATATATCACCCCTTCAGTTTCTTGATAGCAGGTAGGAAATGCGGAGGCCAGCACCAGGTCTTAAATACCTCCAAGCTGAAGCACCTCACCTGGAATGGCACAGGCAGTCATCCATCCCTGCTCACGTCTCACAGCCCTGAACACTTTGCTGAGGGTGTGTCTCAGCTCCATTATAAAACATTAACAGATGGTCTTTCAGAGCATGACTAGCAGACATAGTTAGCTCTCTTTTAATCCAGTAACTTAAATCCTTATCTAGGATTTATTTGTTCTTCTCACCATTTAAAAGGTTTTGCCTAAGTATCTTGTCCTAGAATAACTAACTGTCAAACCACGGAGAATTCAGAACTGATACCCATTTCACTGATGATGTCCCATTTCATGTAGCCTAATTAAACATTCCTTAGACTACAGAAACATAGCTCTACCCTAGTTGTTAGATTCTTGGTTTAAGGGTAAACAAAAATTTTGTGATCCGTAATTCAGTGAACATTTCACTATTTATATAGTTAGAGTCATTGAAAGATGATGACTGATTTCTTGAAGCACACTGGAGTGTTAAAATGTTGAGTGAAATTTCCAACATCAGTCTGTTACCAATACTGATTATTTCAGATGCAATTTGAAAATCCAGCTTGCCTCTCATCTTCTTGGTTCTGAACCTTAATATATTATAAAATCTGCCCCTTCAATCTTGTTTTTGCCTCAGCTGAACACACAGCATGATACATAGAAGAAGTATAGCAGACTAAGGAACTTGAGACCGGACTATGAAGCAAGGTTCAGTTACTCTGATATGATCCATGGTTTCCCAATGTTGCTTCCCGAAACAGATAAAATTGTTCAGTCCTGTACAGAACTTCACTGCATATTTGTACAGAATTCAAATGAGAAAAAAAAAGTGAGAATTCAAACACTGCATATCTGTACAGAATTCAAATGAGAAAAAGTTTTTAAGGTAAACTAATGCACAGACTAGGTAAGCTTGTTCCACACCTACCTTACTAAGCTGTGAAGTTCTGGTCCAGTTGTAGGTTCCTTATGGTCATCAGGGTTAAAGCATGTTTCAGTAAGACATGAAAAAACCTGTTGTTATTTTACCAAAAAAAAAAAAAAAAAGAAAAAAAGTCTGTTCCTCAGACAGGATTCACATAGCCCTAAAATACATAGTCACTAGACCAGCAGTATTTAGAGGAGGAAAATTTTTTAGGGGCACAGGAGGACTGTGTGTGCTTCTTAGATCATGTATTCAGCTTAGGGGACAAATTAGTTTGATTGTGACCAGTGAATGTGCTCTTGTTTTGAGTCATTTTGTACCAGCTCAGATCACAGTTCTGGCCTTCTTGTAGGAGGACGAGTACATTCCTGCACATACCCTTGATCTTTGAGAACCAGTTTGGCAGCATTAGGAAAAAGAAAAAAGGCTCAAAATAAGAAAACATGCATCTCTAGACTGGCAGAAGGCCCTCAAATGAGCAGATGTGATGTATTCTTCCTGCTTGGCCATCATACCATGACAAGCACAAAAACAAAGCAGAACACCAACAAAACCATAAGCAGCAACTAGTCAAAATATCTAAAATCAGTATGCCCAAAAGCAGTTGCAGCTGTGTTTACTTGATAGCATCCAGAAAATAAACCCAGTTGCAAAGTTGCAACTTTACTGATCTCACAAAGTACTGGTACCATAGCAATGGCTACTATTTTCAAAGGAGTAGTGATGAGCTGAGAAAGCTCTCACAGGAGTCTTCATTGGGTGCTTGCCCTGTGTCAAGATCATACCTGTTGTCATTGTAGCATGTGTCTTCCCTTCCTTAATTATAACAGCTGTGCAACAGAGCATCATGGCCAATGGCATCTGAACAGTGAATATGTTACTTGTTTTGATATGTTGCTTGAGGGTGGAATAAAGAGCCTTGGAATGGAGGTATTTCACAGGTGTTATTTAGCATAGCAATGAAAAATTGTAGGGAGAGAAAGTTATCTGAAGTACTCCAACGTTTCTGGTCTTTCTCCCTTGTCACAAAGGTAACTGCCACAGGGAACACCATGTTGAAAGTAGAGCACAGTAATTTCAGTGGGTTTTGAGGGCCAAAGGAAAATGCAAAAAGACCAAAGTAAAAGTTAACTAACTTTAAGATTTGAAAGTGTGACTGTAAAATGTTGTCTTAAGGCCTTACACATGCCCTTGAATCTATTCTTCCATCCATTTGTCTTTGCATTTCTTTGTCATTGCATGCTGTTGCATACTAAGTCACACTGCAAGGAGCACAGCCCTTCCATTATTTTTTTTAACAAGTTTGAAGGAGGAAAGATAAAGGTTGGAAGTGTGTTCATACTGAATGTCAACCCAAATGCCTAGCCCAACACTCAGCCTGCTTGTTTGCTCTACCTTGCACATGGTTTGCCAAAACTATCTGATCCACCTTCTCCACTTCCACGCTGATGGAGAAATTCATCTGCACACCTAGTTAGTTGATTATAAACAATTGTCTTCCAAGTCTTGTATTTGCTTTGAACTGCTGGAGTAGAAATTAAAACAGCTTCCTGAATAGCTGATTCACTCCAATATATGAACTCAATTCTCAGCTGAACCACTTCCTAGTAAGACCTGATATGCCATTTATCCCACCTAACTTCAGATATTCACACTGTATAATAGCTGCAGTCATGGAAGTCTGCCTACACAGTCCCTTAGAGGGACTTCACCTAACTCATTTTACACGTATGCTTCCTATGAAATCAGAAGTTGTCAGTGTCATCTTGAGACAGAGAAAATGTAAGTCAGGAAAAAGTTTTTTATTGTATAATGACATATTTATGTAGAGAAAGGCTGGATTTTGATACAGGTAATTGTGTCTCACAGAGACCCTATCTCATGAACTCAGAATAAGCAGTGCTAAGAACTGAAAAGTTCCAGTAAGCAGGATAGAGCCTATCAACACAGCCTCCACAGCGAGCAACACGCTACAACTACATGGCACAAGATCTTCACTCTAACACTGATGGAGACAGAACGACTCCTGAATCTAGAGTTCAGCCCAAAATCGAGGATACCGTAACGGAGATGCTAACCTTCTGAAGAAGAGAATGAACAAGAACTGATTTGGGTATTGACGAGACAGTGAAAAATGTGATCTCCCTCTTCTCTGAAACCAGCAGCTGAGCTCAGAAGCCAGATGCACCCTGAAGACCATGAAAGCACAGTTAAGAGGACTTTTCACAGATAATTTTTCATAGCTGAGCCACAGAAATGTAAATGGGCACGTGTCCATATTCTTTGAGTTCTGCTCAAAGGTCTTGACAGATGAACAGGTAGGTGAGGCATGATAAAGTTCCAATCCTGAATGCAGGAACTATAGAGGCCAGAGAGGCCTGACTGGAGATATCTCAAGCCCGTTGGGTTCACCACCAGAAATGTCACAGCCTGGCTGAAAGAAGAGGAGGCAAAAGGCCAAGATATACAGTAAAGCCAGTGCAGAACTGCTGGGGGAGGGAGACTTTAACAGAGAGATAACACTAGCAGTTTTCAAGCAATTCAAATTCTTCTCAGTGCCTTCAGAAACCTCTTAAAAATACCTCCTTTGGGTCCTGGAAAAGCTGCTGTCCAAAGAACCACACTCCCAGAGGCTGTAAGCGTGGCAAGAGAAGAAAGATGGAGGAGGAGGAAAAACACAGAAAAATTATGGCTTCAATCAAAGAACAATCACAAAAGCTACAAGCTGTTCATCAAATCATTGAAAATGGCTATCTATATGCCAAGCAATATTTTAAGAGCCAGATGTTAATACCTGGAGGATGTCTCTCTGTAGTCAGAAATAGTCAAAGCCACAAGCCAGTAGTCTTCTACTTGAGACCAGGCCTCTCCATATCTTGATTATAAACAGCAGGCAGGTAAGAAAGAAATCAACCTTAAAATATATAAAATCAAGGACTGCTCAAACTCTGTTTAGGACACAGTGCATAATTACAAATCTCCAGTTTCTGCTGTCAGTGTTAAACACGTGCCCAGCACATAGCACATCACACAGTATCAAATTTGTAAGGCAGATCAGCTCAGTGTCATATCATCTCACCCTGGTATTTACACAGTTCAGTCAGGAACCTGCTGTGGTGCCATGGAGCTCAATCTTCTGACTGTACATGGGGACTTCCTTCCTGCAGGGCACACGAATTCATTCCCTCTGTACTATCTTAAGTCTAATTTTCTGGAAGTATAAATTTGCCCTTACAAATGCCACATGCCAGTGGATGGCATGCTGTTGGGATTCAGACTAGCTGCTCAAAAGCTGGACTGCACACTACCCCTCAGCCACCTCTGACACTATAGCACTACATATGCACAGATATAGGTCAAGCACATCTACAAAGTATTGTTCCGCTTACAGATTAGTTGTTCAATTCACGCTCTCAGACACATGGTTGACTTGTACTAACCTCTGCAGCAAAACCAGAGTAAGAAATCTGTGGCTTTTCACTTCAGCCGTGCCTTCCCACCCATGTCATGCTTTCCTTATGCTGATGCTATTGTTTTTGAGGTTGTGCAATAAACTGAATCACCAAGAGAATGTTGACAAAAAGAATCACTTGGAAGAAAAACCCAAATCTGGATCATTTGGTGATACCATTTCAGTGTGTCCCACGGGTAGCTTCATGGAAAGAAGAGGATGGTACACTGCAGGACAGGACTGGAAACATGGGCAGTGGATTTGAGTTGAAGGAGGAAGAGCAGGCAGTACTTGTCACAGCCAGTGCATTCGGCAAACATTCCTTCAGGACAGAAAACTATGTAAAATTAGTTTTCTCTTGCTAATTAACACAACAGAGAAAATGAAAAGCCCAGTTCTGCAGCAGAGCAGAAATGAGGGCACCCTAACAGTGATAGCTAGAAACTCTCAACACATCCAATATACAGTATGGAGGTTCTCCACAGGACTTCCAAGTGCCAGCACATAGATCCTTTTGATGATGATACTCTGTGGGGTCAATGAAGACAGGAAAGCCCTCTTCACTTCAGCCATTTATTAGATTTGACACTGCTAATGAACAAAGACATAAGCCTTCAGATGCCGAACACATGATTCCTATCAACTTCATGTCAGTGGTTCTCAGGAGGAGAACCTTCACCTGAATTACATATTTAGGATATAAATAAAAAATCAAGTACTCCAGCTGCTCTAGCGGATTATGGAGGGATTTACAAATAAAACACATTCTGAGTGCTTGAGGTCTATTTTGGCAGCTCTTAAATCTTTTTCTTATTGAAAACTCCTGTTTGCTACAGTATATATAAAGATTGGATTTTGTTATACTGGCAGCATTTCAATATATAAAATCACCACAGATCATGGAATCAGAGCTCTGTAACTAATTAAACACAGGAAACGCTAACATTTATTTCTTAAGGAGAAAATTAGTATGGTAGCAACTGTACATCACTTACCTACAATGAACTAACCAGCTCCATTTGTAGCTGCCATCTGTCCTCATTCGTTGTTAACATCTTTCTTCAAACTAACACTTGATAAAAATCAAAAGATCCTAATGCAGTCCATTGGACTGCACACTCAATACTCAAATAAAACATGTCCCTAAGCATAATAAACTTCTTCAGGCAGAGCAGTTCCAAAATACTTCTGGATTTTAACTTAAACCTTCTTAAAATGTTGTAGAAATAGTTTACTTGTGTAAGTGAATAAAGATAACCCAAGAACCACATTTGTATATAAAATTGTCTTAAAGAGGCCAGTAATCCGATTTGTTTCCATTAGCATTGCACTGAGAGCACACCTAACCAAATGCTCGTTCAAAAACCAGGAAACCAGTATTACTCAAATCAGCAGACCTCCTTCACTTGCTACCTTTGCTTATTTAAACAAACCCAGGGACATGGAATGTAACTCACTGTTCTATTGAAGGTTACAAATACAGACGGAAAAAGCAAATTAACCCTCCAAGGAGAAGGCACTTCTGAAATAAAATGGTGTTTTGGGAAACTATTTTTTGAGATCAAGCTTGAAGAATAATAGTGCTAACTATTCTAATTATGTTTGAAAACTCAAAGCTTCCTTAGTTAAAACAATATACATCTTTGATCGCTTATATTAATGGGTATGGTAGCTTTGCAGATGATTGTTTATGAATATAATACATACATAGTGCTGGGTTTAATATTTTATTTGAATGACGTTTAATGTTATGCAAAATAAACTTTTATGTTACATCCACTGTGACATCAACTAAAATGTGAACTAGTTTGCATAGGTTAGTACTTTGGGCAGCATGATGTTGCTCTAGTCCACCAAGGCTTAAATATTCACAGTGTAGAGGAAGAAACAGGAATTAAAGCATTTCTACTAAAATATATTTTAATAGCTGGTGTTAACTTTCTGCATAACAAAAGCCAAATTAAGATGATACATCATATGATCCAAGAGTAAGTATATCTGTCCTTTGAAAAACAATTGTTACCTTTGTAACTGTATACTCCCAAATACAGTACAGTTTTGCAAAATAACTAAAACTTTACACACTTTAAAGCAAACATAAGCCAAACTGCACAGCGGTTCATTTTTGCTTTTTATATCACACTGCAAAAACCAACAGCTGAGAGGGTTTCCACATCATGCTAATCAATGTCAATGCAGTCGTTGCTGTCTTCCAATGGTCTAGCAATTTCTAATAGTAATATTAAATACACAATTGAAATGCTACAGTAGAGCTTATTTTCCCCCCTAAAATAATAATAATTAAACAAATGTCAACAACAACTGGATTACAACTTAAGTACAATACGCAAATTCTATTTATCAGACACAAGAAGCGTATGAAATTCCTTTGAATATACTGTTGTAGTGCAGGCAGTTTAGGAAATATAGCTTTCAGGTTTTCTTTCAAAAGGAGAGATGAGGTTCCTATGGCATAAAGCTGGAGAAAATCACTAAAAGCATTGCAAAATGTTTTATTCTTCTACAGCTCACCAGTACTTTGTATTTGCCAGCATATCAGTTTGGAGAACTTCTTTCAACAGCATCTTTTGTCTGTTTCAGTATACTATTTAAACATTTACTAAAGCGTATTCTGTATTTTAAATGGAGTATTAATCAACATAATTAAAATCTAACATTTTATACCCTGTACCACTTTCTGCCACAGACTTCAGTATTTGTCATTTCCTTTTCATTGTACAAGATGACATGCAGTCGCTGCACAATAAAAAATAGAATTATTACCTTTCCCAAGTATTAGAGACCTTCCATATCCCCGCGGAACACTTGGGACACATTTGTCAAAAATATAATCCATGGGATGTGATTCTTTATCAAATCCCAATCTGCTGAAGTGGTTTATGGTATGCCAAATGTAATCAAGAAAACCCTGTTTCATCAAGATTAAATGCTAATGTTTCATAATGAAAAATTACAACTATGGTATCTGTAAGTAGCTTTGTTTAGAAAATGAAAATTAGCCAGGCAAGAAAGAGTAATGAAAAGCAAGGCACCCATTTGTTCTTGTATATATGTATGAATATGCTCTATGTTGTTTTCTACATTTATACTTGTGATAGCAAGAATTACAGCACATTGTATCTTCTTTATTTCTAAAATGCTTAAAATGGGAATGTGTGAACTTCCAACCTGAATTTTGGAATATCTTGTGAAATTCAGCTCCTTAAAAGTCTTTTCTTTTCCCCAGAAAAATGTCTGCATGAAAAAATTACAGTGAGGGGAACATGCTGTGTTTAAAAGGAATTTATACTTAAAAGGTGACAAGATAGCATATAACATCTGTTCACACCTATATCCCACTGCATGTAACAGGCTCCAGTGTACACCTTGTAAAACCTGAGCTGGCTCAATTTAGTTGCTGACTTACTTTCCTTATCTTACAAATTTTAGAGCTTATAAACCATTTTTATAATTGCACTCTGATAATTTTGGGCTTTGATAGCACTGCTAGAACAAAGCTGCATAATGACACTAAAGTTTGGTTTACATCAAGAAGCAGGAACTGTTCCATATGAACATGAGTTACTAAGCATATACAACATAAAAACCTGACTACCTGAATGAGTAGCTTAGTAGTTCTTAGTAATTCTGCTGACATACCATTCTCAAGAGAAATACCATTCACATGTTGTTTTGTTTTCCCGACATTTTTATTTTGCAAATTGCTTTAGCTGTTTTGCCAGGCTAATGAATATTCAAAATTAATAAAAGAAATTTTATTTCCATTGTTTAGCATAACAGAGTCCTCTAAAGTCATCAAATGCTCATTTTCTGATTTACTGTTCACTACACATACAGTGCTCAACACTGCAAGCCATCTCATTTAAGGAGAATGCTAGTGTATTTATAGGTGGAGATTCTTTTTTATAAGTCGCTAAAAATTGCAACTTGATGCAATATATCTATTCCTTATATTTCTTTTTGTTCATATCTGGTTAACAAACTGACAAGTTGTCTTTATTATTGTCAGCATTACACAGCTAATAGAGCGGCACAGCAGCAAGTGATAGCCAATTCTGCCTCGAGCATCATCAGAACATGTGCCAGCCATTGTAAGACAAGACTCTTCCCCTTGCTGTTGATGGCTGGTGATGAAAACCAACACAGAAACAGACTGCTTGTCTCAGAGCTTCTAGCTCAGCTTACCACATCACCCTTTTGAGAAAGACTTGCAAAGCTTGCTGATTTAATGTGGAAGTCACCTGTAATTCATAAGGGTGTGCCACAGGAGCAGCTCTACACACAAAACTTTCAAGAATTTCAAATGACAGCAGTGTCACCCATACAGATAGCATATTTGCAGTATCGCATCCCTGGTTTTAAACCACACTTCTTGAAGTTAGATGCCCCTGGTCAGCTTGAGCCTTGAAATTACACAGCTGACAAGAAAGCACAGGCAATTCCATAGTCATGGATATTTTTTAATTTATTTTTTTTAATACAGTCATTCCACACTGTTTGGCATCTGGTATTAGCATCACCTAAAAATAATTGCATAAGTTTTCCAATTCCTAATTGTATGCAAAAACAGAACTAGGAGGTATTGACACTGACAACTTTCAGTTGACACAATAAATCCATACTGCCTGCCTTCTTTATTCTTTAAATAGATATTGCAGTCTTGCTTGCTTACTTTTGTGAAATGAGAAATATAAAATTTTAAAATTCTATATTTAATTCTAGTTTCAAAATTTCAGAAATGGAAGAAAGCCAGTGCAGGTTCAACATTCTGAGAGCTACTCCAAAATTAACTTCTCCAGCACATGGCTGAATACCACAAATGATACTATCAGCAAAAACATTTTCTTCCTTAGACATGTATGCATCCACAAGAGTAAGTTCCCACGTGAAAGTTTAACTCTTTTGTCCTTCCTCCCAGAGTTTCTCCCTGGGAGGGAACGTGGCATCCTCCTGGCACGCAGCCAGAGCAAAGGCAACTTCTCTGTGACCCAAGCCTGCTGACACAGGCCCTCCTAAAGATCCATTAAGTCACCTCTCCCCAGCCTCACAGTCTGAGACCCGGATTTCAGTCCTGATCATAAGTTAACGGACACCAAATAGCAGATGTGAAGGTTTGTCAGCAAAATATTGTTACTGTTTTCTACAGATGGCTAAACTGAAGCATGATGGCATACAGTATGTTGGACTTCTGTTTGGTTAGTTTTCCTTTCAGTGTCAGTTATGAGAAAGATTAAATCAGTAAAAGAAAACATAGTATTTATCCATCATCAATCATTTGGCAAGTGTACAACCCACTGCTGGATCACCAAGAGTTTTTGAGGAAACTGAAGCAATAGGCCACTGAGCTGAAACGCACTACAATAACCAGAGCTATCCTCTACTCCTCGGTGGAGGTGCAAGTATTTCTGCAGCAGGGTAGGTACATTAGCTCATCAGCAAAGCAGCCATTAAGCGAGTTACCTGTGGTAAGGAGGAGGGATATGACTGCAGGCTTTGTGTGACTGCACAGCGCAGGGGCCACACACAGGGTATTTATTTACAGCAGTACAGGTGAAGGTAAAAGAACTAACATGAAGTATTGGTCGTACGTTGCCCTAATGGAAGTCTCTATTTAAATGCTAAGTATTACTAGAAGGACACAGAAGAGTTGACAGGTTTTATACTCTAGATAGTCTTTGCAAGGAATTTTCTGTGGAAAAGATACTAAAGAACCATGATTCCAGATACAGATATAACTGATGAACTGGAACGCAAGCAAAGCTGACAGAAGAGGTCACTATTGGAAATAAGAGAAAATGGGTAATCTGGGAATAAATGTGAGTATGTAAGACTCAGGATATTTTTGTTGTCAAAATAGACCTGCTTATTGTAAGGCTGCAGGGCAGTAGAGTGTTTTATTTGTGTGTGTTGGCTTTTTTTTTTTCACTATCATATTACTTGCAATTATTTCAAATGACTGAATTATCTACTCAACGTTTTTATTTTTAATAGGATGCTAACTGCTCAAACATTAAACACCTCCCTAATAATTTGAAGATGTATTCAAACACCTGTGATTTCAGAGTGCCATAAGAAGTGAATCAATTTTATGGTTGTTATTATAAACAGAAATAATATCTTTGAGGTGTAGGGAAAAGATATTTCCCCTTTACAGCTAATTGACTGAAATCTTTATAGGACTGGCAGCACCAGGCTTCCATATATGTTTTTCATTTTAAGGGAGCACTATATAAGCAATGCTGTTTTCAAAGCTCTGAGCTTCTTGTTGATTATTTATCTTTAAAGGACTCTAAAATTGGATTCTGAGTGAGAATGCAGACTGTTACAGCAGTGATAAAGTCATGAACATGTATGCTTAAAAGATTCTTCTGATTTTTTTCTAAAAGGTTAGATTTTGAGTAAATCATAATAAAGCTCAAAGGACTAGAGACAAAAATTAGTTAACAAACTCAATATAATTTGCTGGAAGCATTCCCGTTTTCCCAGTTCTCTGAACAGTACCATACATCCAGCCATCATCAATTGGTTGCACATTAATGATATAATCACCATCCCTGAAGGAAACTTCATCTTCATCTTGGGCACTGTAGTCATACATAGCTCTGTATGTTCTCTGTTGAAGGAAAGAAAGCAAGGCTGTAAAGTCTCAAGCTTAAACAGAGATAGATTTCTTCTCTTCTCTGCACAAAGAAAATGAAAAAAAAAAAACAAACCACACAGTAAAAAGAACAGAGGGAGCAAGGCAGAGAAATCAAAAATTACCCATTAAAAAGAAACAGTACACCCTCCACCATGTAAAGTACAGAGTGAACAGCCCCTTCTTCTGAATACCAAAATAATTATTTTTGCAAGCCTACATTGTCCAAAGTCCTCATACAAACAGATTTCAAGCCATTCACTGCCTCTTTGAAATATACCAACTCTTGTTTCATATATTCACTAGTAACAGTTCATTACATCCAGCCATGGCTAGCTGTGCTTCTGCTCCCTGTTTGCATGATTCTCAAATAGCTTCTCCTGTGTCCACTACAGAAAAGCAGCACAGTCTTCATCCAGGTCATTAACTCTGCCATCTCACTGAATGCCCTTCATTTCTTTAGGATTCTACCCTGAATTAAAAATCAGTAATATAATATTATCTAATAAAAGAGACAAAATTTCAAAAAGTCTACAAAAATAATTTTTATGTATACTCATTTTTGCATGCTCAGATAAAAGATTGATCTAAGCAAAACACAAAGTCCTATCATTTGCTAAGCCAAATTTCTCTACACCTCTGACCACTGTAAGCAAAGATTGCCATTTTCTTTATAAATAGAGTACTTCTTTCCACTCATAACCAATAAAGTGCTATCATTTGCTGGAATTCAAAGTCAAAGGGAACAGTTTTCCCTTGTATCTTAACAGCAGAACAAAACGAGCTCATTTGAAAATTCCCAGGAGCACTTTCTTTTCCTTACCCTACCTCTTGACAAAAGTCAAGAACAGTTCAAGCATCACTGATAATATTCGATTTCCCTACCAGTAATTTTTGATATGTCACCATATCTAGCTGAATTTTTCTGGTACAATGATTTAAAAAGAAAAAAGGTTAAAAAAAAAATGTTTGAGTTAATGCTTAGTACTCCTTGTCTGAACCTTTCAAGAGAGAGCAAACTTTGACCTGCTTCCCAGTTGAGAAAAACAACTCTGTATTAGGTTTAGTCCATCTCATATGTTTCTTTGAGGGTTTTTAATGAAGTTATTTTCACAGAAGATGGAGATTTCTCCACACACTGTGAGTAGGTCAGTTGTCACATGTTGGAAATGTGGGATCATCTAATCCAAACACTATAGAGTACCTGATTACTACTGTTCACATGCTAGAAACACGCTTTTTGTCTTGATTCTGCCTTTAGCATTGGTAGTGCAGATTAAACACTACAGAGAAATCAGCTCCTAGTTAAATACTGGAGACCACCACCGCTCCTGACAAGCCTACTCTAAAATGTATTCAAGTCTTGCTCTGTATAATTGTTCTGTCATGCTTCGTAATGTTGCTGCCCTGCAGGCTGTGACCAAGAGCAATTTTCAGCTAGAGCAATGTGGTTTCTTGGCAGTTCCTTAATGTCGTCCAAGTGCTCACAGAAGATGGTGAAAAAAGCATCATTGTTTATGCACTACATCGAATCAATCGATTGGGAGGGTTCTATCATCACCAAAAATTCCTTAAAGATTCACAAACTAGAAAACTAGTGGTCAGTAAGGAACAGTCTCTGCATTTGAGAATCTTATTCCTTCCAACTGTTTCCAATGATTTCTGTACTGAGCCTTGAAACTAACTCAAAAAAACAGTGAAAAATATTCTATTACAACAAAGTCAGTAGCAGTCAGTCCTTTAAACAATTTATTTTAAAAAAAGGTCCATTTAAGAAAAATTGTAGTAAGTCTATATCTGGCATAAGGCAGAGAATGGATTTTCCTCTGAGCCATGATTATATGTCTCCCTTAAATGGGCAAAGACTGGGCCAAGAGATTAAGTGTTTTATTAAACTACATAAAATTGGAAAAAAATTGTGTTTATTCACTCAGAAGGATGCTCACTCATCCTTAGAACATCATGGCATACAACATACTACTGCTGTCTCCTTTAAGGCAGCTTGAATACATCACTCTGGTGACACAGTTGTGAAGATAAGCTGGCAATATCAAACTTTTAAAAAAATTTATTAAGGCCCTAAATGTCGCTGAGAAACCTAAATTTATGGTCTTAACACCTAATTAGGTGTTAAATGGCTGTCAGGAGAAATCTCCATAATAATCCTGTTAGCATTTAATGCCTAATTATCACTTCAGAGTGTAGTCTGGCCTATATAATTGAGAATTACAATGCTTAAAGGATTCAAAGCAGGGATTTTTAAAATGCATTTTAGTGAATTATTCTTCTGTCAGTAATGAGTTTAGCAGGTACTGAGAGTACAAGAGAGTATAAAAGATTGGGATGTTGCAAAACAATTACCAGTTTGGTAACTTTCAGTTCGCTTTGGTCCCCACCAACTAGCAAACCTGCTGGCACAGCCCAGGATTTCAGGTCTCTCTCTTTTTGCACTTAAACCCTTTTGGAAAGCAGTCAGCTCCCCAAGTGCCTTGTAACATCCTTGGAAATCAGTGGCTGATTTCAGTATCAACTGCCTCACAGTTATCATGCAGGTGTCCAATGAGTTTCTCAGGTTATTGGCTCCCGCAAAGATGCAGGTATATGAACCACAGACTTCCCATCAAGTTAGCCCCCTTCAGCCCCCAAGCAACCAAGAACCTGGCAAGCCTGAAAGCACCCAAACCTCATAGAACATCATGATCTTTACTATTTAAAATGCCATAGTTTCAGTCTTAAAAGGAAAATGAAAGTTTCAACTAATCTTGAAAATGGTTTTTTTCAGCTCAGCAAGCTCTAAGTTTTGTTCATAATGAAGTACTCTTCAAAAGGTGATAGTGGTAGTAAATACAAATCCATTCAAAATAGTTTAAAATTCGAAATTACAAGTTGGTATTTTTAAAGTAAAAGGTTGCTGATCTGGACTAAGAAATCTTTAGGCAGTGATATGATAAAAAAATGTGATAACCATTAAAGCTTAACTCAATATTTAGAGTTCAAAAAAGAAAAAAGCAGCTCAAAAACCTAGCTGAAGACCCATTCAGCTCTCCTTCCATGACCAGCTACTTCTAAAATGAAATATTCACTCCAGGTTTACATTCTCATCCACCACAATTAAGAACTTCATGATACGGCCATGGCTTCTTGAGAAAGCTTCTTCTCGGTCACCCAGCAGTATAACTTGATTTTGATCAGGCATGAGTGGCTGCATGACTGTTCTATTGAATTAAAAAGGGCACACCAACACAGACTCTGAGCTAGCTTTATACAAGCAGAGATGAGTAATACGGATAGGCACAAAGCCTGCTAGTACAAAATCAGCAAGTCAAAAAAAATTTGAAACAAATTTAAACCAACAGGGTGATCTTAAGAGATCAGTGGTTTTCATTCAGAGCTAGGAGCCTGAATCCATCACACAGCATAATATCAAAGCTTCCCCTGTGAAATACTGTCCAAGTGTTTACTATTCGTTTTAAGCAAGTAGGAGATTCAGTTATATTTCTTTGCCTTCTGGAGATCATAAACTATTTTTTTTAATGTATTCTGACATAAATATTCTTGACACTGCCCTCAGTCACTTAATCTTTTTTATACATGAGGACTACCACTTACATTTAGGACTAGGTCAGTCAAATAGTCCAACCATAACATTCAAGGGAACCAATTCACTCACGTTTAAGTGATTTCACAATAGTTGATGATGTTGCTCACCAAATAAAACCGTTCTTTCAATCAAATACTCACCAGACCTGCTGAATGAGGCTGTGAATGCATGGACCTCATGGATGACATACTGGTCTGGTGCATGTATCCATATCCTTGGGACTGGCTTTGCTGATATGCCCCAGGCAGAACAGGGGCTGTGTGTTAAAGAAATACAGACATATTAGTTGTGGGGGTTTTAAAAGCCCTCATCCAGCATTTTGTAGAAACTGTAGATTATTTGCACTGTAAATAGCAATTTGCCAGTATGAAATGGTTCAGAATTATTTCCATATACAACATAAGGCTTTTCATAGGTTGAATAATGTAGCCAAAGCTACAGCAATATATCCACAAACACTGTCAAGGTTAGTTGGAAGGAAAAGCTTAATATATCTTAAGAAGTCTGACCGTAAAAATGTGTACAAAAGCTTTTAACTAACTCAATTTTGAAACTACTATAGATGACACACTAAATATCATGTGCCATATACTGCCATTTATTAAGGAAAGATTAATGAAAAATACTATATATTAACTATATTAGACAGTTTTGAAATGTTTCAGTAGGAATTCTCTGCAATTAATTCTTAGCTCATTGCAAACTAACGTTTATTGGGCTATGAACAAAGGACTGTGATTCACAGGGAGTAAAAAAGTGAGCCCACAGTTGGGTTTCTTAGTTTATTCTCATTCCATCAACATTCTTAGCAAAACACAGAGGTATCAGTGGTTACTTAAATATTTCCAAATCCATCATTGTCAGTATCTTCATCCTACCACACAATTGTTCCATATCTTTCACACATATTTTATTAACAGTATTTTAACAATTACATTATTTTACCAATTCTGTATGCTAATCATTATTAGGTTGATCTTTGTTGTACCAAGAGCTTCTGAAAGAGTTAATACAACCAACCAAGGACCCCCTACCTCTATTGTTTACTAGGAAAGGATTCATAAAACTTCCCATATCTGCTCTAACACCTTACTTTGGCAACAGACTGGAACAGAATGTGTTAAAAACATGGTTGATGAAAAATCTGTGAGAAATAAGTACAGCATAAGTGATAACTCATTATCTTCCTAGCAAGCCAAATAAGCATTTTTAAAGCAAAATAAAGAACTGGTTTTCAAAATCTGAAGATTAAAAACTTAGCCACTGCATATTTGTGTATGTTTTGCAAGACTCATGCACTCTGAGAACAAAGATTTCTGGCTTGTACAGCAATTATTATCCCATCTCAACTGTTATTTACCAGAATTTCACTAGTTCAACTGGAAATTCATTTAGCTACACTGAAAAGAAATTGCTTATCTGTTAACACTTTTTCAAGTGGTCCATTTAGCTGGTATTCTATCTAACTCCTCTGTCAAAAGCCATCTTTCACTTAAAGGAGATGGAGCTCATGCATCACATGAGTCAAAAAACGTTCAAATATGAAGTCATATGGCAGTTGGATACTTTCTGAGATACACCTCTTGGTCCTGCTGGAAGTGAGAACCACTTCTACAGCAGCCATAACACAGAGATTCAAAAAAGGGCAAAGCTAATGCAGGATTTAATGGGGTTCACAATGTATGGAAGGATCCAGGACTTGTAAAATAAAAAAAAAAAACCAACCTTGGAGCAGCAGGAAACCAGTTCAGGAGATACAGGGAACTACTGGATAGGGTCCAGCAGAGGGCTATGAAAAAGATTAGAGGACTGGAGCATGTCCCTAATGAGGAAAGGCTGAGAGAGCTGGGCCTGTTCAGCCTGGAGAAGGCTGAGAGGGGATCCTACTGACACATACAAATATCTTAAGGGCAGGTGTCAGGCAAATATCTTAAGAAGCTGGAGCCAGGCTCTTTTCAGTGGTGCCCAGCGACAGGACAAGGGACAACGGGCACAAACTGGGAAGCACTGGGAGCTCCACCTGAATGTGAGGAAGCACTTCTTGGCTTTGAGGGTGACAGAGCACTGGGACAGGCTGCCCAGAGAGGCTGTGGAGTCTCCTTCCCTGCAGACATTCAAAACTTGCCTGGACACAATCCTCCGCAACCTGCTCCAGGTGAACCTGCTTTAGCAGGTGTTGGACTAGATGATCTCCAGAGGTCTGTCCCTTTGAACCATAACCATCTTGTAATTCTGTAGGCACCGTTAATAAAAACTGTAAGAAGTATTCATAATTACAGTAATGCTTCTTCAGTGATCAGGACAATAAATGCATGTTGAAAGGGATTACTGAGAAAACGTTTGCTGAACTATTTCAGAAAGAAAAGTCAACCTTGTGCTTTCATCAAGGTGTTTTACCTATCCTGCCTCCCCAGCTAACAAAATCATTGAGTTCAATGAAAGTTTTTCTTAAAACCTCCATTTAGTCTATGTAGCATATTCAAATGCACTAAGTATGCAACTACAATTTGGGATGTTACTTTTTGCTCTACTATACTTGTAAAGATAAGTAACACTGTATATTTAACCAGGGTTTTTCCGATATGGAAAACATGTTTCAAACTATTGTAATGAATAGATTGCTTTGTTGAGTGAAATTAAAGTGATACACAGTCAAAAGCAACACTGGAACGTGATGAATAATGGATGTTTTAGAAGTGCCAAGTTCATTCTAATGACATATGAGTATAAAGACATTTTAAAGCAGTTCAATCATCAGAAAACTGCTGCTCGTTAACATGTTCACAGGATTATCATGCATTAAGTGAACAGTACTAAGTAGTTCATCAAGTAATTTATGTTTCAGTGTTGTTACAAGCTATTTCTACATGACCATGAGCCCTTCATGAGAAAATAGAGAAAAGCATAATTTAATCAAAGGTTCTGTGATCAAGCCAGAATGAATATATTTTGCCTAATTCACCGACAGCGTAAGCATAGGTCAGCTCATAGAAGCCAATGGGGTCTCACCTCCTCACACCAGCAGTAAACTGGTTACGTGTGTTGAAAAGTGAGCACAGATTGAAATTCTAACTTAATAGGAAGGAGTATCTTAAGCCGACATTCACCACTGACCAGTCAGCACCCTGACTGCTCTGCAACAACAAAGGGCTGGTAGCTTCTCCCTGGTCCCTGGCAGGGGCAGACACCCTGACAGATCCTTTCTTCTTCCTAAGAGAAGTGAGGACACTGGTAGAAACTTTTTACTCTTAATTCCTTCTCCACTAAACAGATCTTTCTCAGTTCCTACCAATCATCCATTGTCAGCATAAGGCAGCAAACCAACTTACAGTCAGCCTCATTATAGCCTCCTAATCCACAACCTTATTTCAGGGAGGTCAACCCACGTCTCCTGACTCCGTGACAACTGTCCACAGCAGGTCTGAGACATGCTTTCCTCTTTTGCAACCCACTTCTCACAAGCTGAGAAAACTCTGTCAAAACTGTCTCAGTGAACATGTTTGCTAATCTACCTGCAATGATGGAAATCATAAGTTCAGCAAAATAAAGCATTTCCTCCAAAGCAGGAAAAATTTTGGGAACCATTAGAACCTGAAGTATTAGAAAAAGATTCTATACAAAGCAAAATAAGGAATTTCTAGGATTAGCTTTGCAAATTATCTTCTAGTTCTTTACCTAGTTATCATATAGATGAGCATATATATCAGCACAAGTATGCTGATCACTTGATTGAATAATTCCACCCTTTTTTTCATTAAAAGAATACTGTAATAGGGCTGCAAAAAATGATCTATAGTTTTTAACATACTTTTACAAAAAAAATACTCAAGAAATCTCCAGACGGTTGTCTATTGAGAAGAAAATTTGGGAATCACATAAAAGAGCAGACTAGTGAAGAGACAGCATATCTGTCTGTGTTTCTGGCAACATACAGATAATTCAAGGTAAGATTGAATGATGCAGACAAAGAGTTTGACTTTTCTTCATCATCATAGTTAACTGCAATCTTTGACTCAGACCAAGGTATAAAGTTCTATAACATCCTCGAGCATAGCAGCCACAAAAGTAATGGTTTTAGTTAACCTAAGGGAATGATAAAACACAGTGGTGGAACATGAAATTCATTTAGCTGAAGCCAGATTTATTAGTGCGGGAGCTGAGGGCTGACCATTGCTCCCAGAAGTACAGGTGGATGCTTTTTCTTGTTACAGTAAGACTTTAGCAGATGCATTCTGATGTATCAAAACTTACTTTTTCCTTGTTCCACTTACCAAGCAAGCCAGATATTCATTATCTACTTGAAGAAAGTTATCCTATATCTTTTACTCTATCTTTATAGGTTTCCCCAGAGAAAAGAGAGAAAAAAATGAATGAACATGATGAAAGGCAAACAGAAAGGAAGCCTCCAAGGAAAAGATGAAGCTGAAAGAATGATAGTATCAGCTGGCTGCAGCAGACAATGGGGTCTGCACTGTGTGTACTGATCAGAACATGCTTTGAGAAGGATGGGGTAAGAAAAAGGTCAGACTGTGGGAACAGGAAAGGAATAATTAAGAGAAAATTGTATAACTACAAGGTTAAAAAAAAATTATGCTAAAAAGAAAAATCATTTAAAAGGTATGTTTCAAGACATATTTTATCAAGACTGTATATAACCTCTCTTTCATTCTTTTGTTCAACAGAACCTCAGCATTTGGCAGCAAAACAATGTACCCTCACCGCTAACTACTGCACTTTTGCCACTTACTGCAATACATGCCATTTACTGGGCCAAATGTGAACAACCATGTCACTCACCCTGACAGATGTCATGCAGTTTTAAGCAATTATTTCACTTCCTATTTTGATGCTATCTCAATTCATGCTTTCACTACTAAGACTTCAGAAAACTCAGAGAGAATATTGCAACATTTTGTAATAACAAAAACAATATGAGACAGCAGGAAGTAAAAAAAAATATTGTCATTATTATGTGCTCGATTTTAGTACCTGTAAGACACAAAAGATCAAACTGCAGATTTTCTGAGGAGCACAGAAGTTACAACAGAGCAAGAATACAGCAGCAGCCCCACACACCTTTGAGTTACCAACAGCACGACTAGCTCCCCCAAAGTAGATGAAGTTGCTCACGGGGCTCATGTTGCTCCACCTACGTTGAAGTCTTTCCCTGTTTTGCCTTGCTGCCGCCTTATTTTCCACAGGTTGCAACATCTAGAGCAGGCCTCGTGGCATTACTTCAGAAGGCCTCTCCCACAGCTTTCAGTTCCTTCTCTCTTTGGCCCTTCCCTTAGAAGTTACTCAGTTATGTCCTGTGCAACTGAAAACATTGTCAGAGTATTGGCGCGATCACATGTGGGGAAGTGCAGGCTTAGCGGCTCCTGGGGCACTCAGGTACACCCCGCATGTTGTTCATGGGTATGGATCGCTGCCCGGACTGCACGATCCCCCTGAGCACTTCCCAGTCCAAGGCACAAGAATACACAGCTAAGGAAGTACAGCCCTAGGGTAAACTGCTGTTGCTGTGTTGAAGCTGGTGGATAGTAACAACAGATACCTTTTTAAAGCTGTCTCCCAAAAGTGTGATGGAGATACCTTTTGTTACAAACTCTGGCTCAGTACTTCATTTTTTTTGTTTTCTATCATTTCCCCCAGATGTCGGCTGCTATATTTAAAGTGATTTGGGTTGGGAGAGACCTCTAGAAGTAATATAATCCATCGCCCATTTAAAATCAGGGGCAAATTTGCAGTTAGGTTGGGTTTCTTTGGGCCTTGTCCTGTCAATTTTTAGTTCAGGCTGGAGATTTCACTATACCTCTTTGGGCAACCACACACCCTGTAATTCCTCCTGTTTCCCACACTGTGTATATTCCTGTACAAGCTCTTGAGATGAGCTCAGCCCAGTGTTGCCTTAACCTTACAAGCATCCTGAGAAACAGTTTTAAGGAGAGACTGCAAGAACTTTAACACATTAATTCCTGAATTAAGTTCACATCCTGCCCAAACATGAACAGCAGGATAAACATAATTGTTGCCAATCAAGAATTTAATGAGTGTTTTAAAGAATGCCTGTATCACAGGTTAATCAGAAACAAGAATCTTGATACTTTGGCAGCAAGTAAGGCAGGATAGATATGATGAGACTAGGATGTGAAAGACATAAAATGATAAGAAATGTAACTTGACTGCTATGACAGATGAGCTTTTAGCCGGCTTTTAAAGATGATGCACTAAGCATCATTCTGTGCTAAAGAGTGTTGGAAGAACTCAGCAGGAGTCATGAGGTGATACATCTCAAAGATATAAGGCAGTCCATTCATGATCCCCACTGCATATCTGAGGGTGATGCTCCATCAGCTGGCTGAGGCAATCTAACACGCCTACCACCTTTTCTCTTCCTCTCATCTGGGTTGTTCTGCTGGCTTGGTGAGCTAAGTCAGCTCAGGAGGGATCAGACCAGCAACAGACACAGGGCAAGGAAGTAGTCAGTATCAGGTACCCAAGGCCACAGGCAGCAGAAGGCAGCAAACTACTAGATCAGCTCAGCTGTTCCAAGGTATGTCCCCCAGGAGCACCCCACTCCTCTGAAAGATTCCACCGAGTTCAAACCACAAAAAAGCTGAGCCTCTCATATGCTTCCCTCCAGACGTCCTGGCATCCAGCTCCAAACAATGTAATGCAGATGCTCCTGTGTGCTAGCATGCAGCATGCACTGCTCAACTACTTGTATCCTAGATCTCCACAGTATTTGAGAAAAGTCATAGTGGAAGTTTAGAGAAGATTAAGCTAAATGCAGCCAGCAAGAGAGTTGATTACTTGACAGTAAAAATTGGTACCGGAGAACCTGAAGACTTTAATCAACGTGCAAGGACTGCCAGAGACAGAGATAGTGAAGAGGCTAGATGAGGTACAGAACACTCTGCAGCACCCCCGCAGTACAGAGCAAGGGGATAGTCTCTAAAGGACACGATAAAAAAAGCAGTAAAAGGAGTATAGAGAACAGCCAGAAGAGTACAGATACATTAGATACAAATAATATTAGGAAAAACTCACTAATTTTCCAGTGCAGAACTGATTACCAGGAATGCTCCTGTCCCAAATTGGGATGAAAAGAAAAAAAAATCTCAAAGGTTCATGCAAAAAGATATTTTAAAAATCAGGTAAAGAAACAATTTTATGTTAAATACTTCAAAAGTTCTAGGTTTCAATCTGATAATTTTCAATGCTTATTATAGTTTATGTGACTTCAAAATTAAACATATTTCAAAATAAAGCTCGATTTGCTTAAAAAAATGTCAAGCTATTATTTTAACAATCTCAAAACTGAATAAAATGGAAGTTTTTGCTATTGAGATATTAATCACAAGCAATCCATTCCTATAAAGTCCTTTGGCATTAAAACTGTTATCTTCTGATGAATATTGAAAAATTCCCAGCCATCTCTAAAGTTAAATTGCTCAGCATTAACTTTTCAGATAAACTAGAAAATGGAAACACATACTTTAAACTGATTATAACTCTTATCTATTATAGGTTTATTATTTTCTAGTCAGAAAGAGTAGCACAGCACAGTTAAATTTACTGGGAATAGCTCAGACTGCATAAGCATATAAAAAGCACTAACCTGAAGACTGCAGATGGTGAGACCTGATACAGAACAGTGCTGTTTTTAGAACAGTAGAAAACAACACGGTAAGGCATCGTGGCATTTTTTCTTGTAACAGTATCTTTCCCTTCATTTCTTTTCTTTTTTCTTTATTTTTCTCTTTTTCTTGCCCTTTACTCGTCAGGCTGCTTTCACGGATGCCTGAGCTACCAGGCTTGTTGCTCTCAATGGTGCTGTCAGAAGCAGCAGTTTGTCTGCATACTATCCATTACAGGAGTCAGTGTTAGTTAGTAAATTGGAATATCAAACCCAGATATAATTAGGTTGTTGAAATAACAACCTGAAAGTATGGCCTAATTCACATAGAGTGCTAATAAATATCTGCCATGCTCACTGACCTCAATAGAATTGAAGCTCTGAACTACTTGGAGTCAGTGGCAAATTCAGACCACTACAAGCTTAGGAAGTTTCCATAACCTAAATTCTAAAGATAAAAGAAATAAGCCATGCCATCTTCAAATACTTGGGTTGGGGGGGAATCAACAACATTAATAATCTTGTATTTAAAATAACTAACATTAATTATTCATGATGAAAAAAAAATCAAATTGTCTCTACTTTCAAGACTACTTACTGACATATTATAATGAATAAAATAAAATGTTTTAAACTGAACTTCATTAGTGTCATGATTAGACTAAGACTATTTTAAGCACCATTATTTTATAACACCATCTTATCAGCTAGCAGTAATTAAGCCTAACGATATGTATCCACCAAGTAAGGTGAAGTAGATTATTATGGGAAATGCAAAATCATACAATTATAACCCTTAAAAGCAGTTTCAATATAATAAATTAAGATTTGATATTGAATGAAATTACAAAAGAACATCACACACAGCTATTTAGCATATGTCAAAGAAAACAAAGAAATTCTGAAAGTCACGACAAAAAGAATGTTTAATGTGCTCATGCTACATGGAATCCTGTATTTTATTCATAATTTGTTTCCCTTTTAGGGGGCAACTATCTCATATTACAGTTATTCCTGAGAGCAAACATACAAAAAAATCACCTGTTCCAAAATGCCTGATTTATATGAACAGCCAATATCATTAATATTGGTTATACTGGTCTTTGTTGTGGAAGTCCACCATACACCAAATAGCAGATGGATTGGAAATTTGGGAGTACTTGCTAGTACTCCTCTAGTTTGCCAACATCTAGTGGAAGATGTTGACAAACTGTCTCTCTAGTACATCACAGTCTACACGTCAAGTCATTCAAGCCTTCTCCTTAATTCTTCATATTTTGAGTGGTGGATCAGTCAATTCATCATATTCTTTTTCAGGGAAATCTATTTCTTGGGCCCATTCTGGCTCAAAAGCCTTTGCTATCATTAACACATCATTGTTGTTGTAAAGCATCAACAGACTTGTGAAGCTGTAAAGTATTAAATACATGTCATCCTGAGCTCTGCCAACCGGAGAGTTGAAGAAGCCGGATCCCAAGCAACCCACAGAGTCCCTGCCTGTAACTGTGTCTGACTGTGGAGCAGTGAGGTGGTGAGAGGCAGCCTTGCCGCCTGCAAAGAGCACAAGCCAGTCCTGTCCTGGCAGAGCAGACAATTTCGATGAATACAAAGGCCATCAACTTCCCCAGGCTGCCTTTGGAATGGCCATTTAGGACTGCAAGACCATAAACACTCAAAACAGATTTGATAAATGTAATTCCATAGCAGGCCCTTAAAACAAAAGCTTTTTCACACAAAAGTTAAGGTGTTTGTTACAAAAAAAAAAAAAAGGTGGTAAATGATCTCCCAGGAAATTCAATAAGTAAAATGCTTCAAAAGGTTACCAGCCTTTTAAAAAATATAGGAAGAGGCTGCTTGTAGTGTTCACTCATACTGACATGTTTTTGTGGGTTTTGCTAAAAAACAGGATAAAATGGAAGTGAACACAACACAAAATCACAATTTAGAATGAGTGACAATTATTGTCTTCATCCAACTTCTATGAACAGTTGGTTTGGGGATTTTAAAAACTGTATGAAATCTGTATCTGACATTTAGAATTTTATGGGCAGTTACAACATCCTTCACTTAAAATTTAAGTCACTTAAAATACAAACCATTTATCCCCCTTCCAGATCCCACTGACCAGTTCTTACTACAGCACTGTAAAAATAAAACTACCTCAATCATTTGGCTTCTAACCCTAAAACTGGAGTCCTATTCGTCCCCAGTTTTGAATCCTAATATGTCATTTTAGGGTTATTATGACAAACGCAGAATATTCTAAACCAGTTAAGTGCACTGCAACTGACAAAAGAATTACATTTTGAATATGCTACTAAAAATCTTCGATGTTTAAAATTCACTCATTTTCCTCACAAAAGTAGATTTAATATATTTCTCTACTGCAGCCTAAGGACAAAAGAATTACTAACTGGGACTACAGAAGAAAAGATCATATATTTGGAGCACAGTTTATACAGATACTATGGAAGGCGGGGGGTGGGGGTTAGATGGTTGTTTTTTCCTTTGGCAGACCCATTAACCTATCTAGATAGTGATTTTTTTTTTTTTTTCCTAAAATACATCTTCAACACATCCCTTGTGGTTTAACCCCAGCCAGCAACTAAGTACCATGCAACCACTCGCTCACTCCGCCTGCTGCCCCACACTGGGATCGGGAGGAGAATCAGAAAAAAGTAAAACTCGTGAGTTGTGATAAGAACAGTTTAATAATTTATATAAATTTTGAAAAAAAAAAAGATAATAATAATTGCAATGAAGAGGAAAGGGAGAGAGAGAAATAAAATCCAAGTAAAAAAAAACAAGTCAAGCACAATACAATTGCTCACCACCCACTGACTGATGCCCAGCAAGTCCCTAAGCAGTGATCTGCAGCCAGCTCCCCCCCGTTTACGTACTGAGCATGATGGTCTATGGTATGGAACATCCCCTTGCCTGGTTTGGGTCAGCTGTCCTGGCTCTGCTCCCTCCCAGGTTCTTGTGCACCTCCTCACTGGCAGAGCACAGGAAACTGGAAAGTTCTTGACTTAGAGTAAGCTCCAGTTAGCAACAATTAAAACATCAGTGTGTTATCAACATTACTCCCATATTAAATCCAAAATACAGCACTGTATCAGCTACTAATAGGAGAATTAATTCTATCCCTGATAAAACTAGGACATGTCTAATGCATATATTTCTACATATATGTCTTAGAAATTGTTCTAGCAGTTCAAAACACAAAAAGGACTACCCTCATTTATTATATGGATCATAAGAGAAACCACTATGAATATTATTTTGGAATTTGTCTTTAGTGGTAGCTGTACAAGACAAAGAGTTTAGCTGATGTATCTATTAACAGCTGGTATATGGTAACATTTGTACGTACACTCATTTCCTCTATTGTGTTGTAACTGGGACATAACCAAATCACGGGGCATCCTACTCTGCAGCGTTGAGTATCAACTGCAGTCAGGATTTGGCATCACTGACAAACCTTATTGCCAGCTGACTGGTTTTGCCTGACATTCCACCTACGCTGCAGCATGTCTCAGCTGAGGAAACAGAGCAGGGTATGCCTTTCCTTTCCTCGCACAGCGCACCACATTCTTTTATTTATGAAGGCAAAAAAAAGTCTGAAAGCCAGCCCAAGGCACCCTCAGTGTTAGGGTGTACCACAGGAAGCTGCCATTCCTTCTTACCTTGTAAACAGGCTGGTTTTTGCTCTAGGCTTCCTCACAAACGGGAAGAGTTAGTAAAATGAAGGTTATGTTAACATGTTAGAATTACCTACACACCTTCAATTACAGTTGGAACTGTTGAGTCACTTGGAAATTTCCTTTCCAATTTCTGGTCACTAACTGCTTAAAGGGAAAGGGAACATCACGCTCAGACAGCTAGCAGGGCAAACAGAAGGACCCCCTGAACTGCTGCCACACTACAAAAACTGCAGATGGGATCTTTTCTGGATTTTCCTCCACCTGGATGTGTGGGAAATGCTTTTTGATGCTGACAGATGTCAAAGGTGTGGGAGAGAAACGCAGGAATCGAAGACAGGCAGAGAGAATCTAAGCAAAATTACTTTGCAAGTGCAAAATGTAAAGCTCTCCCTGGAACATTAACTCATCCCTAACGAACACACACTGAACAAAAATGTGCTTTCAGATGAATCACAAATTATGTCTTAATGTATTACAACCAATGTGGGATATTTAGGTTTATTCACAGAGCCCTAAATCAAACCTTAATCAAAACCTAACTAAGCCCTCACTTGGGGTGCTATATGAAGCTTCAAGTTTTACATTAAAAAGTAAGGTTTTACATATACTTCATACTTTTTTTTTTTACTGGAAAAAGATGACATCTAATTTTCTGGACTAATTTCTCTCACATTCTGCAATAATAAAGCACGCAGCAGAGGACACTAGAAGCCCAATAGTCCAGACTAGGACAGAGAGATTCAATAATGCTCAAGACACTGCATAAATGTGGTCCCGTTGCCATTCTGGATTCCTAAACTTACACGGTGTAAAAGGCCGACGTGGATTATTCAGAGGAGACTGTATTATATATTAAGCAGTCACAAACCTTTTCACAAAATTACACTGAAATTAACACATGTGTAGGGAACACATCCAACCTGTTTCTAAGTGAAATCTGAATGCTCACTGGAGCATAAATCTGAATTGATTTAATTTTCCTGCTTACCCCAAATCTAGAGCTGAAAAGGCATTACCTTTCTAACATCAGACCTCCACTGTTTTCAAAAGCCCAACAGTAACATCATTATTCTTAATCAGCGGGGGGGGGGGGGGGGGAAGCCCTTTGAATATTAGGAATCACTGCAAAACAGGAGGCCAAAGCTGGAAAAGCGAAACAGACCTCCTTCAAATGAAAGGTGAAGCTTTCAGAAGGGAGAGAGCTCTGCCTTGTTGCTTCAACAAGAATTGTCCTTTTGGGGTACAACGTGGTTAACAGCAAATTTTTACAAAGGAAACTTTATCGTCTTAGCAAAAGTCTATTTGAGAATGGAAGACCAGAAGTCACCAGTTCTGAATGACTGTATACTCTCCAACAATGAAAATTGTTCATGCTAAGTAATTTGTGGTATCAGAGAGGTGCCAAACATATACATGGACTTGTGCCCATATTACTTATACAGAGAACTATTAATCCAAGTTTAAAAATATCACAAGAGGTTTGTGTGTGAGATACTTATTACTCGACTGCAAGCATTTTTACTACATTATATACTTAAGAGCAGAAAATCATCTGATTACCAAGACAGAAAAGCACAGTTTTACCATGATGGTGTTGAGAGGTAGACAACTATTTTTCCCTATACATTAGCTTTCACATTGGCAAACCTGCCAGAGGCTTGCATGTAAAAAGCAGCAAACTAAAGCACCATCTAGCCTGAAATAAAAAAAATGTCAGAAACAGATGTAAGAGTCTGCTGGTTAAGAGAACTGTGGATGTGACTCTCACCAAGAAAGAGTACATACAGTGTTGTTTTTATGTGTTCAGCCTTCCACTTGAAAGGGGACAAAATAAACCCACAAAAGCCTATAGTTTTCCTGTGAAATCTACAATTCCTCTCCCTCCAAATGCCACATTTGATTACCAGACTCTAGGGAACTACATTATGGAAACAGAGCTCAGCTACCCTAGTGAGAAAGAAGTATTCTTCCTTGGCTGCCAGAGAAGAAAATATAACTTCGGTGCTATTCTGCTTGACCTACTTAAAATGGCAGAGCTTAGCAACTGAATGTGAATACGAAGGGGGGGAAGAACATCCACCCTGTATTCCTGCCAGCTGCACCTAGAGATGGAAGACAGATCTCTATATTACAATATAAAGATCAGTCAGGTATTATTCTCTCTTGTTTTCTTTGACTTGTCTTTTACTAATGGTGATTTTTCCCATCCTCAAAACCAGAGGGTTTTTGGTAAAAAATAATGGAAAGGACAGAGCAAGGAAGAGAACTGATTCCTGTTTCCTTTCCTCTTCTTTCTCCACCTGCTGGCACAAGAGTATCACCACTGTCCCAACACAAGCAGACTCCTTATATCACGTACCAAGGAGCATCTCTGCAATTCCAGCGTGGGAAATGAAGAGGTTTTTTCTCCATTTTTCTGACTAGTTTGTCTTCTGACCAGGCTAACCAGTAGCAGAAGCAGTAGCAGAGTTCTTTGTCCTAGGATCTTCTGTGGTTAAGTATGGGTGGGTGTCAAAGCCTCAGGCAAATCCTAGAAATAAATATTTTGCATACAGAGCCACAGATACTGGTGTCTGCTAGGGGGAGAGAAGGAGGTATTTGTGAAACCAACATTTAAAATGTCAGTGTTGAGCTAAGGAACAGTAGCCCTCTCCACGAGCTTACACAGTGTAAGGCTGTTGCCAGCGATACACAATAATACATATCTGCTCTTTGCAGGGCTGTGTTTGCACTCAGCAATTCAAACAATAGTTCTTCTAATGGCCTACAACATGTGTTCCTGGCTTAGTGAGGGAAGGAGAAAGGTAACCACTGGAGTTTGGTGAAAGGGAGGGGGAGCAGGCTCAGCCAGCTACTCTGGAGAGCTGCTCTTCAGAAGGCTCATATCACACAAGGAGGACACGCCACTAGGGAGAGAGATGAAAAGACTTACTGTTTCTCATTGACTTGACTTCCATTCCAACCTAGATAATAAAGACTTCAAAACTTTAAGTACTCATATCCCACAGGAAGATACCTTTGGCATCAATTGCCAGCATGCCCATTTGCCATATTTTTTTCTCAACGTTTGTTTGCACTAATCTTTTCTGGATCTGGCCAAATGTTATGTTGTGTCAACGAAATACCTAATACAAATTTTCCATTTCCTCATAGCAACCTACAGGTTACTTTTAAGGTTGGTAACAAAATTTAAGCGACTACCAAGGCACAAGTGGAATTTCACGGTTTGTTGAAATCCATGTATTTGGATTGCCAGTGTGAGAAAAAGAAGTTAGCTTTCTAGGCAAAGGCGAAGTGACAGCCCTGAGTGTTAGCAGCACACCCTTTCCATCAGGAAAAAGAAATACCTTAAACCTCAGATCAAGGCCTCTTTATGTTAATTCTCACTGCTTGTCTGCTGGCAGCAGGTGAACTGAATCTGAAGAACTTAGGCTGAAGGAGACAAGCACAAATAGTGAACAGGCAGTAACACACTGGCTCCAACCAAATACATGACATTTTAGCACTCATTTTTAATATGCAACAAAAGGCACTGGAAAATTCTATCCTAATATCTACTCAGGTTTCCTACATAACATGAGCCTTCTGGAGTACAGCAAACCCGATTCTTGTTTCCTACAGACTGACTTCTATATACTTTTTAAGATCATATGGTAATGACTTAGAAAATAACCAAGAAATCAAGTTTTTGCCCAGCAGAGTAACAATATGTCCGTGATTGAAAGGAACTGTAAGTCACCTTTGACTTTTCTCCATCTACAGCCTATACACAACTAGACATAAGAATAAAGGGACATTTTAATACACTGAAAAATTCTGAACATAGGGTAAGGAAAACCATATGCATCAAGTCTACGTGCTGATGCACACCAGCTAAACTAGAAATTAAGAGGAAATAGAAGACAAAAAAAGGGAAGGTCAAAAGGAAAAGGGGAGAAAACCAACCTAAAAGGTTCCAACTAAAAAGAAAGAAAGGGCATATCAGGGACAAAAAAAGTTAAATTAATCTATTGCAGGATGTTCATTAAGATCATTTTAAAGTAAAAATCTTCAGACTGAAAGCAAACCTTGGCACTATTAAACAAAATCCTGCTGAGTTAAATCAAAGAAAAACAGGAGAGAGATAAACAGAAAGCTCCACAGAAACACAATAAATTGGAAGATAATTAAAGTAAAATCTGAGAGAAGGAAGAATATTAGAAAGTGAAATGAAAACATTCTGAAGTTGAAATAGGATTGAAGGAAAACAGCATAAAAGGACTTCTGATAACTAAAACAAAAGGAGGAACCCCAAGGAAAACACTTTCACCAAAGTATAATGAAAACAAAATGTGCACACAAATTGTTACATAATAAAAGATAGAGAGAGCATGAGTGACAATGAAATGACAGTAACAGTGATACTCTTTAGTGCAGATGGGTCTTCTCTGTCCAAACACACTAAGAGGAATTCTTCACCTCAAAATGAGCCAAAGACCGATGCAAAACAGAAGTGACAAAACCAGTAGCTCTAGTAGCAGTGCCATGGGTCCATCTGGTCAGTCATCAGGACACTCTATTCTAGTAGTAGATAAACGTGTATAGTCACTTCCCTGCTATAATGCAAAGCCTGGAATTTGTTCCAGTAGTAGCTGAGTGACCCCTGTAGACACTAGGTTGACTCCCTTCAGGACATGTTTCTGCACTCTCAAAAACTTAAATTGACATTTTAATCCTAAACCAGCATGTCCTTTGGTTGTAGTATTTTATTTCTCGGCGTACTACAAACAATGGGCCTGAGGAAAAATATTAATTAACCTTGAAGTTTTACTTAGAGCCTTTGCCTCATCTTGCCACTCTTTGTCTATTCTTGTACATGCATAGCTCTGAGTAACTGAGCTTCATTTCTGTAATTGGCACTGGATCATACACGACAAATTCATTTATTTATCTTACATCGTACCATATACTAACAGTCCAGTATTAAAAAATCTTTTTCCCACCTCAGTTTTCTGGAGATGGTACTACTGTGAAGAATATATCTAGAAAGTGTTCTAAAATAAAACAAACTTAAAAAAAAAATCAAACTCCAGTACTGTGAACTTGTGCTACTTTTAAGCATATTTACTCTTGCCTTTGGGGAAGAATGGAGCTAAACAAAACAGTCTTGAGCCATGACAAACACAACCTAAATGCCATTTTCACTTACTGAACTAAGTTAACTAGAAAGACAGTAGGTTAATTTTATATGAGACCTTAAAATAGGAGAAGATTTCTTTATAAAAATACATGCTTTAGCACAACTTCTGAGAAACACCAGACTCAGAACACAAGAAGTCCAGTTAGGTGATACCTGTGTTTCTTTTGTCAGACACCGAAAACTCTGTAACTATATTTATTAAATGGGAGTTAGATGTAAAAGAATTGATCTCTTGCATGGAGTAGGTGGTTGAAATACAAGTAGAACTTTCCAAAATAATGCAAAACTGGAATAGGTCTTGAACCATATGAACCAGATTATCCTCTCCTAGTGTCTGAATGCAAACTAACAGTATGGGACCTTACTTGTAGGGGAGAAAGGGGAGAGAGTGAGAGTGAAAAGAACTGGGTGAAAAACAATGCAAGACTGCACAGAAAATCAGGACCGACAGAAACTCTTTATAAAGCTTTATAAAGAAACTCCCCCCCCAAAAAAAAAAAAACAAAACACAAACAGTGAAATTTGTCATACACAATGCTGTTTAGAAAGATCTGAATTGAAAGCAAAAAAGCCCATCTCTTGTTGCTTTTTCTTCTACAGTCTTGTGGGAAGAAGGAACTGCCTGGTCTGTCTTTATAAACAAAAATAAACCTAATATCCATATATCTCAACTTCTCTTTTTGATGAAAATAATCTGAAAAACCTTCCTAAAACTTAATGAATAACTCCATGTCTGAGAAGTTGCAACACCAGTGTTAAAAGCTGGACTGAAAGAGAGAAATCATTAGCTTCTGTTCCTCTTTAGCCAAGCTGAAAATGACTACTTGAAAAACAGCTCAGAATTTTGCAAGAACTAATGTGGCACCCAACTGTTTCTGGGAAGTGCTACAGAATGGCTTGCAGGTAAAAAGGAAATATTTGTTAGTTCAGTAATTAATTACAAAGCTTTTAGGCAGACTGAGAAGCTCTAGTGCAAAACCTTCTGTCCAGTATAGCAAAAAAATTCAATATCATGAAGTCATAAAGTCAACGTTGAAAAACACTGCTAACAGGGAGAAGCTGCAAAAAAGACAGACAAAGCTGAAAAGTCAAAAAGACCATCAGAATAAAAGTTCATCACTTCCAGCAAGCTTGCTGGAAAGTATTAACAATTGTTTCCTATCCAGTTTTACCTGCAGTAGTCTAAAAAGGAGAATAGGTGTTTCCTAAACTTACAACATACAAAAATCTACTGATTTTGCAGGAAAAGCTCCCTGTGAGGCATACTTGGCTCAGCTCGATGTCATCATCTAAAGTAATGGTCATGGAATCAAACAGGAAGAAATAATTGTAGTGAATAACATTAGTAGCCTCCTTGTGATGTTGTTACTGACATGTCCCAGACAAGCGAGTTATTTAGAGCTGAATAAGCCTTTAACATTTGATATGAAGCCAGGGACCCGGGTAAGGGCTGGGACAGGTGGTTGTGGAACAATTCCACCAGCAGCAGCAGTGGAAGACTTGAAATTTGGGTCAGATATAAAGGTATCTAGAATAAAGCAGTAATTGAACAATGTAGAAATCTCTGAAAGATAATGATACAAGGCTAAAGACACTTAGAGGTTATAGAATTGCTCACAGGTCTTCTACTGTCTTTCCTGTTGGCATGCCGTCAGATTGAACAATTGCCAGTGAGAAACACTGCGAGATCTAAAAGTACAAACTCCATGAAAAACAGCCATGAAATCTCAGCAACACTGATCTGGTTCTCATTTACTGTGGTATGCCAAAAGGGATACTGTATAAAGGTCAAGGGCAAACTCACCTTGTGGCTATGTGCTAAAGACATTTTGGATGGGATGCTACCATGAAAAAGGTTGGTATTTTTGACCAAAGATGCTATCTTCTGCTGTTTTTTTCTCAATATGTTCACAGAAATGGCATTTTCTTGTAAATCATTAGGAGATATGTTAAATTACTTAGTTCTGGCATTTATTTCTCACCCTGCAAAGGGAAGTGTCTGCAAGTGCTCAAGCCCTGGCTAGCCAGCTGGGTCAAAAGGGGAAACAATATTTTGCTAAAATACGTTGATCTTGGCAAGAATCTATTCAACACATCACAACAACAGATTTAAATAGAGACACAAAAAGCAAGTTTGCTAGTTCCAAAACAATAGGGAAAATAAAGCCCATTTCCTATTCCAAATATGGCAATAAAAAAAAATATCTGTTAACAATCAAATCAAGCTGACAAAGCAATTTAAAATGCCTTGGAATACAGCCAAAACAAGATCATAACAGAGAGAGACAATATGCACTGGACTGAAAGGCCCACTTCACATCATCACGGGAAGAGACATAAAAACCAGCATGATGTGTATTATTGCTATCATATATTGAAAGAGTTGGGAATATAGTTAAAATATCAAATAAAGACGGACAGACATGATATAAGGGATTAAAGCTCTGTCAAAGACACGTGCTTCTTTCTTTGTTCCAAGTTCTTCAGTCTGAACACTTTCTTAAGTGTTAACACTTTCACTCAGTCTTAATCAGAGATTAAGATTATGTGGGACCTAACACAACATATACTCCCTAAACACTAGCCACTATAACAAATGAACAGGTGCAATCTACAATTAAGATGCCTTAAAATTGTCTAAAAGCATGGGTAATTCAGGGATGCCAGGCAACTAAATGGTAGCAATACTTTCACACCTTCTTAAAAAAAATATAGTAACCCTTTGGATGACCTTTTCAATGTACCTTCTTCCACAACTGAGCAGAAATCAATGGGTTTTTTTAAATGTATACTTAGAATGCAATCTTTCTGAATATTTACAATTCACCAGTCAAGTCTAGTACACATTAATGCCACTAGGATGACTAGACCCTTATTCACAATTTTCATAAATTTTGTTCTAATCTATGTCATCAAACAGACGTAAGATGTGGGTTTGTACCTGGAAATACAGGTTCATCAAAGTATTCTAATATTAATCCATGTTAAACAATATCACACTATATAAGCTTCCCAGGTGAACACCAACCCTGGCTCCCAAACTGCTGACAGCATAAGAAAACGTCCGTAATGTGAGAAAGTTGCCAGTTGATACACTTTTTTTTTAGGATGGAAACAGGGAGTCAACAAGCACCTGCATAGTTTAAGGTGAAGTTGAAGTACTTCAGTCACTAAAGTACTATTATATGCTTGATTTGCACACTGAAAAGCACAAGGTAAAATATTTTTTTTCAGTTCAGAGGTGTATTTTTTTCAGTTACATTTTGTCTTTCAATAGAAAAAAAATAAATTAATGTATATTTTGCAAAAACACAACAACCTCTTAAAACATCGTAAATGGGAGTTAGCAAGGCATTTGAACTGCCAGTGTTACCAAAACAGTGAAAGGGAACACACGATAAAGCAGCATGGCATGCAAGAAAATGTGCTGCCTTGAGATTTGGCTTTGCTTCCTTAATCAATCAGATGATAGCTTACATAGTTTCTAATGATTCGTGACTATACAAGGATGTGGAGTTAATACAGGAATGTGTGGTCTCAACACACCAAGATAGTGTCATTAGTGAAAAAGGTGGGAATAAGGGGTACCTCCTTCATCAGATGGCCTTGTTATCTCACTGCAGTAAGAGAAGGTAGGGTTCGTGTCAGAGCCATCTGATTTATAATCTCCCAAACTGGTAGAATGTAAGTACTGCTTACTGTAACGGCTTGCTCTTTCTACAAAGGTAGAAAGAAAAAATATCACAGTAAATAGGTGATAGAAGTGCAAATACAATCAACAACAAAACCCCCAACACTGCTGACCTTGATATGCATACACTGATGGCATTAAAATTAGAGAAAAGTAAATTGTTCACAATGTTTTATCCATTTTGATCACCACCAGTTCAAAAGGTTGCTTCAAAATCAAATACAGCTAAGCTTGTTCTCTGCTTTAAGATAGCAGAAATCAAGGTAGGATTGAGATACTGGAAAAATAAGGAATTGAGATGAAGCATATGAAAATTTCCAGTGGAAAACCAAAATGTTCTTTTATTCCAGCTGCATACAAGTGCATGTGGAAATACTACTGTATGACATTCAAAGGAATATTTAAAAGTTCCACTAGTAGTAGCAAAGAAAATACATGTGCAAAACTAAACATTCAAAATAAACACTTGTGGGGGGTGTGGGGGGTGGACAACAGTCCCAAAACTTCTAGAGCCAAATTATCGCTACCTATTATTACATTACTTTCTCCGCTTTTCCATCCACCCTTAAATTAGGAACACCTTGCAGTTGCAAACAATAGCACAAGGTATAATATCGCATGGCCTATAAGCAAAAAGTGCATAGAAAAGAAGTCAACTTCATAAATAGGCCACCTTCTATATTTCTGAAACTTTAGTAAGGTCCAACTATTTTAAAATTCTATTTATAGTGAGGACCAAGTAGGTCAATGCTTTTTCAGTGACTACTTGTAAGTGGTATGAATAACTGTTGTTTATGATAAGATTTATTTCACTATTTCTTATCTGTACATGTGATTACAGCTGAAGTTCTTATAAAACACCACTTTTAAAATACTACAGTTTTATATATGAAAACATAAAACATATGGCTGGCACATTGACTTGAAAATTTACTGTATCAACTTAGTTTCATAAACACAGAAAGCTGAACTAGGGAAAAGTCAGGATACAAGCAATACCAGAAAGCATATGCAGACTCCTAGACTGAATATTGTCCTCCAGAGGATCAATGTCGAAGATGGAGCCAGGATCTGTGCGCCAAACTTTAAGATCTTTTCCCAAAGCACAGAAATTATAGGACAGACAAACAACAAAGGAAGTAAAAGCATGAAAGTTATGAGTTTTAACAATCAGCAACCAATTTCTTTCATGTAGAAATTAACCAAAATATCTAGATACTCGCCTGAAAGGATCAGAAAGCATTAATCTCCCGCTTAAAAGAACTTAGTGCATTCATTTGAAGTGTTGACAGTATGTTAAGGAGATTTTTTTTCTCCCAGTTTTTGTTTTCCTTTTCTAAATATGACCATTGTATTTTCTTAAGTCTAACTAATTGGAAACAAATTATCACATACCACCGCTCTTTTCCACTAGCAAAACCAAAATCATCAGAGCTACAAGATTATTTCCTCAGTTCACCACCAGCATCCTTCCTCCATGGAGATGCCGCAGTATGTAAACCTATAGCTGACAGTTACCAGTATACATCTCTACAGCTGACAGCGGCACTTTAGGCCCTTCTTTTAATACAGCAGAGATCAAGTCAGATTAACAAGGAGAATCAGGGGCATAGCTCATCTTACACAAAATAAATTTCTATAAGTTGCTCAATTCATATAAATTGTAAAAGCAAAAGTATCTATCTTTCTTAATTAATACAACAAATGGACTAGGGTGACAAATTCAGCTGTAGAAATCTTCATTGTTGACAACTACAGCTGGGCAAAATGAAGCTCCCCCTTGACCATGAATCCAGTTGTGGGCTCCCCAGTTCAAGAGGGACAGGGAACTGCTGGAGAGGCTCCAGCTGAGGGCTGCAAAGATGATGAGGTGACTGGAGCGTGTCCCTGATGAGGAAAGGCTGAGAGAGCTGGGCCTGTTCAGCCTGGAGCAGAGAA
>JAVJGJ010000047.1:71071466-71100312 GCA_035590215.1 Microhierax caerulescens | reverse complement strand
ACTGGGACAGGCTGCCCAGAGAGGCTGTGGAGTCTCCTTCCCTGCAGACATTCAAAACTTGCCTGGACACAATCCTCTGTAACCTGCTCCAGGTGAACCTGCTTTAGCAGGTGTTGGACTAGATGATCTCCAGAGGCCCCTGCCAACTCTGACCATTCTGTGATTCTGTGATCTTAACTAATAATACCCTTTGTCTTTCAAATATCTAAGTTTCCTGGGACACAGAAGTACTGTTGATCCACTACCCTACTATCAAAAAGCATTTTTGGAATTCAGTGGGTGGATTCAAAACCAGCAGTAATCGTAAGATCTTCAGCTTGAATTCATACAGATAAGTTATTAATATCTCCTGAATCTATGTATCTGAACAGGATACTAAAAGAAAAAAGACCCCATAAAAATTAATTAATTTTATATTTGAGTTTAAGTTATAAACACAGCAAAAAAGTGAGTACAGATTCAGCCATGTTTTTAATAAACTTTTAACAAATATTTACAGTGTTGTATAAGAAGAGGCTTACAACAAATGCAGAAGCATCTACAGTGTAAACATGAGATCAGCTCACATCAATCCAATATATACAATTCATATAGGCAGAAGTGTTGATCTGCTCTGGGGCAGGAGGCTCTGCAGGGGGTCTGGGCAGGCCGGGCCCATGGGCCAAGGCCAGTTGTAGGAGGTTCAACAGGGAGAAGTGCCGGGTCCTGCACTGGGGGCACAACAGCCCCCCACAGTGCTACGGGCTGGGGAAGGGTGGCTGGAGAGCTGCTGGACAGTGGAGGACCTGGGGCTGTTGGTCAACAGCCGGCTGAACATGAGCCAGCAGTGTGCCCAGGTGGCCAAGGAGGCCAGTAGTGTGGCCAGCAGGGCTGAGAGAGTGACTGTCCCCCTGTACTTGGCACTTGGGTGTGGGACTGCACCTTGAATACCATGTTCAGTTTTGGGCCCCTCACTGCAAGAAAGACGTTGAGGTGCTGAAGCGTCTCCAGAGAAGGGCAATGAAAATGGTGAAGAGTTTAGAACACAAGTCCTGTAAGAAGCTGCTGAGGGAACTGGGGTTAATTAGTCTGGAGAAAAGGAGGCTCAGGGGAGACCTTATCATACTCTGCAACTGTCTGAAAGAAGGTTGTAGCAATGTAGGTGTTTGTCTCTTCTCCCAAGTAACAAGTGATAGGATAAGAGGAAACAGCCTTAAGTTGCACCAGGGGAGGTTTAGATTGGATATTAGGAAACATTTCTTCACCGAAAGGGTTGTCAAGCACTGGAACAGGCTGCCCAGGTATATGGCTGAGTCACTGTCCCTGAAAGTATTTGAAAGACATGTAGATGCAGTGCCTGGGGACATGGTTTAGTGGTGGACTTAGCAGTGCTAGGTTAACAGTCTAACTTGATGATCTTAAAGGTCTTCTCTGACCTAAAGAATTCTACAATACCTGCTATGTCTAAAAATGTAATAATCATTAAATCTCTCCAAACAAGTTTAAAATAAAACTGTGATGTAAAGTACAATCAATAAAGTACAAATCTACCAGATCACACCTTCTTACTAGTGGTTTGCTTCTTGGGCAAACCTGTCTGCAAGATTTAATCAATGCATTGGAAGTGGAAAGAGTATCTGTCCTCCCAGCTTGGCCCTTTTGCTTGTTTGAGTGGTACCAGGCTAAATAACAGGTTAGTATGTAAAGTGGGACTGTGGAGACCCCAAGTATGTCATGTTTCAAATTATTAATAGTCTAGAGATAACGGAAAGAACAGACAGAGGTAATAAAACAAATCCCATAGCTTTAGAGTATGTCCAGTGTATGCACATTATGTGTTTTCTACTGCAACTCCCATAAGGTGAGGCACAGAACTAACTCCCTCTTGACAAGATGAATAAAAGGCAATGCAAAGTCTTTTGTATAGGCACAGAACTAACTCCCTCTTGACAAGATGAATAAAAGGCAATGCAAAGTCTTTTGTATCTTATGTAATCCTATGATAAACTACTCCTAACAGTAATGAATTATGCAAGTACATAAAGCATGGACAGGTATGAAAGAGGTGGAGGAACTGGTGAATGCCCAACTTCTCCTGTTTGATCACACCTTAGTAAATAAAAATATAGTAAGTACAGCTTCATGGCAGCATCAATGCAGCAGCCACTGATTTGTACTGATTTTATCCATCTCTGTAGTCTGAAATAACATGTTTTAGCATGGTTAAAACTAGTACCTATTTTCCAAAGCAAAGGCATTAATTTTAGCAATCAGGCATTTGAAAAAGTTGTTACAGCTTCACCAATACTTTGAAAACCAACCAGATGGGCTCTAGCACAGAGATATGTTCCCTAAGTGGCTGAACAACTATCAGCTAGGAAAAACTCAGGAGAGTCATACTTGTTTTTTTCAGCCTGCGACCTTTTTTCTAGTTGCCAAGGACATTCCATGAGCAGGTAGCTCACTGTTTCTTTTTAAACAAGCAGATATAATTGCAGTTCACTCTGAAAAAGCATTAGCTGAAATATCACTGGGTATTAGGCTCACAGGTTTGTCATGACCTCTTTAAATAGTTGCACAATTTTTACTGTTTGGTGGATATCTGGAGTTAAGAATTCCTGATTTTTTTTTGATACTGGAGTATTTTAAAGAAATAAACAGTACTTATATTTCAGTTACTTTCAGCACAAGAATTTATCTTAGGCATGTTCTTAATCCTAATTGTTTGTGCAGCAAGACTTCAGCTATTGAACACAGAATTACACACGAATCTTACATAGGGCTACAGCACATGTGCAATGCAGTACAGAGTAGGAGGTTCAAAGTATGCACTAAGGAGCATATTGCAAACTGTATATTAAACTGCAATTTTGCAGGAGCTTTTCTCTTTCTCTGGATGCACCACTTCTAGCTATGGAAGTGAGTTCAAGTGCTTGGGTCTCTACAGATGAGGAATTTCTGGTCAAGTTGTTGCCCTAGATCTAGGATGTGTGATCCTCTGAGACGAGCATGGTTTTAAAAGCACCAGTACCTTCCCCAGGCAGAGCTCTCTGAACACTGAGAAATCCCTTCTGATATAAGTCTGTAGCTACAGACACATAAAAGGTGGCTACAGAAAAGGAAAGAATTATGTTTCTTTATGTGGTGAAGACTCATTTGGAAACTTTAAGGAAAAGACCGAAGAAGCATCCACCATGAATGATACAGATAAAAGTTAACCTTGCTTTAGGCAGGAGGATGGACTATATAATCCACCAGTTAGTCCATTTGACCTGCCATTTCTCTGATTTTTGAAAGGCAGATTTAAAGTCAACCCTTGCTATTATTAATACATATGAAGGATTTTAGAGTGCTATCTCAGCATGTTTTCCCATATGTAAATCCTCTGGGGTCTACACAGTTGTAAAGCACAGAAAACCAGAAAAAGGATACACCAAAAGAAAAGGAAAGGAGAACAAAAAAAGTCAGGTTACCATTTCCTTTGCCATAGCAGGCTTGATAACTTCTAAAAGATTTCAGATATCTGTTTTGATTTTGAAAGTGTTTATTACGAATACCCCAAATGCAATCTTAGTGCACTACTTTCCGCCTACAAAACCAGTCCATATTCTACCCCCTGAATACCTGGTGTTATCTTGGACCATCTTTCAGAACGTCGCTTCTGAACACTAGTGTTTGGCTTATCAGAGATCTAATGAGTTACTGATGAATTACAGCTTGAGGTATTTTGAAAGCTGTGTGAAATTCTAAAACATACCAAAGAGGTAAATGGAGCATGTGCAGCTCTGAAGAAACTGCTGACTGACAGAAGAGGAAAATCTCAAACTGGTCTGCAACATTTAAACACTGAAATTTTTGAGAATCACAGCTTTAATCCTCTCTTTTCTGTGCAAAATGAAGATTATTGCAGATATTCTGGCCTTTCTTGAAGAGTCAAAATTCAAACTTCAAGTAATAGCAATGACTATCCATATTTTTACAAAAAAGTACGGAGCAAATGATAATGTATCTCCCATTCATTCCTATTATTACTTTTCTAGAAGCTGGCATTGAACCAGTAGTTCAACACAAGATTCACGCTGAGAAAAGAGTGAAAATGAAATCAGGGAGTACTTTTTCTTGGATATAATTGAGAACACAAGCAGAGGCTTTCATCGTGCCCACAGCGTTTTCAATAGCAATGGTATTTAGCAACTTACCAACAATTATTCCAGGTCTTCTATCCATTTCAACAATATGTGGATGTACACCTTTATATGCTGCATCACTCACAATTTGGGTGTTTTTCCGCACCCGTTCTGTTATAGGATCATCTACCACTGGGGTAAAGCCTCTTCCCTTTGTCTTCTCAAAATCTTCATGGTATTTTACCTAGAAAAACAAGAAGAATTACATTTTTTCCCAAGCCACAACTGGCACGAAATGGTTATTCTATGTAGGAATGCATATGTGTTTGTTTTAGGAGGCACTTAATGTTCTTTGGGTTTTGCATCGTAATAGAATTGTTACACACATGAGATAGGCTGGATGGCCAGCCAAGTCTTTTCCATCTCACTAACTTGATCTCCTGATATTTTATTACCATTTTTGCATTTATTTTCCCTTGCCCCTGAATTAGGCATTAACTCAAGCAGCAAAGCATCATCTTACAGTCACACAGGAGTGAAAAAACCCTCAGGAGGTCATCTGGTCCATTCCCTTCTCCTCTAAGAGAGGATAGTTCTCTACCAATGTAGACAACTACATCTGTCAGTAAAAAACATTCCAGCAGTAATTGTTCTAAAGAAATCAAGTATTTTCATTCACTAGGAATTTTGATTATACGCACAGTTTCATACAAAAGGTACTCTTTTGTTCTTTTGTTTTATCATATGCCAGCTGGCTTTAAACATAAGTTTTTAGGAAGAATTGCAGTTATTCTAAGCAGCTTGCTCAAAAAAAGAAAAAAAAAACCTCAACCGGAACATTAGGGTAGAAAGTCTTATATAACCAGGTGTTGGAACAAAAACAGTATTAGTATGAGTTATAAAGGTAGTACCCCCAATTATGCATATTTACTTTTTAAATAGTCTTAATCATCAAATAATTAAACTGACAAACATTCTCACACAAGCAAATGCACACAAAACAACTCATTCCAGGTCAAAAGTCACATAGAAACCAGGAACGTGCACAGGCACAAGGTGAAGTGTGTCACCTAATCCAGTCAAACTGTGATGCTCAAATGAGGTGTGTACTTTTTTGAAGGAAAAAAAAACCAAACCAAACAAAATAACAGACATTTAACTGTTAGAAAACTGTTTATTAGTATTTTGAAAATGGTCATTACAGTCATATGCAGTTAGCAAACACTCCCTCAACAGGCATAAGAAGAAAATATTCTTTCCATACTTAAGCAGAGAGTTTCATTAGTTACCTATATTAATGGAAGGGAAAATCCAATGGAAGTCAAGTGCCATTCCTTAGCATACTCTAGTTATAGGAAGAAAACACCCTACCATTGAGATGTTGTTTTGTGTTTCTTTGACATGCCTTAGCTCAGGTGTGTCTAGAAGCACACTACATCTACCTTTCATCTGCCTCTGATCACTGCTGTACTTGACCTGCAAAACAGCAACAACAGCACACAAAGTTTTTGTTCACAGTAGAAAGGATGGTGAGAATCACACCATACAACGGTATCCTTTCCAAATCACAATGCCCAACATTTTTCTTGTTTCTTTCTTCACATTCATTTCCTAATAACTTATTTCAGAGGGAGGATACAGATTAGCTAGTATTTTGGTAAGGCCAAAGGGCACATTTATTCCATCAATCACTTTAAAAAAAAAAAAAATTACCTGAAAGCTGAAACCCTTGATTGTCTAAATTACTTAAGTTAAATAATTAATTTATCAACTGAAAAAAAAGATGAATAATAGGAAAACACCACTCTGACTTTGACATCCTTAAAACATATTTGTATGGCTGATGATAAGCTATTTTCTTATTACCCAGGCATACCCAGATTCTATCCTCAGTCTGCTTCTAGGTTGGGATTAGATGAGAACCCCTGAGTTCCTAGGGAATTCAATCCTTACAAGTGGGTTAGTCTTTGGCAGCCTTCTTACTTCTATTCAGTAGTCTTGGCTAGCAGCACCAAAAGCAACATGTCAAGGACAAATCTAAATATGCTGCTTTCAAAGAGAACATTTGGGCTCTGTGTTCTGTGTATCAGTAAGTGCAGAACCTCCTATGTCACATTTCTCCTAATTAGCTTCTTTTGTGGCATTTTACAGACTTATAATGATGCAAGGTTAATTATTTCTTTAACACAAAAAAGCCAAAAAAAAACACACTCAAAATTCTAAAACAGTAGTCAGTCCTACTTGTTGGTTCTAGAGTGAGTACTCTTATAGCTTCTTCTGGCTGGTTGAATGTGGCTGCTAATGGAGTTTCTTAGCTCCTACGTTGCATTGTAACCTGTGCACTGAGTGTTAGTAAATATTTTAGATTTACCTATATATTCACAATCAAAGTATTACCTCTCAAATCAGTTGTGCAAATCTATTTCAACACGCATTTGTGATGAGAGAAACCAAGTACTGAAATTGTCTAACCCTCCTTAAAATTACATATTAGCTAAGCACCACATACCTATGAAAATATGAGCTTTGGTGTCTATGATTCATAGGTAAGTTTGAAGTAATGTACAGAGAAACAGAAATATGACACTGCATATTCTTCAAACTCTTCTAAATTAAACAGTAAATTTTCTTAGCAAATATATTCAGCTATATATGCTTTTGAACATAAGGCATTTTTCTGGACAGAATAATTAAAATATAGTTTGGTTTTCACCTTCTTCTCATTAACACAGAGGAGTATTTATACCTGTAAATCTTGAGAAACAACGTGAAAGAGTCACCTGGAAAAAAGCACTTCATTTTCAGAAATAAATTATTTAAAGTCTAGAATTGTTGCAAAGTTTTCCTCTTATTTTTAACTATGCACCTCAAAACTAATTGACTTTGGTAAACATGCACAAGCATTTTAAGAACGTACTTAAGACATATGTAGTTACAAGTCCAGATTTGTTTCTCTATCCTTGGATGAATCCTCTGACATATCCAACCTACTTTACTTTTCACTCCTACACTCAGTACTAAAGTGTTCACTACTATTAATTCTCTTCTGTCGCCCTGAAACAGTGGCTCTGCGTGAAACCTGTTTTATTTACCATCTGCAAGGGCTTTGTCACTGATGTTGTTTCAGTGTTGAGGACACAGGCTATAATGTAACTAGTCTGGTCCCTTTACTTCACCATGCTATTTTGACTTTTTCCTTATTATTTCTTATTAGAACCCTCTGCTGCTTCGTACACCACTGTAGTGGCCATTAAGAAAAAAAAAAGTATTATCATAAAAGCCAATAAAAGTATAGTATTTCACTCTTTAGTATTTATTTAGGACTATTCTGGTCTAACGTAGGTGGCACATCACAGAGTGGAATGGATGAATATATGCTTCTGTGCTTTGAATCATAAAAAACAGAATTTGCACTAAATTCTTATTTCCTTTGATTTTTATCGTCATTTACTCCTGCAATCCAGCAACTAAAACCTGGTAACAAGAGACAAAGATTCTTGAAAGAATGACTGACCTCTACTGACTCTCCCCTTGAAAAATACTGGCACCAACACCACCACTTACTTTTTTTGCAAGAACAATCAAGCAAGTCTGAATGTTTTTGTTGCCCTGATGTGCAGTGCATTTACTCAAAGGATAAAAGAAAAATAAAAATCCATTCAGTGCATAATGCAGTTGGAGTCCTTTGACACGTCAAATCTAAGTGGAAAAGCATATCCTTGTTATATTCCAACAATGACTGAAAATCTAAATGACAAAAAGATTCAAACAACTTGCCGAGCTGATATTGTCTTGATTCTTCTTGACTCTCTCCATCTCAGGAGTGACACTCACAGCAGTAGCTTTGCCAGGCTGTTCTCTGTAGTGAACCTATTATTTAACAGAATGAAATGGTACATACTATTTCAGCAAAAGCAGTATCATATTGCTTTACATAAATCATACATTTTTAAAAGGTCATCCAGGAAACAACTGAAAAGCTAAAATGCATTTCAAGTTTATTTAGTTATAGAACTGATTTTTGAAGCATAACCTTGAATTCTTTCTGTATAGTTTTCTTACTGATGCATTTGTGTGGGTATATACACACATATGCACACAACATCTCAACGTTTACCACACTGGCCCTTGGCTGTATACAGAAGTACCTTATATTTCGAATGGGGTAAGCCACAAATAATGCAATAAAGTCAAGCAGAGCACATGAAAAATTGAATTTCAGCAATGCCCACTGTAAATGTATATTTGTTGAGACACAGCAATTCCATAAGAATACCATCCGTGTTCTAGCTTTTATACTCTATATATTCAAAGGTGATTAAACACAGAGGGTGCAATACATCAGACAACTGCCAATTGAATCCAACTGCCTAAATTTCACCATGTGCTTACTTAAATATACTGTAGGAATATCCCCTCTATTACTTTTTAACAAAATGCACTTGTAGCAATGACACGTTAATCAAATGCATACTCGAGGCAGGATCAGTATATAAAGCGGATGAAGGATAGGACATGGCATTGACAGACCAATCAGTCTAATGTTAACCCTGGCCCCAAATACAGGGAAGTCAGACAGGGTTAACATTTAGTCAATAATTAGAGATCCTGGCATGATTTATGCCAATCCACATGTAAAATGTGGGGTTAGTATACAACCCCACACACCTTTTTTTTTTTTAATAAGCTCTTAGTTTTGTGTGATAAGGATAGCTGTGCTGATACATTATGCTCATAATCCTGCAGTGCGCTGCGGCAGTAACACACATACTGTTCAAGCAACTGTCTTCCCACACAACACAGTTTCAGTCTGTCTACATCAACATATAATAACTGAAAAATTAATGTCTTATTAAAATTATGGTAAACTGTCAAATGGATTAAACTTGAACACTGACATTTGTAAAGACAAAATGATTATTCAAGACTTAACAGGACACAGATTAAGAAATCTGCAGGACATAAAAACTGCTTAAAGGTAAACAATGATGTGAGCAGAACAACTACACAGAGTGGCTTGAAACACTTGGGAAAACAGGTTGGTTTGAACAGTGTGTATTTTAGGAGAGCTAGATTTATCAACAAAAATCCAGGAATAAATAGCATATGCTTAGGTTAGAGGGATAGTACTCTTGAAAACTGTAACTATAAATTAATTTGGGGAACGCAGCAGATAACACTGCAGGGAAACTCCATAGCTATTCACAGCCCCGTGAAATATGGCTGCTGATGGCTGTTCCCAGTGAGAATGACTGGTCTCTCAAAGACTTATTAACAGAGTACAACTTCAACAATGCAGGAAGGCAGCAGTGTGCTCCAAAAGTCTTTGCCTTCTTCCCTGCGCTCCTGCAAATGATATGACTTTCTAACGGTTATGTGAAACATTAAATACTGAACTCTGATAGAAAGGGTACTGAGGAACCAGAAAGAGACAGGTAAGAGAGCTGGAGTTTGAGTACAACCATAGCCACTATTTCACAAAGCCAAGAAAAGGAAAGGAAAAGGACAAAAAAAAAAAAAAATAAAGGCTGGAAAAGGATATTCTGTTAAAAAAAATAAATAATAATCTGTCAAGATTTCCTGCAAATATCCAAGGCAGAGAATAACATTTCAAAATATCACTGCCATTTCTTTAACTGAGTATGTGATACTTCACATGCCATTTCCCAAATCAAGCAACAGCTTTTCACAGTTGTTTCCTAAAAGAGGGTTTTCAAGTAATTCCATTACTGGCCCCACACCTAACTTAGCAAAAGGCACAGCTTCTGGAGGCAAACCTCTGTACTCATCATCGGCACCCAAAAATTATACAAAGGATTAAACAAGAGCAACTTCCCATGCTGACATTCTCTTGATTCCTCTTGACTCTTTCGATCTCTGGGGTGATGCTCACAGGTGTAGCTTTGCAGAGCTGTTCTTTGTACTGAACCTAGCAAACATGGCAGAAGATATTACACAGAGCGAATCCAAGTAACAGAACTACAACAGTGTGTTAGACATCATTAAAGAGCACACTGCATTTGGATGGAAAATACCACTCCTTTATAAACACTCACATCTTCCCACATGACACTTAGTACTCACCCTCTTGCAGTTGTTCTATTTCAGACACAGACGACTGATACCTCAACAGGAATACTTCACACTCATTGATATTAATTAAAGTGCAAGGCTAAGAAGTTTCCATTTTACCATTAATTGATTAAATTAGTCTTTGTGGACGAACAGAAACTAGCACAAACGCCATAGACATTCACTGAGGCACAAACACATTTAATACAGCAGAGAGAAGTGTGCAGCAATGAAAATGGGGCACACATTGCTAATATTCTTCTGGTTTTCCTTAACTCTCCTTAGTTCAGGTGGATCAGAAATAGTTGTTGCATGCTGGATTTCTTCCTTGTATTTAATCTGCACAATAAATATTACAAAATGTTAGCAATTTAAAGAAGATACAAACACTAAAACAGAGGAAATATTTTTGTCATCTCTCCCTTACACATACTACACAGTGAGAGCACACTTATCAGTGCTATTGGCCTAAAAGGGAAGCGTTATATTTCATTTCTGAAACAGGCTGCTAAGGTCTCCAATGCACCTTGTTTGATACAATGCAGCAGCGCATGTAAGAAGCCTAGTATCCTAAAACTCTTACAGTGGAAATAAACATCACATGGAATTGTGGCTATCTTCATGATAATTGGGATTCTGCATATACTACTTGGAGATCTGCATCACTCTCACAATGACTTGATCTTGCTGTCATCTTGCTATGGAGACTGACAGTCCATTTCATAAATGGAACATTTCACAGATGTATTCTTGAAAGTGTGGATGACTTCAAAGCTTCCTTCAAGTTTTCTAAAAGCACACACAGACACATCAGGGAGAATGCAGATGTTTGGATGGATGATGCCTTTGAAGAAGCTGTCAGATATTTACTACTGTTTTGCCACATTTAATCTCTTCTAAACAGCAGCATGTTTGGATATTGTACACTCGACAATTTGAAAGATGCACAGAACTAGAATTTCTTCAGTTATGCACCATATGTACCAAAACTGGAATTCAACTTAATGAGAAAGAATTCTAAGGTTAAGTAGATGTGGTACTAAAGAGAAAAGCACCATATTTTCTGATTTTCCATATGCTATCCAAAAGGGTCTTGGACAAATCTGTGCACTGTCTTTGTCTTACTGTCTGTTATGACATACTTGTCCAGTACTCAGCACATTCAGCTTCAAATCTCTTATGCCACCATTAAATAAACAATACTTGTAGACCATGCCATCCTTTACAGTGATGGTATGCTTTCTTTTTCTTTACAGTAGTAATAAAGCAGTGAAATTCACAAAACATTCAAAACTATCTGTGCTGTGATACATAACAGTTGGAAACATTTTTCATTAGCAAGACTCAAGGAAGGAAAAGTACTTCAGGAGCAAGGAAACAGTGTAATGAATCAATTTGTACAGTTTTACATTAATGTGGCATACAAAACTTCTGTTAAATACATTTTAAGGCTGCAAAATCAAAGACTCAAAAATCAGAAAATGATGCAATTAACCTAAATGTAACCTTAGCTTTGCCCCTTGGACCTATGTGCTCCATATACAGTTTTAAATATATTTTATACAACTTCATTTATTTCCTCTTGAAGTGCTTCAAAACCTTCTTTATCTATTACAAAAAAAACAGGTTTTTTGCCTCATTCATTACACATATTCAATGACCCTTACTTAGTGAGTAGTTTGCATGTGGACCATGACTGATGGGGTTTTTTAACTGGTCTAATGTCCTGGTTTGTTGACAGAATTACTGATTTCTTCAGGAACTTTTCTATGCTGCTCCTTGCTATAGCATCTGAGTTTTTCACATACATTAATTCAGTAATTTTGCTGTGAAATGAGGAAAAAGGGAATTGTGACAAGTAAAAGTACTATTTTTACTATAGAGCACAGACAAGTAACAGCTAATCTAGCTACATAATTTTAAAAAACATGGGATCATACAGCACCTGCATTCAAATGAGAATTCTCATTCAACTGTAGTTCATAAAATAAAAAGCCAGAGCAGGTCCGCCTCGTGGGTAAGTATAAAATCATATCCTTTTGCAACGGATCATCAGGTCTAGACACAGGGACTTGCATTCAGGTTCTTGATTTTGAGTATTGACTTTGTGACCTTAATAATATTCAGTAAAGGTACCTCCTGGGGAGGCAACTTCTCATGATTTAAAAAAACTACAAACATTTTTTCTTGTGCCTTCATCTTAAGTCCCTTGTGGTTTGGTTAGATTGACTGCACAGACCCATGAGAACAATCATCACCTCCATGAACACCATCATAAAGAAAAAATACTTGACCAAGGGTACCTCAAATACACACTGATCACAAGGGAGTTTAGACTCATCAACCTTGGGTTCTGTTTCAGCTCTTCTGGAAGGAAGCACCTATGCACAGGAGCACATCGCTCCGCCTGTCCTTCCCCACAACTGGCCTGCCCACTTTGACCAAGCCCCTCTACACTCAGTTCCTCACCCCTAGCCTCTTTATTCCCAAATCCACTGTACCAAATGTTGCTTAGTAGATAATTTTCAACTCTCTTCAAGACATGGTACCTCTGCAGAGCCCCAGATCTTTTAACACAGACAAAACAACTTGTTTTTCTCTAAGCTCAAACTTGGAAGCTGCTCTAGCTGAAAATTATAAATAAATAAATAAACCTAAACCAGCCCAAAGCACAGACCAGGAATGGAAAATTTCAGTTCAGACAGTTTAGGACTGGCAGAAGTACTAAACCACTGGAAAAAAAAAGGTCTTTTAATAGAGACTATTAGGTAAGCTTAAGAATTGGCAGTGCTACTAGTCCTTAAAATGATTCAAAATGTCTGTTGCTTGAGTTTTAATCAGACCCCAGCTTTGTGGTGGTGACTGACACATCACAGGAGTTTCCTCATGGATTTCACACAAAAATACAATTACAGTCTTCCTCCAAAAGCCTCCTTCCTAATGCTGCGTCCAGCCCTGCCTGTCCCTCAACATAAACAAGTTTTGAAAAATATCTTTATTTATTTCTATCCTCTTGGTTCAGATTCAGTTACAGCCCATGGGTGTGATGTTTGCTTTTAAAGCTCTGGGAGGTCTTGACTCCAACTATTTAGGAGGCTGCTTCTTCCAAACAAATCATCACAACAAGTGAGATGAACTCAACCTCCTTGGCTGTCACCACCTTGTTTTTTAGAATCTGAAAATAGACCATTCTGATCTTTCTTTCCTATATCCGTCACCTGGAAGAATTTGATCACTTTCAGAACATGATGCAATGGACTTTTTTGTATGGTTTGGTAGTACAGTGAGTGTTATGGTTTGGTGTTCTGGGATTTTTTGCACGGTAGATATGTTCCACATTCATTTCATAGCTTCATTTAGCTCAGCAAATAGTTTTAAAGCTGTCCTAAGTCCTTCTGGCTAAATTCAAAGATATGTGTTTAAATCTAATGGAGTCAAAAGTGGTGTAATTTAACCTTCCTTTGGGACGCCTGTAAATTGCACAGTATAACTTCCCTCTTACTGAACAGTATCATTTCCCTCTTACTGACAGAGAATTTAAAACTTTCTTGCACGTTGCCCTTAAATTCTCACTATTCTCACTATTAATAATTATTATACAAGACTTAAGTAATCACAGGTACACTACGTGTAATAAATTATCTTTTGTAAAATACTAACTCTACACACAGACTAGCAAGGAAAAGGCCATGCTACTTATACCACTTAAGCACCAATGCCTGTTGAGTTTCTCCTGATATGCTTTTGTTCAAGCATGTTTACTAGCATACTTATCCACCTTTCATTTTCCTCTCTTCACCACTGTTTAGGATTTCTGAAACAGAAAGAACACTGTATGCTGTTTTTCCATTTCACTCTGAAAGGTATTGAGAAAAAGCATTAGAGCAAGACTACTCCTAAATATGTGCAAGTGCCTCTGTGTGTGGGTATGTCTATCCTTTGTTTGGTGACTATGCTGTAGTCACCAGCAATCAAATAGGTAACAGGAGATTAGGGTTTTTTTTATAGAACACCAGTCAAATCCGGCTATAAAACCCCAAAACCATAATTGCACAGGGGTAGGGGTGTTGGTGGGGAACAAATAAAGAAATACAACAACAGAAAAACTCCACCATCAAATCAAGAAAGCCTACAGCTTCCCAACCAGAAACACTATTTCAGGATCTAGGACACAATAGCTTGCACTGAATCTTCTAATTGCACTGTGACTCAGAATGAGAAGATGAAAAGTGATGGATGAAGCAGAGAATTCCAAAGTATGAGTTTTTCAAAATGTTACGGAAATTCTCTACCTGGTCTTACTTTGGTGGGAAATGCGGTATTTAACATTACTCAGCAAATGAGGAAATCCTAGTACAAGAGGTGTCCAGAGTCCCTAATTTGGATTTCAGTGCAATCTAGTATGATGTCTTTGTGTTACTTTCAAGCTTTACTTTTAAAAAATCATCTAATTATCAGAAAAGTCATGTCACAAACATAGAAATGACCCCAGAGGACTCCACAACAAAAATTCCAAACAAGTGAACAATGCAGTTACAAGTGTTTTCTAGCTTGGCAGTCACTTTTCTACTTTTTCCCAAGTTTTGCAATATGGTTACCAGAAGAACATGTTCTACTGGTAGAAAACCTCATTTTGATGTTTTATTTTTAGTTGCCATTGAAGTGCCAAAGACATTGGGCATCCATAGATGAACATCAATCCAGAACCAGTCTCATCAGAACCACAGATCAATTTGTCATCAGCACGTAGAGGCACAAATCCTCCACCTTTTCATATAGCTCAAGTCTGGACATAATGTTCCTCTTCTTGAAGTGCAAACTGTACCAACCCCTATGTGATACATGCAGATTCTACAGGAACTTTACAGATTTTCTTTATTTGTGATATGATATTCTTCTAAATTGCAAATTAAAACTGCTGTTCAGCCTCTCATATCAAGAAATACATTTCATGTTTCTCACTGCTGAAAGACAAAATAATTTCCTCAAATATTTAATTACATTTTTTTCCTATTTTTCATGATGCTTCAATTTGAAGCTCTACCTTTGGACACAGAAGAACTACACTAAATAGAGTAAAGCATTTGAATGAGATGTGTGATACAAAACCATAGAATTTTTAGTAAACAAGATGGAAAAAAAACCCTTACCACTGTTTATTCCCATAAGAATAATTAATGTTAATAACACTTACCGAACTAATATTCTGTTGATTTTTCTTTACTCTTTCAATCTCTGGAGTCTCTTTTACAGCTGTACCAGCTTCTACTTCCTTCTTATAAAACACCTTCATTTCCCCAAAAGAAAAAGTAATTATGAGACTGTTAGCTATGCAAGTACAAGTTCTCATAAAAGGGCTGGGCTATTTTCCAAGTTCCAAATTGGTCTGACTATGAATCTTGCTAAGAAAGCAAATACTTCAATATTTCATAAATCAGACTAATTATCAATAACTATAACAGCAGTCTGTTTCTTTTCAGCTATAACCCACATAATCTATTATCATCCTTTAGACTGACCTCAAACATTTCTAAGTATTTGTAGTAATAGTTTTAAGTTTGGAAAAACTACAAATTAGATCAAAATCTATAGACGTTTATAAATGCAACTTTATGCTTGAGTAATCTCATTCATTTCAATGTAATTGAACATGCATGAACATGCAAGATTTGAATTGTTTTTTTAATCTTCAGATCTTAAAATGCTCTGAGAAGTGTACAGATATGATTATTTCTAATTTAACAAACTAGAAAATTGACATATTCATGACATAATAACCAGTACAGCCAGAGCTATAATCCAAGTCACGCAATTTTTGACTGGTTCAAGACAGAAAGCTGAGGACTGCATCTAAAATCAAAGCTTGCTTCTGAAAAGATACACATGCTGTTTTTCTCTCTATTTCAATTGTTTCAGTAAATGATAAAACACAAAGCGCATCAGTAGAATCAATCATTCAAAGTTACTGAAAAAGATGGTAAATAACTGCTCCACAAATTACAAATGTGGCTATAATTTAAGTAACCATGGAGCACTAGTTCACGCTGCAGAACTCCTAAAGAAGTTTTATTTGAATTTCAGTATTCAGTGTCATAGCTGTTGCCATTCCAGTAAGTATTTCCAGACTGATCCTCGAGTTCATAAAATAAATCTTTACCATTTAGTATTTTTGCCTTCCTTAAACCAAGATTTATTTAACTTTTTTTAACCTACCAATAAACTTTAAACACTCAAACATCATTCTTGATGCATTTCTCCTACTTCCTTGAAGTCCTCTGTAACCTAGGGTGACTAGTACTGCCAAATATTCTAGAAGAGAGTGGGTTATTTATGTCCACAACTCATTTTTTAAATATTCAGAAAAACTTTAACAATTTAAAATTTTATTTTATCATGTGAGAACATAAACAGTTTATAAGTAAGAACCTGAACATTTTTTCTGCACCAATACGTCAGTACAAGGTGGAAAGTTTTACATCATGGACTGAACTAAAACACACTTTCCTCCTCTATCAAGGAGGGAATGGTAAAAAATGTTGGAGTCAGAAATTTTTCTATGAAAAAGATGACTGTGCAGTAAATATCCTATTGTAAATCATCTGCTAAATCAGCTAGTGAGCTAAAAGCAGCAGTGCTCTTATTTGCAGAGCTAGTCACTTTTTTGTTCCTTAAGGCAGGAAAATACTTGAGATAAAACCCAAAAATCAGAAGTCTATTAGGGGTCTTTGATTATTTCACATTGGAGCTGCTCCCAGCTATGTCTTAACTTAGTAAAAAGTAACCTACCTTTATAATCTAAATTACACAGAATGCTGACAGATTAAAAAAACACACAGAGAAAGGAAAAAAATCATAATTCAATCAAAGCTATAAACTGCTTTCCTATATTTGGCAGATCCAGCTCGGAAACAGAGAAAAGATGATCACAAAATAAAGCAAATACAAATCACCTCAAAGTCAAAACATTTTTATTTCATATTATGTAGTAGACTAACAAAGAAGATAATTGTCAGTCTTGGCACTGAAAGTTCAGATTGGCCTAAAGGGCTGCAAGGGGTTCAGATGCATCAGAGGCTTGTCAAGGCTTAATTAAGTAGTGGAACGTTATTATATATCTGGTCTCTAGCTGTTAGTGAGTCGGCACTGCCAGACCAACTGACCTATCTGAGGACTCCAACAAAGCTACCACAGACCGGAGCAGGGAGGAAAGCAGATCAGTAGAGGCTAGCTTGAATCCCCTCTGCTACACAGAGTTTCGGCGTAGCACATTAGGATGCCACAGTTACAGTGCTCATCGCCATCACACCATGCAGCAGAGCGCCATTCAAAACCTAGAGGCAACAGATCACAAGAAACAAAACTGGGGCCAGCGGGCCTGTCAACAGCTTCTATTAGAGAGATATAGCTTTAAGCTGCTCTCATCCAAAGGAAGAGGAGGAGCAGGTAATGGCTGGAAGACATTACAGGAGAGACCACTGCCTAGGGCAGCCTCAGAGACGACTTCCCTCCTCTCCCACAGGCTCTTACTCCCCTCGTGAAGCCGCAGTGTTATGGTTATGAAGCTGCAGGCAAACACCTCTGAGAGAAACTAACTGACCTTGTACTCATGCAGAGATGGAGAACTCTAATTGAAAGAGCAACATCTGTGTCAGATAATACAAAAATATTTAAATATCTTATATTCCTTTCTCTCAGTTCCTTGACTTTATTAGTATTACTTAGTCTGTCATAAAAAACAGACTCTAACTGGACAGCCTTTTGTTGTGGAGGCTGTATTCACTCCTCCTCTTCTCTGTTACATCACAAGCAAAGCCAGAATTACAAACAAGAAAATTAATGGGCCCAAAAGGGAAATGGAACTGAATGCATCCCAAACTGGGCTATTTTAGAAATCTATGCTCATAACTTATATTTAAGGGTAAACTGAAACTTAAATCTAGCATAAAACTAAAAAAAAATAGATCCAGTATAACATAAAATCATTAGACATATGTATTTATGAAACCTGATCTGTTCTGATTTTATACCCAAATCTTGATGTTCTGTACATATAATAGGAAACAGATGAAAAATCTTATATGCACAGCAACAAGCCTTAAGATTTTTTCTGTCCTTTTAAATAAAGTACTTCCTGGGGCTTGATGGAAAAATAAAAATAATTTAAAAAAATCTTCACTTAAAAATAGCTGTGGCTTGGCAAGGTGGTGTAAGTGGTTTAACAATTCAAAATAACAGTGTCACACCTAGAAAAGCTGGATATTTTTTTTACTGAAAGAAATGAGTGATATAGCTTTTGCCAGGAAAATTATGCAAATGGTTCAAAGGATGTTTACTCATAAGTTCCCTATTTCATGCTGCAGCACAAGAGAGCCTATTGAAACTGAAAAATACCTGAAAAGTTGCAAGCAAAGAGAAGCACTATTACTCACTGAACTGATGTTTTTCTGAGTACTTTTTATTCTCTCCATCTCTGGAGTGTCCGGGACAGCAGAATAGTTACAGAGCATCTTCTCTGCTTCATCTTTGTACATTTTCTGAAAAATAATTTTTAAATGTTTATTTCCTGCTTTCTTGGGCTCAGAATATCCAAACTGAAACAAAAGATGCTTACTGCTGATGAGCCTCAACACTCTTGTACAGTGTTTATTTCAGCCTCTGACCTCCATGATATTGTTATTTTTTATCACTGTCCGTGTGAGACATCTGACAGTGTCCCACACTGAAAATATACAAAAAACATACACAATATATTCTCATACATATTATTATTTTCCCTTCATTGTCAGATTATATATAAACTTCTCATTAGATAATGTAAAAAGGACTGCAAGTAGATGTAAACAATTAAATTCACATGGTGTAACAGGCCTAAACACAAATAAGAATCAGGCAGTAAGACTTTACTACACGTAAATTAATTTAATATGGGTATTAAAAGCTCTACAAAGCTAGAGAAAAAGTATTTTGAGCAATGTTTGTCAAGCACTCAATTGTTATATAGAATTAAAACATTTAGCCTTTGAATTATGCCTACCTGACTTGCTATTTCTGAAGCCCTTTTGACCCGCTGTATTTCAGGAGTGTATGGGCCAACTTGCATTCCTTTTCCTATAATTTCAGTCTCCAGATCCTTTTTATATTCTTTCTGAAGAAAAAATAAGGGAAAAAGAACAATTAATTCTACAGTTATTTGTACATGCTGTCTTCAAAGCTATTCTGATAGCACTGGGCAGACTATGAATAAATTCTTCAGTTCTTTTAATTTCATGTTTTTACTGTGCACTGTTTATTCCTTTTAGTCCAAGTATGTTTAAGAAGATCTTATGTTTTTAAATTGTGTTTTATTTCAAAAGGAATCTTAGAGAGATTCATTGTGTACTCACCTGGCTTACAATTTCAGAAGCTTTTTTGGCTCGTTGGATGTCAGGGGTATCTGTGCCCACTCCCATTCCCTTTCCTTTAATTTCATTCTCCAAGTCTTTCTTGTACTCTTTCTGAAAAGAATAGCATTGGAAATACTCACACGTCTGACAGACAAATTCTTAAATTGATCCTACTTTAATCTGTGTGGTTCCACTGTACAACATTCTTAAAACACCAAATAACTTTTGATTCAACAGCATTAGCTTTGTAGGATCTATCAGAGACACCTGTGCTGTAGCTGCTGACCAGATAAAAAATTCTTCTAACGGACTGCTTGCTTCAGATCTGACGTGGCCTTTCACATCCACCTGTCTTTGCAGCTTCGGCAGCTGCAACCACAGACACACGTAGGTAAGACTTTCTCCCTCAGCTGTGCTTTGCAAGGCTGGGGTCATAAGGCTTTAGCATCTCCAACTCTGTTTATCACTTGGCCCCAACTAACCAAGCAGCTATTTAGACCTAAAAGCAGTAGGGCCCACAGCCACTGAACACAGCCCAGGCCAGGCATGGCTCATGAGGAACAAGCACAACCTGGAAAAGATGATGGGAAGGTCCAAGTTCTGGTAAGTCTTAACTTACCTCTACACGCTGATTATGCAACTTCTTGACTCTCTATAGCTCAACGGATTAAGTACTTGGGAAATTTCTGGCATTGCCTACCTAGACTGGTCACCACCTGGAATTCTCAGTGACAATAATTTGTTGCACTCTCTCAAAGGAACAGCTTGTACCAGCTACAGTACTGACCATGCTTGCAATTTCAGAAGCTTTCTTGGCTCGTCTTATCTCAGGAGTATCTGGACCAATTTGCATGCCCTTCCCTTTAATTTCAGTTTCCAGGTCTTTCTTGTATTGTTTCTGTGAAGATAAAACTTTGTACGTTATATTCACAATAGCCAGAGAGTTACAGGTAAGATTTTTGCACAGGAGATCCAATTTTAAGATTTAGATTCAATCAAAAATCTCAAGAGTCCCAACTCTCAAATACATAACAAACAACAGGAGGAAAACTTCAGGAGATAGGCAGTGAATACACAAAACTCTACCACTAATTTCTTTTATTTGGCAAAGGGTGATGGGAAATTGATCTGTACAGCTTGCTACAATTATCCTCTAAAGTAAGGGGGAAGTTTAGCTCTGCAGAACAAAATGTAATAATCTGGTACTTGGTGCCAGCTGAATTGAAACACATTTTACTTTTAAAAAAATATTTTATTTATTAAAAGACTACATGTTAGAAATTTAATACCATACAGAATTGTTTCCAGTGAATTTTCAGAGCAGGAAGTTGTAATTTATTCATTTAATAGGTCTTTCCTGAAACACAGCCATTAGGCAAGTGGCAGTACTCATACATGATTGCTGCTTTTTCCTTGTAACATAAATTATAAATAACCAATAACCAGGAAACAAAATTAATATTTTATCTTCAGCTTATCCAAGCAAGGATATATTTCTTGTTCATCAGCAAATTATATTAAAATGTAATAATGAAATATTGTATAAAATAGTTGTACCTTTTTTTAAATACAAAATTAAAAGATTCTTAGGCAGTGCTACTACAGTAGTAATCACTTTTTTTTATTTTAGTTTATCTCTGCCTGTGGAAAATGGGTTGATCTTTTTCAAAATAAATACATAAAAATAAAAATTTTTCATACTTTTCTTGTTTGTTAATTATTGTTTTGGTTGTACATTACTTAGAAAAAAAAGAAAAATATTTTTCTACTCAATACAATGGTCTGATCACTTACAAGAACAAGAGCAAAAAGACTTTCAGTCTTTCATCTCTGTCTCACTCCGATGTAGAAATAAACATGATAAAACAACTCTCTACTTTCCAAACCACATTTTTTTGCAAAAAGTAGACATTAACCTGTGAGAAGACATCATCCCTCACTTATGTCTGCTAAAGGTGGAATGGCAGATGTTTCCTCCCAGCTTGATATTGCGTAGAACACCAAGGAAAAGATAATCCTGAGTGACAGCTATGTATTTCTGCTTCTTTACTGTGGTCAGATTGGCCCTGTGCGTGGCATTCCCTCTGGTTCTTACATCTATGTATGTGCATGTGTGCAAATAAACACACACACATATATATATATCTACAGACACATATTATACGAATATAAAATAATTACTCTGAAAGAATGGCTCCCCAAAAGCACGAAGGGCAGCACAAGCTTTGTCTTCCCTCTTCCCTCCCCACAGCCTTCGGCCCCACTGCTGCTTCCCAGGCAGCCTGTGCAAGCCCATCCACAGGAGCTGCAGATGTGCCTGCCGAACACACGAGCTCCTCAGGATGGTCTTCAAGAGACAGTACGCAGATCAAGGAGTCTTCCACGTCCACTCCCAGCCCTTCAATGGGAGTAGATTGCATAGTTACTTGCTTCCATGTAACCTCCAGAGCAACTTAGACCAACATAGTTAATACCAAACTTCAGTTCTAAAAATAGACTCTGGAAGGAGCCTCCACCTATCTGTTTGCATTGGATGAACCACAATCTCAAGAAAATCCAATTCTTCAGGAACAACCCTACTTTTGGAAAAAGGTTTTCACAAGCAGAATAGTTTGTTTGGATAAAAGATCTTCCCAAGATGCCTGGCAGTCATTACCAGTATTTATTTTCAGATAGCAGGTACACAATTCCAAAAAACTCAAGATTATTTCATTGACTTTTCTTTACAAGCCCATTAACAGGTCAACTCTTTTCCCATTACAGTATTAATTATACTAGCTGAATGAATAAATAGATGGAAAAATGAACCCGGTTTTAAATGGTGTATCTACTGACCCCATTAACAATTCACATTGACCTTTTAATTGCCTGAAAGTCTAAAATATTTGTCATAAGTTGTTTTTTTTCAGAGCATTTTATATTGTTAAAGTAAAATGAAAGCAGCCTTCATTTCAATACTTACATGTTTCACTGCAGATTGTGTAAAAAAAAAAAATGAGTATTTTCAGTCAAGTATAACATAAAGAGTGAATCTTTCCTGACATTAATAACCTTGACTAGCATAACATACCTCATTTAGGATCTCAGCTGCATTTTTCACTCTAATGAAATCTGGTGTATCTTCAAACAGTGTCATTCCTTTTCCTTTCATCCCTTCTTCCAAATCTTTTCTATACTCTTTCTAAGGGGGGAAGGGGTGGGGAGAGAGACAGAGAATTTCTCCACTTAATATTGTGCGCAAGATCTTTACAAGAAATGCCACTTATTAAATGTCTGAAAGTTTTTTTAAAAAAAATTCTATGAAATATGACTTAGTACATGTTTCAGAGTTAAAACAGAATTGAAAATTATGAAATCAAAAGGTACAATGTTGAAAAAGTGAAAAAGGTCTTAATGTAGTCATGTATTTTCCTGTTGTGCTTTTGAAAAAGTCCTTTCCTATATGGTGTCAGCACATTGTTTAGGGGCCTCGCCTGCCTCTCTACAGACATTTTAACTGCAGTGGCATTTGTTTTTACAGACTAACATACACTGATACACTGTGCTGCAGTTTTCACCTGTGTTCCACTAATGGCATCACAGCCAGGATGGATACCCTGAACGCTATCATAAAGATCTGTTAACAACTGCTTGATTAATTATAATGTAGAAGGAATATTCCTACCATAGCAACTGCAGTCTCCAGTGTACTCAAGCATTCAGTATAAAGTTAAAAGCACACTAGAACCTGCCCCTGGCCATTTGGTTCTTCTTCCCATTTCCTAGAGAGCTGATATAAACCTACTGAGGTTCAAGATCTTTAAGTTTTGTAAGGATTCTTAATTGCTCTTCCCATCTCCAGGTTCAGGTTAGGCTTTTTTAAGAAAAAGAACTAGATGGAGAAATTATTTTTCAGAAGAATTTATACAGACATGAATTAATACTTCTAATAATGTATTGAATTTCATAAGCAGCAGGGAGTACCTTTGTCTCTTTTAAGCTCTTTATTTAAACAAAAGGAAACCAGGTATTATTAAAGAAGCTTCTCTTGATCATTAGAAGTATATCCTGCAACAAGCAGGAAACAACAACTATTGATTTGGAATCATTAAATTCAGTTACTTTTCTGAAGCAGTTTGAATGTGGTTCCAGAGAAGAAAGTCCTCATTGTTACAAAATGTGAAATATTTGCAGAATTCTCTACAGTGGGAAGGCAACAGAATAAGATGGAACACAGCTGACAATAAACAAAAAAAACCCCAAAAAAGTAATTGAACAAATAATTCATTTTTTAATAATTCCAGTTCTCCTTCTTGTTTCACGCAGTATTTATTTAAAGTTCATTATGAACCTTCATGCAAAAATTCTGAGCTACATCCCTGACTACGAAGATATACATCATTTTGCTGAATATTGAAAAATAATAATTAATTTGAACTATGTAATCTTTGGGTTTGGAATCAATTCCTTGAATATGGATACAAAATAATATGAAATTCATGCAGGTATGCATTAAAATACCATTTCCATTTTCTCATATTCTTCCCCTCTGGCTTACTAGCATGGTCTATTCCCTAAGTCATGAGTCATAAAACTTGAGGAGGTAAGAATTAGGGAACATCTTAATGCATGTAGCACTATGGAGGGAAGTTACATCAAAATTTTCATTGAGCATTTACAGCTGCAACTATGCATGCACTAATCACTTCTGTGGACATTAAGCAAGACTAACTCAATGAAATGCAAGCATTTGCATTTTCCCCTAGTCAGTAGGCATACATGAGGCACGTATGCACAGAATGATACTGCACAAACTAGATCTATCTTGAGACTTGTCTACCTGACAGCCAAGCTTATCAGAATAAATTATTTATTAGAGGATGAATAATAAAGAAATACCTGAAAAGAAAATCTTTTCTTTACACATATGAAATCTAGCATAGATTAGCATAAATTGTTTAAAGAACAAGGAAAGGAACAAGGTTTGAGGGTTTTTAATTCTAGAATCCTCAATTTGTTCATCTGGGCCACAGCAAAAACATCAATTCTTAATACAACAAATACAAATAAAGTACTGTTGGCTCCAAATTCAAATGAAGGATATGTAGCAGCTCTGGTATTTCTATGAATTTTACTGACACATTTACTTCTAAATCTGGTCAAATAGTATGCTTAATCTATAGAACCAACCAATACTCAAAACCTAACATGAAATAGTTTTGAATAATAATATAAAAAGACTAAAGATAGAAGTTATGGAAAAAAATGATTTAATTTATACTGCCACATGTATCATACATAATTTATTCTGCTACATCATACAACTGAAGAACATTAGGCAAATCTTAAAGTAACAGCGGGCATACAGAAAACCTGCACCTTCTAACAAAATTTGTTTAATGCAGATTATGTAATAGCACGGCTGTATTATGGAATTTTGGTAGTCTTTATTTTCATCTATAACATGTAAGATAGGTAATCATTTCAATTAAATTAGTTAAAAGTGACTTCAGGCATCTATATAATGACAACAGATTAGCATAAACCTGAAATAATTACTCAAAAGGAAAAACTGCTATCTGGCCACCAACAGAAATCCTCCTTTCCACCCCTTCACCTATCTGGAAAGAAAACTCCAGGTCCTCTCCAAAACCCTATCAAACAGATGTCTTTTGCAGCATGCCTGAAAGGTCACCAAATCTGGGCTGAGTCCAGGGGAGGAATACATTCCGCAACTGAGGCCCTCAGAGGGAATGTCCTACCAATGATCCATTTTCTGTGGAGTCACTTGATTTGTTCATTTAACTCTGTGTTTCTGGTTCAGGTATGCTGACCTTTATCACTCCCTTACGTTCATAGGGAAACTTCAAAAAGTATCGATTCTTACTGCAAGACTACTAAGAATATAAAATGACACGCAGCAATTTTTACTAATGAAGTCACCTTTGTATTTAGCTACCAAGTTTAGGTTTTCAGTACTCAGTAGCTTTGTAGTGATGCTCCTTATTGCTCTTTTACAACTTCACAAAACACACACACCCCAAAAAAAAAAAATCAAATACCTCTTTCAGAAGGTTAGTGACTTGTTTTATATGCAAGAACTCTGGGGTCTTGTCTAAATCCATTGAGGGTCTTCCCTTGATGCCTTCTTCAAAATCTTTGCGATACATTTTCTGTTGAAGCAAAACTAACAATTAGTGGTATATGCACATGCATTTCCAAACATATTTCAGAAAGAACACTGTAAACAGACCCAGAAATAAGCCATGCCATAAATTAGTTTCCACAATAATCAACAACTTTAATACTCATTACCTAGATTATCTGTACAAGACACGCACAATTTAGATAAAAATATGTATGTATGATATTTCCAAAGAAAATGTTTAACCTGATCTATGAAAGAAACTATTCGCTTGGTAAAGAAAAGACAAATGGCACACAAGGTAATGGTTATAAACACATAAAAGTTTCTACCAAGAGGATGAAATCATCTGTTTTCCATGACAGCAAAAATAATGGAATCAAACTGCAGCAAGGAAGACACAGGGAAATGCTCTCTCAGGATAGATGGTGAAGCATTGGACTAGATTGCTTGGGAGGTCATGAAACATCCACCATTGGCATTTTTTTGTTAACAAGTTGGGAAAATATGGCCTGATGTAGGACAGCCAGTGCTGTTCTTGAGCCTAGGAACAGTCCTTCCCCCTTGCTGAGATCTCCAGGCTGTTCAGCAGGAGCACGTTTCAGTTAAGGCACAGGGTGGGACTGGGCTTCGTGGCTTCACTTGCTCCCACCTGAGAACCCTCTCTCATTAAAGACGGAATTAAAGGCAAAAGGTAAAGAAGTTAGTACATGACCTCTTTAGCGTATTTGCAATTAAATGATGCTACATACAATCTCTGCCTACTGTTAGCACCAATGGCCTTTTGAGAAAAAAAAAACAAATTTGAAAGAACTGAGCTACAGAACAGCAAAGAGAACTACTCAGTACTAATCCTACCGTATCCTCAGTTTATACAACCGCTCCATCCGTTTTCTTAACCTGAATACAAGATGCCTGTTAGCTGCTCTGTTGATCTAAATTTTACTAGTTCAAGCACACATTTTTACTAACCTCGCTTTGCATCTTTTGAGCCTCCTTTGAAACTTGATACATTGGTGTATCCACAAACTCCAGCATCGATCTGCCTTTAGATTTTTCATAATTCTCTTTGTACGTGATCTAGGCAAATGAAAATAAAGGCTGTTAACAGCTGAAAGAACGTGAGATCTGATTGCTTGCCACAGTGACAGACAAATCCTGTCTTAGCCATACTCCTTAGAGGTTTTGACTTGGAAGACTCCTCCCAAATATACCTATCAGAGAAATAAGGGCAGCTGGACAAGGAGATTATTTCTGGAGCCATTTTCCTTTGCTTCCAAATGCCAGACCTAAAAATGGTGAACTTTGAAGACAGCAGGAGTGAGGAGCACCAGCCAGAACCCTTAAACTAATCACATGATTTTGGCTGAATGACCTATGTCTGAACAGTTGGCAACTTTTTCATATCATCTCCTGTCATGTTTCCATTAAACAACACATTTACTGTAACAACAAAACCTGTTACAGAGCCAGGCCCCACAGGTCTTTCTTGCAGGCTCAGCAGCACATTCTGAAAGGCACTTTTGTTTGTACCTGTGGGAGGGAAAAGGGAAGGAAAACTACTGCCTCAGTAGTGTCCAGCCTCGCACCAACATTCCCCTCACAGCTACCAGTGACCATGACCTTAAAGCTAGTGGCAAAATCACCTTGATGGACACAAGGTTAAGACACCAACATGTAAACAAGTACACTTTGGAAACCTGGAGATGCCTTCTGAATTCACTCATTCACACTCTTTCGATTAAGACTGGCAAACACGTTACTTAACCAGTGTGGGGTATGATGCAATATTTCACACAAGCCGTAACGGAAAGCAAACAGCTACAAATCAAAATACAGTTTTCAGAATGAGTAATGTTATTCTAATTTTTATGTCTCTTCAAGAATAGTGATGTCTGAATTTGAGAAAAGTGTTAAGAATCTCTTTCCCTATTATGTTTCTCCACTAGGTTTGGGTCCTGCAAAAACACTCTCCTCTCTCCTCATGGGGTTTCTGATTGAATATGCATTGTGCACCACTGTGATCTGTCATGCTGTTTCATGCCTGATTTAATCACTGTTAGAATGCTGCATTCTTCTCCTTGCAAGATGTATTTATGATTGCATACACCTGACTTTGAAGCACTGCATTTTGTGACGGATTTGTTCAGCTGTATCCAGTGTGTAATGATAAAAGCCCGTGCTTTGCTTAAAGGTTTTCTTATATTCATACCGAAACAAAAAATATACGAGAATGTTTTCACAAACAATATTCAGAAGGTTTTTCAGTGCAAATACCATTTAAAATAACTATGGGAGAAACAGCATAAAAGAAACTGTATTTTAAGCCTCCCAACTAAGGAGTTCTACCACTACATTTGAATTTAACATACTGTGATGAAATTAAAGAAAGGATATGATACAAAAATAACTTTTATAAGTTCCTAGAGCAAATGTTTGTCCTACACATCCAAAAGTCAAATGTTCACATTCACTAGAAAATAAACATTATTATTTACATTTGAAGTGCAAAGAAACACATATGATGGTCTGGGTTTGCCTCCTAGTGGAAACACTTGTAAGTATCACACAACAAAATTAGTACTGTAGTGAAAACAAATTATAATTATCTCCATCTACAGCTACTGATTTCATACTTCTACTCCATTCCTCAACTATTTTTTTTTAATAATAATTCTATAAAATTAAATTAGGTGAATTGCATAACCTTTTCTACACTAAACTAGAGGCACCAGATTTAGTCTCTTAAGTCCTATCTATTCATCCAGTTCCATAAAATGAAACACATCTAAGTTCCTGATTTTTTAGCTTGTAGCTCCTTAGTAGCTCAAAGACTCCACAATAGGGACAGATTTTAAATGCAGAAAAATATACACTGGCTGTTGTACATGTATCAAAGTTTAAAACGTCATATCTCCATAGTTCATGTCAAAGAGAATTACATGTGTACCTGTCGTGATTTAACCCCAGCCAGCAACTAAACACCACACAGCTGCTCGCTCGCTCACTCCCTGGTGGGATATGGGAGAGAATTGGATGGGTAAAAGTAAAAAAAATTATGGGTTGAGATAAGAACAGCTTAATAATTAAAATAAAATAAAATAAAATAAAATAAAATAAAATAAAATAAAATAAAATAAAATAAAATAAAATAAAATAAA
>JAVJGJ010000047.1:71039878-71071366 GCA_035590215.1 Microhierax caerulescens | reverse complement strand
AAATAAAATAAAATAAAATAAAATAAAATAAAATAAAATAAAATAAAATAAAATAAAATAAAATAAAATAAAATAAGGGTAAGAAATTTTAATGAGAAGGAAAATAACAAACAGAGAGCAAAATAAAACCCAAGAAAAACAAGTTATGCAAAAGGAAAACAATTGCTCACCATCAGCCAACCAATGCCCTGTGTGCTGCTGAGCAGCAGCCCCCCAGCAGCTTTCCCCCTAGCCTATGTGCTGAGCATGGTGTCATATGGCACAGAATATCCCTTTGGCCAGTTTGGGTCAGCTGTCCTGGCTGTGTGTCCTCCCAACTTCCCCCCAGCCTCCTCAGTGTAAGCATTGCTCAGCAACAACTAAATCATCAATGTGTTATCAACATTATTCTAAATGCAAAACACAGCACCATATCAGCTACTAGGCAGAAAATTAACTGTATGCCTGCCAAAACCAGGACAATACTATATGAGGGGCAAGTTCCACCTCGTGAACTCTCTTCCTCATCAAAATAATGCAAATAGGATGAGTTCGACCTGTCAAAATCAGTCTACTTGTGCCCAACATGTCCACCAAGCTTTCCTCCTACCTACTGGAATTTATTCCCATGAAAGCTCCCTTGTATACCAGCTTTGCATTCGTATTATAGTGTATGTGTTTCATAAAGCTGCACACACTTCTAGACTCTAGGTCAATCAGCAAATCGGTTCAACCAACCATATTAGTTTATGAGTTTAATTAATCATACAGGTTCCAATGTGTCACACCAGGGCAGGTGTAGCTATGTTACACAAAAGATTAAAAGAAGCATCAAGTATAAGGGAGAAAGGTTTACTACAGGGCAACAGGAAAACTGGGCAATTAGCAAGAAGCTCTGTGTTTCAGAGGTAAAAAAACCCAGACCATAAGATCAGTCTTTGGAAACCAGTTAACAGCACGGTCAGGAAGACTGTTTCATACAGTGCAAGCAGACTTCAAGAAAGGTGTGGTATGAGCTGTGGAGAGACAAGGAGGAGAACACAAAGGTGGTATTGGAAAGCATGGAGAAAGGCAGGAGAGTAAGCCATGTTAAAATCAAAGAGATTACATGGGGAGGCCGCATCTGAGAAGGATTTTGAAAATGGGATTTCTGCAGAAGACAAATAGGTAGTGAAGGTCTTAGGGGTTGGCAAAGCATTCTTCCTCCTGCTCACAGCAGGAAAAAATAATACGTCAGCATCTGGACAATGCAAAACTCAGAGTTCGTATTTACAGAGTCCTCAGAAGATATCATAGACAATATGAATCAACTTTTCCTGGGCATTAGAAAGAAAGAAATTTTGCAAGAAGTGAACTGCCTTAAGGGGAAGTCCAGGTTTCTATCTCATTAGAGATAAGATGAAAAATTGATGAAGTTCATCCTGAGGGTGTTTGTTTAATCAGTAAGAAGAATGCCAATCTTACCTTACATCGAAGGAAACTAGAATTAGACCAAAATGCACATGTAGAATGCAGGGACTGAAAGCTATCAAGTCATTTATTACCCATACAAAAGAGGATAATCAGTGTTAGCTTCACATATCAGAGTGAGACAGATAAAAAAACACCACCAAAGAGCACCACAAAAATCAAGTACAGATGGAAAGGATGGATTATTCTGATTATTTTAAACATAAGCTCCCACAAGCAGGCACTGACTCAGAAGATGACCCAGTATACTCCTAGTCATTAGAGCTCCTAATCATTTGTGTGTGAAGCACTCACCTCCTGCCAACCGCGAGCAACCTTCCTTCCCAACACCACCACTCACACCTTGCCACAGCAGTTCTGCGACCCTTCCGTGGTTTCTGGAGTAAAGATGACAAATGCAGCCACCCAGCCTACAAGTACTGGCATATGTAGCCTAGGTGCTCTTGGAGTGGGAGAGAAGCTTCAGCATTTCACCGGCACCAGAGGGTTCCTATCTCTTCCTCTCTATTTCAGCCCCCATCGCCATCATATGTCAGACCGCCAGCCCCATCAAGGGGCATGACTTGTTACATGGCAGAACAGTGTGTGACTGTTACCTGATCCAGCGTAGGAAGCCTCAGACATTCAGGAAAAAATGTTTAGACAGAGAAGCTATAAGGGAAGCTAGCACTCAAGAGGCTGTTTATGGCAGAGGTCCAAATATTAAACTAGCATAATGGTCACTTCTGTACAGAGACTTGCAGATGAAAGCAGTAAGATCTTACGCAAAATAAGACTTGCAAGGAGAGCAGTATCAGACCAAAGGAAAAAACAGACAAGGATTCAGACATGTAAGAAGAAATGCTCAAGTACCAGAAGTCTGTGTGATTCTTATCCAGTGTATTAGTTGTACTAATAACTGAAATCTCTTTCCCTAAAAGCCCTTTATAATTCACTACATCACTCAACTACTATGTTTACAACACTACTATCTACTGCATGAGACCATGAAGCAAGTACTAAAACATGTATGTATCCTGCAGTGACTATACATACTACACTCCTTACTACGTATATTTTTCAGATCATTCTTACAAAGTCAACTTACATCACTATGCATTTTGCTGACATTTAAAGCATGGTTTAAATATAGCAGGTTTGGTAGATCAGAGGCTGGTTCGTGAAGGCTTTCCAAATCTTTCTTGTAATTCACCTGGAAAGAGAATTCAGGTTATGTACAATAAAGATTAACAAAATAATTCACAGTTTTGTATTACAGTGTGGCCGTCCAGAAACAGAAAGCGTTAAGTGTTTGCGGGAACAATCTCTACCAGCCACTAGATGGTAGTCATTTACTATCATTTGGAAGAAAAGGAAAAGTCAATACAGGGTTCATTCTACTGAGCAAGTTATTTGGAAACTAGTCAAACTTTCCCTCAAAAAAGACACAACAAAAAAATCACACTTTGACTTTTCAGACTAGAAAGGAAATACTATTTTTTCTTTTTTTCTTCTCCCTCGCAACCCCAGAAACTTATCTCAAGAGTGAGTTTGTTGATTCTTGTTCTTTTCCTCTTGACTCAAGAATTACACTAACTGTCTAAATAAAAAAGTTGTATATAAAATAGTTCAAGGGAAGTGTTCCTGGATATTTTATTTCATACAGATTGCTTTCAGCAAAGACAAGCAATATAGTCACCAAAGGCAATAGAAAATCACTTAATGAAGTAGCAGAAGAAAACTTCCTATCAGCCTATAGTACGACTTTCCATACTTCTCATAGCTGGATGTCCATATTCACAGGAAGAAAACCAGCCACCTTACCTATCTTGGATGACAAATCTTTTAAACCAATACCTTTAGTTACCTCCACGTACGTATTCTGTCCTTCACGTGATTTAGGCAGACTTCAAATCAACAATACTCAATTGCATATCTCTTAATAATAAGTAGTTTGGTAGATTTTTTTACTAAGCATTTAGATTTTGGAAACAGTTACATACACTCTTGGACCCTCCCCAGAGCCAATTTCTCCTGTTCCCGTTGCGTGGTGCCCCACACTTGGGAAATGCTGGACTAGGTGGATTGTCTCCGGGCTACCTGGGATCATGGCCTCAAAGACAACCTCACGTTGTTAGCACTAGACACACTGTTCAATGTATCACCCCAACAGCATTATCACTCAACACATGTTTTCTCCAACTTGGCTCCAGGAGCAGGCACCCATTACTGACTCTAGTGACTGCTGTACTTTGTAATACCATTCAGAAGGTCAACTGGCAAAACAAAGTCTAAAAGACGGACATCCAAATCCGAGCTGTTCGTGCAACCTCTTTCTACAACCACTGGAGAAATGCCAGCACTTCGTTCCTCTAAAAACAGGCATCTACAACAGGTCAGGAGAACTGCCCTCCAGAGCTGTTTATTTCCTTCCCGAATACAAAGGGACCAAGTACAAGGCCGATAGCTTAGAATGAGCAGTCATACCTTTTGACACAGAAATTTAAGCGAGATGAATCTCATCCAAAACGGTTATGAAAAACTGCAGGCCCTTGGAGAAGGTCTTTGTCAGAAGCAGAGGACGAAACAGATAATGTGCGGTACCTGCTATACAGACACACTGTATAGCAGATACTGCTGCTCAGTAATTCTTAAGATGGGAAAATAAATTCTTTTTGAGAACAAATGTTAGGTTTTTCAGGATGTAAATGCAAGTAAAATACAAAACAAATTCACTTACATCACTTGCCAACATGGATGCAATCCGTGCTTGCTTGAAGGAAGCACTGTCAAGAGGATTGTACTGGTGGTTCTTCATTTCCTTACTGAACTGCTCTTTGTATTTCACCTTCCACCAGAACAAACATATCTAATATTAACATGTAGCACTTAAAAAAGGCACAGAGAATTCACACTACAAAGGAGCTTACTAAAGGCAATTGCCTTATCCATAAATCTTTAAACAATGGAGATGTTTAAAGAAGCTCAGTTTAGCCACCCCTGCGATTGTCTTGTGCTGGCTTCAAAGTAAGTTTTATTTATCAGCATTTTACTAAAATAAAAAAAATAATTTTAAGATTGTTGTATGAAATTACTGGTGCTGAAGGATTTATAAAAATGAAACAGAAACAAAACCATATGACTCACCTGAGTAATCAAATAAACCAGAACTGTTTAATTAGCAACAATAATCTACTCCCTAAGAAACATTCAAATCATAATTGACATTAAAACTGTGTTTTTAACAAAAAAAAAAACCAAAACAATTTCTAAGATGAATACGTTGTAAAACTTCTAAAATAAATCACTTGCAAATTTTCCAGCCATTTCAAAGTGGGAAGTCAGAATCAAACTTCCCACTCGCCCATCTTCCCACCACCAGGTCCACATGTTACTCACACTGTGCTAGGCTGTCACCAGAGCCCCCAGGTCTATTTTTAATTCTGCCAGAAATTTCCCATGAGACCCCGAGGAATCTCTGAAGTACAGTCCCTTCCTGGGGACAATGCCCACCTCATTACAGTGTTAGAAAGCATAATTAAATGACTTTCACTCTCTTTTCTTCTTTTTCAAAAGAAAAAGGGGTAACAATAACATGTAAGAGGAAATGAGCAATACATTGATGTTGTGGAAATGGCATTAAAAGTAAATAAATCACAAAAATTCCATAAAAGATGCTGAAGAACTGAATACAGAATCTGAAAATATGGTATCGAACAAACAGTAAATCTCCCTCCTTTGCCCCCCTTGTTATGCGCGTACATCAAACATCTGCAGACACTGCACACATGCCTTGCTTTTTTCCAACAGCTGGGCATAATGGAGGAGAATAAAGTTAGTCTGAAATAGGCTGCTTTCATGATTGTTAGTCAGACACCTGATATCTGAGTCTATGTAACATCCATTATAATTTACCATGCTCTGCATTAAAAAAATACGTGGCTTTTTCCTTATTTTTTTCCTCTATTCCCACATGAATGTCTGATAAAGTGGTTAAACCACCTCAAACAATCGCCTTCAAAAATCGGGTTTTTTCTCAGCTTTAGTTGTGGGAAGAATTTTCATTTTCTTTTTTAGCTCTTCCTTGCCTCAAAAGACTCTCAACATGGTTTAGCTTACACAACCTCATTATGTTTAGCCACGATGTCCAATATTTCATTAAACAGGATAACAAGAAACTAAAACTAAGCCACCTAAACAGAAATTAACCTTCTACTTCAAGAACTATCTTATGATTCCAGCACTTACATTGATTTTTCACAGGAAATAAATTCTAAAACATTGATAATTTTAAAGAGAAACTTCATCTGAACACATGATGAACTTCATAATCTATTATACTAACTCTAGAAAAGAAAACTCTACTGCTTTCTGGTAGATTCATCTGGTTCATATTGTTTGATATTTGCCTTGGCTTTGGATCAAGTGCAAAAGCATGTATCTGAATACAAAGACACTGCTTTTGTCAAAGGCAAATCCACATTCTGTACAACTAGTGAAGGAATAAATCAGAGAGTTTTCTCTTTTAAAAGGTATATCCAAAACTTGCCTTCTAATAAAAATCAGACAGTGCTGGAATATGTGATTCAAAAAGCCTCCAAACCCAGGGATCAAGTCAGCATGGTGAGCAAAATCATCTTGTACTCCTTGGGCATCAGCTCACATCACAGCAACACCATGCACAAGAGTTTAAACATCCAGCTATTGCAGGCTGTCTTCTGCCTCACCAGCAAATGGCCACAAACTGTGCACACAGACCAAATGCACAACATGGTCCTTGATATTCTTGTTAAGAGTGAAAGCATCAGTGCCAAAGCGACCTTTCCTCACAATTGGCTTGCCATCTTCCAGCTGCAGCCATTTCATGTCATTTTGAAAAAGATTTTTTTAGCAAAACATTTCAATCTAGAGATTCCAGAACTCCATCCACATTAGTGTCACTTCATTTCACATCACTGCTACTGAAGGGAAGAGGGGGAACCAGTGACCCAAGTCTTCACAGGGCTAATGTGTCCCAATGCCAATGTGCAGGAAGGTCCCAAACGTCAGGAGCCCTCCCACCAACCCGACTGTAAGTGTTCCTGTTACGGCGAGGGATGTCTCGGTACCCCTGGGCCCTGCTGCCTTGTCTGGCTGCTCTGCTTATTGCCTTTGCTGTCCTCCCCGACACCGCCGCGCATATCGCTCTGGGGCAAAACGCAGGCTGCACAGTAATATCAGATGGCCCCAGCAGTATCTCAAGAGCACTTCCAGCAGTAATTTAACTTTGACTTCTCATAAGGGATTCGTCGCATTGAAAGCTACACATGCGTTCACTTTCTCTTTTATCGGTATTTTCCTGTTTCTTTCTCCCTTTTGAAAGAAAGCATGGGGTGGGAGAGGGAGAAAGGAGAAGAGCAAGCCCATGGATGAGTCACTGTGAAGTAACACACATGGTATTTATCCTTCTTTTAAACAGGAGAAAGTTATGAATGCAGTTTAAAGGGGAAAAATATGCCCAAGAGAAAGGGTTCTGATTAAAAACAGGGAAGAAAAATACTTCATCATTGATTTCTAAAACATCTGAAGCGGGGAGGTCTTAGCAATGCTATAGCACGGTGGAACAGCAAACAAAAAGTGGGAGTAGAAATGACAGTTGTTAGTGGAAGCTTACTTACAAACTTCATCATTAACCAAAAGCTTTACTTTAATGAGTGTTTGAAACAATGAGTACCTATTTACTGTCTTAATTAAAGTCTTGTTTGGGTTTGGGTTTTTTAGAGAGTATGTAGTGGGGTTAATCTAAAAGAAATGTGTGGAGGTTGCGCTCTGATTGCTGCTGAAGAGCGAGCAGACTTTGCAGGCTTTAACACAACAACATCCCTGAAAAACCAAACTGGAATTAAATAAGGCCTGGATAAACAAACTTCTCATCGGCCTTGCACAAAACCTATAAAAGTCAGAATTGCAGCTGGACAGAGCAGTGTCTTTTGAAGCTTTGCAGCAACATTCCTAAATCAAATCTGTAGTTCAAAGCTGTTCACACAGGGAGTGTTCAGTTTCAGAAGTGGATGACATCACCCACTGTTCAGATTTACAAAGAAACTACAAAAATTGAATCATTCAACTACTGGGATACCAAGATGAAGCAGACATTTGCAGCTAAAGCATTTCCTCATGACCATATGAAAACATATTTTTAAAAAAAAAGTAAAAACTTGCCAGAATACATAGATATTGAAGAAAATGTAACATAAACAAAGAGTTAAATTAAAATATTGGTTGCTAAGAGCACTAGCAGACTTTAAAGAAAGACTGAGAAAATCCTAGGCTCTTCGTGTGGTTACTGATAATCTCAGATGAGGTATGTTTTGAAAAACATTCTACCTTTGACAATTTTATCCCTGAAACAATAAGCACCAGATCCAGCATAAAACACAAATATCCAAAATTATTCATGATAAAACCAATTATTGAACACTATAAGGGGAATACTTCACAACAGCAGCTCTTGAAAAAACTAATAAAATGCATTAGGAAACATAAACAAGAGCTTGTTTTTATAAAAAAAACAAAAAATAACCCAAGTTATACAATGTACATTCAGCAAATTGACAAGCTTCATGTTTTCACAAGGGCTAACACAGTTTCTGTTTAAAATTTGGTTTAAAACCAACAGAAAGGGGTTACCGCGTGCTGTGGGTAAATATGCTAGTTCTGGGAGCTATTATTTTTGCTGCTGCTGTTGTCAAAAGCTTTGTTAAAGAAAAAAAGAGAGGAAAAAAAAAGGGGGGGTGTGGGTACACTGATTTTGTAAAGCCTTGAGTGCCAGTCAAACATTAACACTATTTTCTTCGCTTTGTTTGCCTTCCTGCTTGCCTTGATTGCTTTCTCCCTTCCTTACACCCACACTGCCTGACCTCTTCTTGCTCCTGTTCTCTATACTCCCTAAATTACCTACCCATATGCACCACATTAAAACATGTTATCATCTTCTCTTCCGATTACATCCATCAGAATTGTCAACTTTGCAAATTTACTGTGAGGGTCAAATAACTAATATTTCTCTGCACGTTGCAGCTTACAGATTCATGCTATTAAGGGAGATTATCAACTTTCAGTAAAAAAAGTTCATAATGCTCCCATTTGCTGAGAAACAAATGGAAACCCTAAAAGCCAGAAAGTCTGGAGACAATAAAGAGATCATTGACTTTACTATTTTTTAAATCTTGTAATTGTTACAAGCCCGCTTCATGATCTTTGCATGAAGAGGACTGACATGACTGACCCATATTTAGGGCTCTTCCTCCCCTACAGCACAGGTGCAATCCTCATCCTGCCCCACCATGCTGCTCTTTGGACACAGGGGTCATCTTCATTTTTCTGTGCTCTTGATTTACGAGCAGTGTGTCCAAGTGTTATAATGATTCAAATAATATATAAAAACATTAGACAACTCATGGTCACTGCCCTCCCTTCAGAGGAGGTGGGGAATTGCTGAGTGCACCTCCCCACTGCTGAAAGCAGCAGTATTTACAGCCTCCATGCTGCTGTATGCAGATGGCTGGCAGCAGAGCAGCAGGCTGAAGCACTGCTTCCCTTTCTAAAAGTACATTCCCCATCACACACACTGCAAGTAGCCACAACAGTGTAGAAGGCTGAGGAGAGGACAAGAGAAGGAAAGATCCCAAAAGCTGGATCCAGGCCCAGTGGCTGCAGAGTCTGGGCCACCAAGGTTCAGTAAGAACCATCTTTACAAATAAGCTGTAAGCAAACTAGGTTTTGTCAACTGCTCCTCTCTTCCTGCCACACGTTCTGCGCTACTTGGACTCTGTTGCACGCCAAATGCTCTCTTCTGCAGAAGGATTTTCAACTAGAACTACTGCCATCCCAGTCCCTGGCAGTGAAGAGACTCTACTATAAAGCTTTTGCAGATGCAGCACGCATTGTCCAAGAGAAAAAGTACATCTAACAAAAACGAGATGAAAAGTGCATCGATGAAGCCTCTAATGCAGCTGGCTCAGCACCAGCCTGCAGGACCTCATGATCCAGCTGGTATTTTTTGATTGTTGCAATTGTTGGCCCACAACCTCAAGTGTACTGGGCTTGGTGAGATGGAAAGGGCTATTTGAAAGGGATCTGCTTTAGTCTCATTTTCAATGACAGGCAGCTGCAAACCCACTAGATTCTAAAATAGGCTACAAAGAAAGGAGTGTGTAGACAGCCACTAAGTAGAAATAAAGGATACCACACACTGAATTTAGATGCAAACCCTTTTAAAAGCCACTAAAGGTGTTTGCTAAATGACAGACTGCTCTCCTTCCTGTAAGTAATGGCCAGGTCTAAGCAGCATCACACTGGGTCTTCCTAGAAAGCACAGGTTGACTTCCAAGCCTGCACAATGCTATACACAAAAGAATCTCTTAGCATCTGTTGCCATTACAAAATGGATGAAAGAAATTTGGAAAACACACATTTTGATTCTGAACACATCATCAAAGCAGCAATAAATCTTTATCTACTTTCTTCTTTTTCCATTTTTGCAGTATTAATGCTTCAAAACTGATGATGATCCAGTGTGAAATTGGTAATCACGTAGCAGACATCTAAGGACAATGTTTGGTGATAGCAAAAGGAGCTCAACCTCTTGCAAACAGACACTGCACTGTTTTGCAGCTTATTCTCTACGACACTTCTCATTTTATGCTAGTTCTAGGGAAGATGTTTACTGTCTAGTCAAATCACAAGTATTTGTTACACAACATTGATTTTCAGATTGTTCCAGTGTATACACTACTACATTTGGGGTTTTTTTTCCCAGTTCCAGGAAGGCTGACATGGCCTTCTCCAATCAGAGGATGCTCTCCCTCCTACAGGAGGGCAGAACTTGTTCTGGGTTTACAAAATCTCTAAGTGTAGCCTCACAGGATTACTAGCAAGGATTATGCAAGGCACTGTTAAAGAACTATTCCAGAAAAAAAGAAAACCCACCCAACTAAAACAAACAAACAAAAAAAAACAACAACAAAAAACCCCACCATCAAACTAAAAACAAACAAAAACAACAAACTGGCCAGCAGTCAAAAATCCCTTCTCATAATGTCAGGCTGATCTGCAGTAGAATCTTTTAAGTAGAAGACTCATAAGAGGAAAAGAGGGAATATTTGTGTTTCCAGTTTTTATTTTAGTTATGGACTAAAGTAATCTCTCTTCTTTTCTTCTTTTTCCCTGAGGTTAATATATAACAGAAAGTAGTACACAAAAGGTTCAGTTTCAGGGGGAGGGAAGGTGGGTGGTTTACATGTCAGGCCAAATTCAGATCCCATTAGCAAGCAGTTACACAAAAGACCCCAGTTACTTCTGTGGGATTAATCACAGGGTAAGGTTCCACTCAAACTGAATGAGTAGCAAAATTTGTCTCTGAATTACATTCAGAAATCCTAGATAATCTGTATAAATATACACCATCTCCATAAGAGATGAGTTGTACCAGTCGAAGTTAATTGTATTTTTGCATAAAAATGTGTATTGTTTCCTAAGAATCTTAAATTTACTAGTCAATGCCATAATATATGAAAAGTTTGAAACATCATCTTCATGCAATTAGAGATAATCATCTAAAAATCTAAATATTTTCTTGCAGTACTAGGAATGAGATATCTGAATGAAGACATCGTAAAATGACAGAGAATCTTACTTGGCTTAACAGTTTTGAAACTCCTTTAGCATGTTCAAAATCTGGTCTTCCAAGTACAGCAGGCTCCTTATTCATCTCTCCCCTTCCCTTCTTGTACTCAGCCTTTAAAAAAATTAATATGAATCACTCTTAAATTATTTGCTTCTGTTTTATCAAGAGAAACGTAAGCATTAAAGCTAGTAAAAAAGTCTCATTTAGTGATCTGCATTGACACCACTGTTCTAATCAGCTCCAAAAAAAAAAGCTCTTCTCAGGCTTCAGCTCCTTAACAACGTGATATTTAATTATTGCAGAATGCAATGCACAGCATTCACAAAATTCAACTTTAACCAAATGCATAGGTTAAGCTATTAAGAAATATTGTTCTCCCAGTCAGGGCAGAATGAGTTACAGTGGCTCAGCATTTCTTATGACAGGGTCTGCAGTTTACACAATATTATTTGTAGCAGCTGAAAATAGTCTTGAAACAAAACTAGGCTGAGGGGCAGCTTTTTTGAAACTTAAGGTCAAATTCCACTCTCGGTTTTACCACTGCAATCTTGCCGGATGGCAGTGAGGTTACATTGGTGTAACAGAGCAGAATTAGTCCTGCAAGGTCGATGTTAACATGATCTTTCCAGCTGAATTACCTCCCATGCAAATTGCTGCATTTTTTCCCCACAATGCATTAGAAAAGAACACGGATGAATTCACAATAGGTGCTCTGCAGTATCACTAACAAAATTACCCATTGCCTAAAATAGGCATCTTGCATTACTCAGGCACTGTGAATCAGCATGAACACATCATAACAACAGACTGAGAGCAATCGAAGTCCCAAAGGCGCTCTAACTCAAAGGAGGCTAGAACAGCAATTAGTAAATGTGGGTGTTGAACATAAGACTTAGTAGAAGTTCTTGGTTTTCAGAAAATCCTGAATATTTAAAAGGTGAATCTCAGATCTCTTAAAACTGTTTCCCCATAGGTGCCTAGTCAGTCTCATATTCAACTATTAGCAGTTACTTAAAATCTTGGCTCAGGGCTTTTAATATATACATATATATATATATATATTGTTTGAATTGTCTACAATAAAATATTACACTGCATCACACATTGCTGCTTCTCAAACTGCTCCTTGACCTATCCATTAGCAGATGTCACGGTGGGAGGGCAAAGGATTTGAGAGGAGAGTTCAGGGAGGAAAGCCCCCATGCAAGCAGCAGCATGTTTGCACAGCTCGCAGAAGGACGGCAGGGAATTGCATTTCCCTGTCACTGCCAGCCAAGATGGAAGGAAGGAGGAGAGTCCTGGGATGCAAACTTCTCTTGTACTGTGAAGAAAAAAGGCTTGGTATGTCTTCTGACATGCAGTATAGCATACAAGCACATGATTTATTATGAGAATGTTTATCATGAATAAAGATGAAACTAAACCAAGTTCAGTAAGTTTAATGTCTTTAGATCAATGACCAGTAATTGTAAAGGCCATACCAGATTTGGGGTTGCAGGTTTCCTGCTCATAACATTTGAGAATTTCAGCAGCATTCTAAACAATTGGACTGAAATTGGAATAAAGTCTAAAAAAATACAAAGTAACAGGAAAACATACATCGCTTATTATCTTTGTTATCTCGGTTGCTATCTTTATGTCTGGCCTGTTCAGCACTTCAGTGTATCTGTGAGTATCTTGGACATCCTTCTTGTAGGATACCTGTCAAAAAAAACAAACAACAAAACAAAAAAAAAAAAAAAACCAAAACCCCGTCACCAGTTTTGTTTAAAATGAACAATCAAAAATGTCTGAAGTTTATAAATAAGCTTTGAATGACCTATCAACTCAGCCATCAAATGCAACAGAACTCTACCTCATTTATTCCAACACAGTCCAGCTTGACAGGGATTATTTAGCAAGACCCACACATAGGTTAACAGGATAAGGAAGAAATTCAGAAGCATAAAATACAGTATTAAAATAAAAAATGGTTTTGCTTAGAAGCGTAGCAGAATATGAAAGCACCACAAAGACCCAAATATTAAGTTTTATCATTAAATTTCAGAGGACTTCTAAGAGTACAGAATTTTTTCTATGCTGTACCCTTTTCTAATATAAACTAACCCCCTATGATATCATGAGCACTGCAGCCTAGCAGATTGCAGCTACACCAAACAGAAACTGTAATTCTACCAGTGAACATCTTTCTTAGTAAATGGGCAGCTGTGCAGCTGATATGTAATGACACAACTCCACCGCAACACCCCCCACTCCCCGCAACTCCACTTATCTGCTCCTTTACACAATCATGGGAACAAGAAAACTGAGTGTTCCAGCACGTGAAGTACATGACTGAATCTTCCTGTTTGTACAAAGCCACTGCTATAACAAATGGGCTCAGAAAACTTCAGCCAGAAGGCTAAACCACAGGTAAGAGAGTCCAAGTGTTCTCCACTTAGCAAAACAACTGCAGGAACAGCATAGACCTCAGGTACGTGACGGAGCTCCGAGACCACAAGTGATCCTTCTTCTCCCTCTTCAGGGTCTGTAGACTTTTTCCTCTCCCTTGATGTAGCACATGTGCCAATCTAAGCCAATTTCCAAGAGCTGTCTTATTGAATTATTCTAAATGATTAAGAAAATCATCCCTGGTATTCAAAAACATCTGACAAATTGAAATTTCAGGCAAAAGTTAGAGAACATAAAATGAAGTCTACAGGAAATAGTATGATTCCTGGTTCGCTGGACAGTCTTTTAGATTTTCTTCTGTTGTTTAACAGCATTAATCAACCTCTCAAGATAGTATTTCACCATCAAGAAAGTCTGCAGCTTGAAGTTTCACTTATAACCTCCACATCTAGTTCTTATTTCCTATGTAGAGTTTCACTCTGGGTACAAAGCAACAAACTCAACAAATTCCAGCACTCAATGACAATACATAATTTGTAGAAATGTTTCTGTAAAAATAAAAAATATTTAAAAAAAAAATAATCTTATTTTTTGGCAAATATTTTACAGGCAACGGGAAAGTAATTTTGCATCCATATGGCTTCAGATAAGTAGACAAGCTAAACAGGCTTTCACTGTTGGCTGCTTGCCCACAAATAGATCATATAATTTTTAACCTACAAGGAGTGACACACAAGTGTAATCACTGATTAAATAAATAGATAAATAAATAGGCTGGATTAATACAGCTCCAAATATCCTACCTACCAAGAAAACAGAAACTGATTCTTACAGCTTGTTTAAAACAACTGGAAGTTTTGTTTTGGTTAGGTTTAGATTTCCTCTTTTTTTTTTTTTTTAAGAAACTAGATGTACATACAAGCATTTGCAACTCAGGGCTTTACGTGAATTTAGTTAATTATATGCTGTTCATCCTAATGACCACATGAGGTGAGGTGAAAACCACAAAGGCAGCAGAAACAGGTTTTTGAATAGCACCCTATCATCCATGTAAATCGCAAATTAAAGGCCAGCATATGTGCTCAAAATAGAAATTAGGAATGGAGTGAATTTAACAACAGAGAAACAAGAATAGTGGTGATAAAGTTGAGGAAATGTGGTCACTTATTGCTCCCAAATGACACGATCATATAGTACATGAAATAATGGATTGTGGTTAATTTCAGGGGGGAAGAGGGAGGGGGGATAAGACAGTGACAGTCCTTTATATTTCACCGTTTCCAATTATATTAGATGCAAGGCCAATTGCTATAGCTTTCCCTGAGTGAATTATTATTCTTCCTGCACCTAAACCAGTACACCTATTACTTATGTCTGAGGGAAAGTCATCTAGCATTTTACAAATGTCTGCAATATATATTTGCTCCATTCTGCAGCTTGTCATACTCCAGTGAGAATAAAAATGTTATGCAGCAGAACAGTAGTTTGTCAGAGGTAGGCCAAAGAAAGAAAAAATATGTTTCCCATTTCCTGAATAACCTCAATCCCTGGATGCTGACCCCTTCCCATTGGGACAGTGTGCTGGCCTCTATTACACAGCTGCTATTCTGTTCCATCCAGTGATTTTTTTTTTATAGTCCTCTGTTAGAACAGTAAAACCAGAGCTATTCCGAGAGCAGGGGAACAGATGTAGACAGAGCAAAGCAACCAGCTCGGTGTGTGCACCCAGTGCGCACCAAGAAGATGGAAAGTGGAGAAGCCTACAAGAGGGGAGGAGAGAAAATAAAGCCTGGTCAAGCAACAAAAGAAAGGAAACATCAGAAGCACCCAGGGGCCACCTTTTATCCTGAGTTAGTTCAGCCCCTTATCAAGAGGCTCAAACCCTGACTGGAATCTCCAAGCATTACACAATGCCCTTACTCAATCTTCACTTCAAAGGGTTGCTCAGGCTCTACCAAAAAAAAACACCAAACGCTCAAGAATTTCTCCTCTTTATAAGGACCACAGGTCTACGAAACATCTGCTCAAACTGGCCTTTGCATAGGAAAAAGTAACCAAGAGACTGACCACTTAGGAGCAGCAGCGAAAGACCTAAATGGAGAATTACAGCAAACCAGTGGGAAATGCAAGCAAGAAAGCAGCAGGGACAAAAACGGAAAAAAGAATTGTACTAACTCCAGTTTTGAAGTTGCAGATAGTAAATTACAATACCAGCTAAATTTAATGTGGTTTTCCACCCCAATCTGAAATCACAATAAAAAGTGATTACATTGTTGAATATTTTTTTAAAAGAATGATAATCTGAACAAAAGCCATTTCTCATCTTTAATCACAAATGTGATTACATACTCAGAACTGCCACTAGTTTTCACAAAGCTTGGAAAATATTCAGGGCTTCCTTATAATTAGTAGACCGGTTTTAAATGGGGCTAAACCTCCAGCTCTTTCTTATAAAAAGGCGTAAGGTCCACTGAGGATAAACATGGTGGTCTATTTATTCCAGCTGAGATTCCTGAAGTGCTTCACCTTTCATGATGGTGCCAGTGCGTTGAAATGCACTACAATGCTGCAAGGTAAACAGATTTCTAACAGTGCTGCAAAGCAGGCTGTCAATCAACAAACAGAAACTTCTGCTACATGGTGACCCAAGTACACCTATGTTTAAAGGACTGAGACCTTTCCTGCAATTTTTTGTCTTCTCCCCTGTTCCAATTCCAAAACTATTCCAAGCTGTACATAATAAATTACGAAAATACGCACAAGCATCTGTGAACACATTTTGCCTTCTTGAGATGCACACACAGAAGTCAGCAAGGAGCCTGGCATACCTATCTGCCCAGTAAGAATTTGTTTCTTACTGTTCATCCCTACATAGTATTTTCAAAGAGCTGCAAGTCCACTAACTAATGGCCTGTCGGCTGTGTCTCTGCCCCCTTTTCTCATCTGCACTTTGGGGTCCATCAACACTAAGAAAATGACTAACTGGTGACAATCACCATCGGCAACAGCTTTTCTGATGCCCACTCAAATGGTGTCGAAAACTGTTTCCCATCTCGTGTAGAAGAGGCAAACACATTTCTGGCCCGTTACAGATTGATGCAGTCATCCTTTCCAGTAATGGGCTTGAAAATTGATTGGTCCCAATTACATCAGGAGTAAACACATCATTTTCAGCACCAGTTGGAAGTGGTCCAGGGGGACCTGCTGTTGACAACCGCTGTCAGCAGAAAGTTAGTCAGTGAAAGGTGATTTTTCTAATGCAGACGCTGAACAGAAAGCCAGAAGAAGCTTGAATTTAACATTATCTGCATCAAAACAAACATTGACGTTTTGGTATGTTTTCAATTGTGTTTAAGCACATCAAGTTCAAGATCTGCTGATCTGGTTTATCAGAAAGAACGTAAATTTTTTTGCATGGATTGTGACTGCACAATATCCTGAACATGAAGAAAAAAGCTTATGTCTAAGACAATACCGACTTCTTCAATATGCAAATTTAGATGGTCAGTGAAACACTACAAATTACAACTACTGACAGCATATGGACTGCAAAGAGCATACATATAATCAAATGTCTGCCCAACTGTCAGCTAACAATTCAAAAGCAGCACTGTCCTGTACATAAGTGTAAGAGAAAAGATACCAGGGCTCCAACCTCCAATCTGCAAACTGCCTTTTGAATGTCCACAGATGAGTCTATTGTAGCTGTCTGATTTGTAAAATCAGAACACCACTTCCTTATTTCATACAATGTAATGCTGTGAGAAGAATCAGTAATTTTAACCAAGTAGGACATATAAATTAGTGTACAAATATGTAACACTGGTTTGCTACTCATAATGCCCAGTGATGGACCAGGTCATAGAACAGGTAAAACTGTGATCCACAGCTTTGAGTACCTTCATCAAATGCTACATGCACTTCTACTCAGGCACAATACAACAAGCATTTTCTTTGCTTTAGAAACGTCATTGTCATGTCATTTCACTGTTGTATTAATTACTTCCATCCATGTGACCCTCAGCTACACATAAGGTGAACCACTATTTTGTGACCTGATGGTTTTCTAAGGGCCACAACCTAGTTTTGGTCCTGAGTTTGGAAACTTCCAGATGAGCTAAATGATATCAGCCTGCCACAGACATGAAGTAGGCTGATGGTCCCTACTTCATTTTTTTTCCAAATGGTTTTGAGTGCCAAAGTCACATCATTAACATTCACTTCACAAAAAACAAAACACAATTTCTAGGGAAAAGTACTCTGGTTTGGATAAACAGGCTTTTGTTCAAGTATTATGTAGTATTTTAATTATTTTTCAAGTAATATCCCTATCATTAAAAAGTCTCTGTTGTTCCTTTGAGAGCAATTTTCTTCTAAGTATGAGGAAGAGAAGAATGTTTTTCTTATACATGATCACATTTTTCAGGAGATTTTACAGTATTTCCCTATTACACAGCTTCAGCCCACGCTCATAGAGCATGTTAATGATATTCGAAGTGGCGTGAAGGCCTACAACACATGACAGTTTCAAAATGTCAGCACAAATGTATTGTAAGTTGAATACAGTCTTAATTTTTAAAGGAAATTGCACATTTCACAGAGTGGAGTATAAATGTCAGCCTTATTTTAAGGCTGAGTAAATAGTCTTAAACACATCCTAATCCTATTAGATGCAAACCCTGCATGTAAAGGTTGAATTCAGTTGGCAGAGCATTGTAGGTAAACATGCATTCTGCTCCCATAGGTATACTGTACTGAGTGGTGGATAAAAGAGCTTTGTCCTGTTCCCCCTCGTTTCCTTCCCTTTTCCCTGCACTTTCAAAGCTGTGGCTCTACACAGCTACATCGCCTGAAATAGTTTGGAAAGACAAACACTCCACATTTGGGATGCTTGCTATTCCACACTTCGACTCAAAGATGAAAACTCATGTGGCTCTTAATTAAACCTGTATTTACGAAACAAGAAATCCACAGTTATTCACCACAGTGCCCAAACAATTATCTGCAGGAGCTGTGTAACTCCACTGAACAATAACTGGACTTCCAGAACTTGCTCCTTTATGTGTGCTAAAGACATATCCCCATCGCACTGCAGCTCTCCGGGAGCAACCAGAAAGAATCTGTTCTTAAACAGATGAAACTAACTGATTATAGTTTTATGTTGGATACTGAGGGTGTGTTTGATTTTTTTGAAGTTTGCTCAGGCTGAAAATAATTTCCTTCATATTTTTTCATTATTTTTAGTGTGCTGTTAAAAGTTCTCATTTATCAAAACATCCTTCCCTTCTATGTTTGCCATCATTGCCCTTTTTTCTTGCTTTAATGGTGACAGAAAATGAAACAACCGAATTTCACTTACTCTTACATCTGTACCCTGCTCTCCTTAATTCTGTTAGCAGGTGATCTACAGCTGTAGAAGGGGAATGTGTTTTGCACAGACACGCTAATCCTCAGGCCATGATGAATTTGATCTAAAAACTCATCTCATATTCCTCCTGGTCCCACCACCTTCTCCGAGAGGGATTCCCATCTCTCTTCCCAGCATTATTCCCTTCTCTAGTAGTCCACCATCATTCCTACTGCTAGGTAAAAAACCCTTGCTTATAGGGAGAGAAGTTCATGTTCTCAGCTCCTACACTCTGTCAATCTGACATGCTGATGCTTCCAACAGCAGAGATGGCCGGAGTTTGACAGGAAGAGGGAATTCTGTAATCAAGGCTGGTTGCAAATTACTGCTGGGAGTTCCAACGCAGGTATTTCCCAGCAGAAGAAAAAGTTATTCTTCAAACATAATGCTTCCCTGAAGTTTTCCAGCAGCCTTTTAATCAGCGGCCAGCTGTCAAGATTCTGCACACACGGACATACATCTAACACTGACATTTAGTTTTCAGCCTACACAACCTAAAAGAGTTTGTTACACTGACAGTAGGGAGGATACCGTGAATTTAAGATAATTCAAAATGAACACCCAAGTTTAATTTTATACACTGATAGCAGCAAAAAAATATCCTGTTTATCTGAGAAACAAGAGTTACAAAATCACATACCTACCTGACTTAACCTGCTTACCCAAGAAGAATGGAAACGGATCATAACTTTAAAGGTATTTACATGTCAGCTGTTCTTACTGGTTTTGTGTACCCTTTAAAATGACCCCACTATTTTAGCTAATCTTTTCCTAAAATTTACTTTTCTCATAAGTAAGTTTTTACAAAACCTAAATCTTTCTTCAAAGCTGTGTTTCTATCATTCAAGACACTAATCTTGGTAGCATTTCTCACCCAGCAGTGGTGCACTGAGCTAGTATAAGGTACCTTAACCATGAAATAAAATCTGACTTGATACTAAGAAAAAATGTAAATACTATTACTAGGCTTTTACATTGTGAAAACCTAAATAACTTAAAGAAGTTAACAGCTGTTAAAAAAAAAAAAAAGCAACCAACTTTTAAAATATTGTTAAATGCTCTAAATTATTTGTCAATTATTTTAAGTAAAACTACACAAACAAGTACTTTGGTCAATGGTATAAACTAGTGCCAGGTATTGAACTGAACTCTATGGCCCAGATTCTGTAAGGTAAGTCATAAATTGTTCTTTGAAACTCATTTGATATGTATTTGTGGACAGGATCAAAGTTATTCACATACATAAAAGCGTGCAAGCGCAGGGCAGAAACAGCCCCCTTCTCTTCGCTATACAGAACCCTGAAGAACTGTCCAAGTGTTGACAGTGTAAGACACTGAAACCATGCTGGTGTTCATGTAGACAAAGAGCTTTATATACCTTTGAAGTACAAATAGGTACACACGAATCAGAGAACCTGTGTTTGCAATTTTATTTTAAAGTGATAGCACTTAACACTTACTACTAACACACAATAACAAGTGCTTCCCACTGCAGTTTAGAATAAGTCACATACTATTCATGTCCCAAATTAGTTCAGAGCAAATAATGTAAAAAAAATACCAACTAATCAAATATGAAAATACTCCATGTGAATTCATTTCAGTTAGCTGTTAGATGCGTCTACCCAAAACAAGCAAAATCATTTCAGATGGAGAAGTACTTACATCACTCTGGTATTTACTGACTTCCATGGCATGCTTAATATCTGGAGGCTCCTTCATATGTGCATAATCTGAAGTTCCTTTCTCAGCATCATGTTTTTGTTTATAGAGAACCTGAAAAGAGCAACATTACACTTTTGTGACCTCAGCAGAGTACATATAATAATATGAGTTGGGTTAAACCTAGTGTCATGGTGTGCCGGTATTCAGGAAGAAATGTAGTAAGTAATTAAGCTCCTTAGTGGTGCCAGAACCTTGAAACAAGAGCAGCTTCCACCCAAAACAGAGACATATGAGGCACAGTCAGCAGAGAGATTTCTCTGCATATGTTATTCCAACAGAGTTATGAGTAGACAGGAAAAAGAAACATACAGAAACAGAAAATTAACAAGGTACGAAGACAGCCCAAGGAAAAGCATAAGCAAAAGCTTTTTTTTTGCTTGAAACACTTGGATCTATCAGCTAATTATCTATTCCAGTTTTGTTTTGTTTTTTCCCCTGCTTTCAGAGGGAAAAAGAGATTTTGTGCATTCCTCATAAATAAACAGGTACGAAATACTCATAGCCCAAACATTTATTTCTTCCACTGTTAGGATATTATTAGTACAACACACTTTTTTACTACTCCCCAAGGTTCACGAAGAAAAATAATATTTACGTTCAATAGTCATCATGGTAAATTAAAATGGACCTGGGTTGTGAGTTTATAAACAAATTTATTTTTATAATAGAAACTGAGCTCAATGTTGGGCATTCATCCAGCTTTCACTGTACTGTGTTATACTTACATATACACACATTCACCTACTAGAACTGCTTGAAAAGCTGATCTTGCACTTATCCTTGTCAGAAGCTTTTAGGCTTACATTAAGAAAAATCACCAGGTTTTGATGCCTGAAGAAGCAGCAAGCATCAAGAAAATTCATTTTCTAACAGCTCTCAGGAGCGAGCATTAAAATAATCCCCAAGAAAACAGCAAATACTAAACAAGACTGAAAGCTGAACAGGAGGAGAAGGATTTGAAACTTAAACCCCAGACAGCAATAAAAGAACAATGTGAAAGTTTTTAGATGGGATCTCTCAACTATGGTGATCTGGACTTTTTTAGGACAGGATACTAGAACTGTGAGAAAATGTTGTATCTGTTTGTGTTTAGCAAGATTGCATCTGGGTCACAGATCACAGTGTCCGAGGCAATACATTAGTATCTGCCCTGACTCTATCATATTACAAAATGATATATAGGCTGAGAGATTAAGACCCAAAAAATGGGAGGGTGGGGGTGTGTTTCACTGCTACTACATGAATGAAAGTATCAAATCAGGAAACTTAAAATGTGCCATCTCCTTATACAGTGTAAATCCAACACAATCAGGCCTCTGGTGAAACAAACACAAATTGAAACAAAATGTCTATAACCCTATACCGATTACATCTCGCAACTGGAAAAGCAAATAGGCTTTAACAAGACCAAAGCATCACTAACAAATGATCTCCTGCAAAAGTATGATTATTATATAAACATATGCCACAAAAACTGTTTTGCTACTTCTGCTTCACATTGTCACTTTTAAGATGTTCCCCACTTACCACCATTCTGAAAAGCAGACTCATACAGTTACTTCCAAAACCAACTGATTTATACGTATTTTATTACATTTCCACTTTGCTGCTTCAACATCTATATTTTTCTCTTGGTGAATGAGCTACGTAACCGAGACAGCAAAAAACAATAGCACATCAACACCCAGTGTGAGAAAACTAACAGAAATTACAACTGAGTGTCTACTATCTTGGGAAAAGATGACTGTTTCTTTAGCTTGATGTAGGAATATTTGACTTGCTATCAGACAGCTGTGTTCTTCCTATCTTTTCACATTACTGTTATTAATTGACTTAAGTAACCCTAACGCAATCACAAGCTAGAAGTTCAATAGCTGTCTACTTTAGTTTTGGACAGTTTAGTGCAGAACTGTTCCCAAATCTTTAAATCAGTCCCAAGGAAGCACGGAAAAATGTTTATGAGGATTATTTCATGAATATTCTTAGAACCATTATTTTACATGTTAGCACATGTATATTTATTTCCCATTTCCTGTTAATTTTCACATTTTAACTAAACTGAATTTTCTTTATCAAATCTACAAATGAAACTACTCTACAGGGAGATCAAGTATTACAGGTCACTGATGTAACCTCTACTCTGTAGTGGCACCATTTATTAACTTGAGAAATACAAGGCAATTATTTAAGTAGGTATGACTTCAGATTGAACTAATTTGTAAGTACTCATTTTTTATTTTTCTTATCTCTCTTGTACAACAGTGTGTCACTGGGAAGCTGCATTAAGGAAGGCTTTGCACTCTTTTAACTTAACTCTGAATGACCCTCTGTTTTGGAATACTTTAAACACTATTATTTATTTTTTTATATATATATATTTCCCTGTATAGTCAGTAAGCTGAGCTCTAAATGTAAAAAACACCATGTAGGATTTTTTAAGAGGAAATGTCCAAGAACACATAAAATGCCATTTTAATCTCTAGATAGAGAATTAGATTATCCGATGTAGTGATGTAAAACAAAACGAGTGAAGTCCAGGAAACTAATACCTCCTACCACATAGAGGAGAAAATCTTGAACATGAGATTTGATACCATACAAAATCATGAAGAATTACATAGAACAGTCTGATAATGTGTAATATGATTGTAAATGATGCAGTAAAACACAAAAAATAGCTTTATCATAGTACAAAAAAAAAAAAATATCCATATGAAAGTGAAAGGAGAATTCCGCCCACAAGTAAGAAAAACTGAAACTTTCTCTATGGAGGTTGAAAATACTAAGATACACTTGGTTTATCATCTTCAAAAACAAACAGAACCCACTATTGAGCATTGACATATAGTTACTATTTGAGATATTGCCCTGCGCAAAGGAGAAAATTAAACTGCCTTCAGTTTGCTTTAGATTATTCCTTTCAGATAAGAAGAAAAACAGTGCAATCTCTTCTTATGGCAGAAATAATGTGATGAAAAAAAGTGATGAAACACATACTTTTTTCAACATTGTTCCCCCCAAGCAATTTTAAATACCTTTATCATTATTTGTGACACCTTATTAAAAAAATTTTTCTATGTAATGAAGAATTCATTCTACTGGTCTTCAGACAAGAAAGACTTGGCCCAAAGCTAGCAATGATCAGAAATTTTCCTTCAGAAATATTTTCCACAGGAAAATAAAATTTTTCCAGAAAATGCCCGTTTCCTCTCAAGAAAATCAAAATGAGGGCTCCTGCCTAGACTGCTCTCATCAACTTTGTTTTCTCGTTGCAGATAACAGGGAAATTGGTGAGAGCCTTGCAGGCTGGCAAGGAGGATAAAGTTATACAGTGGGGACAGGAACTTCTGCTCTCTCCAGCTTACCCAGGGGATAGTTATGGCAAAAGAGAGGGAGGAAAATCACCCTCAAGAAAGCTATTTAGAAGGCAATAGTCAAATTTTCTGCATAGAGGGAAACCTGAAATTTTTAAAAGTCATGCAAGTATGTGGGGCTATGAAACTTCTTCATTCTCCTGAAACATTTTTCTTCCCATAAACAGTGTCATGGTTTTTTTGTCAAAATATTGGATGGATTTCCTTCTCTGTGGGTATTTACTTCCACCTTCATGCTAGTTCTACATAAAACACAAAGAGCAAATGTGGGTTTTATGCAAAAGCCTGCAGAGGTGGTCTTGTTTTGGTCTTTCCCATGTATCTTGAAGAGGAAATTGAGTGTGAACCAGTACAGCCAATATGGGGAGCAAGTTTCACAGGAGGAATATCACAAACGTCCGGGTGTTGTACCCTCCATTATGGCAAGATCCCATCAGTGCTGACATTGTATGGCTGGAACCCTACAGAACAAGGTCCTGGCTCTGCTGAAGTCGCTGACAATTGCCGTATCAATTAAAGCATGCAGAAGTGATAGACGATGCTATGGTAGTCTGCTCTGGAGAGAACAGTGGAGGGCAGCTGTAGCTGGGGAATAATTCCTTGTGAGAAAAAAGAAATTTCCCCTTGTTGCCTCCAACTTCCTAAATCATGGAATCATGGCTGTGATCTGAAAGAGTGTATAAAAATTAATAAAGTGGACTATATCTAGGTAGGCTGAAAATGGAGCTGCTGGGCAGCAGCAGGGCAGCAGCACCATTTCAGGATCAAACACCAAATCACAGGACAGACCATTTGCAGAGGACACACCTGTGTGAGATCACCCAGCAGAGGTGCACCAACCTCAGCAGTCCTTTGCCAGCAGGCCATAGCAGGCAGGGTCAGTGTCTCTCTTTCTTCCACACCATGATCCCCTAGTCCTGATTCACCTGCTTGGCAGATAAGGCTATAGATCCTGCCAAGAGCATAGCATCACAGCAAGAGAAAGCACCTGCCTGATGTGGCTACAAAAGCATTCAAGCTCAGCCTCGCATTCAAGAAGCATGAAAAGGGAGTCAAAGGTGTAAATTTGTTCTAATGTGGATGGGGAGGAGGACACGTACTCGTATTTCCCACCTCTCAGGAAATCAGCACCTATTTAAAATCAGCTTGCTATAATTGAGAGACAGACTGCAGTTCTGTGCCTACAGCCCTTTTTGCAGGAGGGCTGGCACAATGGCCAGCTGGTGCTGTTCTCTCTCCTTCTATGGCATACCCACGGCCTCCTCTCACTGAAGTAATGACCTGTAAATTCTCAATCCCAGCTAGATAGATGCAGCAGAAATCCCCTCTGCCATATCCTGACCTAGCTGAAATCTGAAATCCTTGTATTAGCTACTTAGGTACCACAGTGATAGGCACAACACGGATTAGATTTGAATACTGTAGAGAAGATTTTCCACTAGAAAATCCCCTAGGATCTTTCTCAAAGTATCATTAAATTCAGGTCCACTGCAACAGAAACCACAAATGGGAAAAATGTGTCAGCGTATCTTTTAAGTTTTATGGTAGTTTATGATTTATAATGCATCTGTTCCTAATAGAATGGTATGAATTTTACAAGAAAAGTTTCTGCTTAGATACAACTCATCCTATATGCGTATTTGTTTCTCTATGACTGTTGGATGATTGAGGAAAACCTGCAAAAATATCAAATGAAAATGTCAGTTTTTTCCTTTAAATTTTATTTTCTTTTTTGGTTGAATCAATTGGTTTCATGTTTAGTCTTAGTTATTTATTTTTTCTGCCACACCACTGATGTTAATTAACCTCATTTGTGTAAACTAATGTAGAATCTACTCATTTGTGATGAATCCAGCAGTAAATCTGTGGCAAACTAGTTAGTGTTTTATAGTCAAGTTAGTCAGTAGTGTTTTATAAATCAAGCTAATGGTTTAGAAGTGTTATACAAGTTTAATTCCCAATTTATTTCTACTGTAATTCTTCTAATCACTCACTGTACAATGACATGTCACATTAAGGTCATTTCAGCTACGGTGCTGCTTTAACTTGAGTAAATATATGTTTGATTTCAAACTATGAAAGCCAAAATACACTTCATTTTATAGTATTTGCTTGACATAGCCTTGATTAACAAATTGTTTTAAATTAAAACACTTCTCCCCAAGCTGTCCCAAGATTTCAGTGCTTTCTTCTGTTAATAAATATTTTCCTTTGTTTGAAAAAAAAATCATTGCATTAGAAGAATGCATATTGAGATACAATCAATAATATGGATTTAGGAGTGTGTTCACAGAGTGGCTGTATTAAACTATACATAGTTAATAACTTTAAGAGAGGAGAAAGGCAAAACAAAAATTTGGAAATGCTTGGTGGACAGAAAGTCAGGACCGTCTATCAGATGTAATTCTCATGAGTAACAATGAAAATCTGTAACTTCATTCATATTACACGTATTTAACACTTAATTCCACTGAGATCAATGGAAGTGAAGGGTCACCTGCCTACATTAAGGGCATTATATTTTTTAAGACCCTGGAGGCAACTGACCTCAAATTTACAGTTTTACTGGTTGTTTGCATGTTTTATACTATGCTCAATATACTTGATTTCATATTTTTAATTCTAGAATTTTTTTTTCTGAGTGGTAGTATGCAGACCAACAGAAATACTTTTACTGCTACCAGTAAGTGCCTTTTAAAAAAATGTATTAGTTTTCCTTTCAGTATCAAACATTTCATAAAGTTAATACAACACCCAAATTGAAATGTTTGTTACATAAGATCCATTTATTCTATAAATGGAGTGCAATGTCTCTGAATTCAGTAATTCCTTATTGAATTCATGGATTTCTAATCAGTTTCATTGGATTGATGAATGCTCTAGCAGTTTTTACATTTATATTTAATAAAAATAACAAGTAAGATTTTTAAAGTGAGTAGTTCTTAAGTTAGGAAGGTATCACAATAAGCTCTGGATGGTGAACTCACCCAAATGAATAAAGCAGGCAATCAAGTATCTGTTCAAATATATTGTTCAAATTGGTCATATTCTTTCACACAATTCATTTAAAAATATTTTTTGTGATTCTAAAATGTTACCTTGCTCTGAAGTTGCATTAATTCTTTTGCAAACACACTGTCAATTGTGGCTGGCATCTGCTGATAAAGAGAGTTGGAAAGGTCTTTCTTAGCAGCTCCTTTATACTTCACCTAGAGGGGAGAAAAAGGTGACATATAATGCAAAAATTAAGATACAGTTATCACACTACTTATTTTTTCTATTAAATAAAATACCATAGACCATTAGAACTGGGAAAATCTTATGCTGTCATAAACTTTCAAGCAAAACCAGATCTTTAAATAACTAAAATACTTTAGGCATATGTGTCTAACTCACCAAACAATGCACAGCACCTCCTAACTAAATTCGATAATTTGGGGGGAGTATAAAATAAGGTAAGCAAAGCAGTTATTTTTCTAGCCTTTTTTAAAATCGTTTCTAAAAACTAAAATTAACCTTTTTCTTTCCATTTTCCCAAGTTTTGCACAATGGGTGCCACAAGAGGCCAACAAAAAGTATTTTACTGATTAAAGTAGTAGCAATTAAATGTAACTGGGAAGGACAGGAAGATTGGGGTTAGCATGTCTGCCATCACTTCTATTTAATCTTCTCATGTTACAGACTCATTTTTAAATTGCTTTTTATTTATCCTGTACTTTCTCCAGTAGTCAGTACTAGCAATTCCTCACAAAAGGGTTTTATGAGACAGGCCAGAATAATAGTTCAAAATCTGGGAGGCTTTTGCTTCAGATCTTAGGTTTTCAAATCCATAAAACAATAATGTCAAGTAATGCTGTGAAAGTAATCATAAATATCAAAGATACCCTAAATGATACTAATGTCATTAATTTACTGTGCGATATATAGCTGTTCATTAAGAGACTAGTTCCCCATATATATTTATACACATACATATATATATATATATAAATAATTTGCCATAACATTTCTTGCCATTTCCCAAAAGAGAGGGCTCTCTTTCCTGCAGTAGACAAACTGTTAATATTTTCAGTGTTCTAGTTTTGCAAAAACAGGTTATGGGACACTAGAGGTCAGTAATTTACAAGCCAAACCACCCATCACATCATTGGCTTCAGGTAATGCTGCAATAAGCAAACAGTGTGCTCAACAGTGTGATAACATAGAACAGGTTTAAATTTTTGAAATATTTTTATATCTCTCAATCTCTGACTAATAATTAGCAGCTTTTCTTTGGAATCAGACAGACGGATTTGATAAATACTCTCTCTGTATTGTGCTTCTGTACAACAGTCTGTGTCTTAGAAAGTATAATTTCACCACATTTCTGCCCCTGGAGACATGCCACTCTTTCTCAGAAAATTTGATAAAACACAACAAAAATATTCATCGGATGCATTTATATTGAATGTAGCCACACAGCAAACTGGTGTGTATCAGAAACAGAATACAGAATGCATAAAAATTACATAACTCCAGAAAGGATACTGGGATATACTTAATCAAAAAGGCAGCACAAAAAATAAGGCACCAAAAATTTAAGTGTTCCAAGGGTTACAGTGACAGACAAATCACTCAGAAACAGCAGTTCCTTAACAAAAGCAACTCTCTGTCTGGAAACTCCCACTGCTGTTCTCAGCTGTGGAAAACAATGAGAGATGCAATCCTATTACACGTTGTACCTGGGACATGGAGAGCTGGCAGTAAAATCTACTCTGGCATTTTGGAAGCTGCCATTCTTTATCTGCCACTACAGTTGTGTGTGTGTCTGGGTGTCTGCGTGTACATGAAGAGCTAAAAACTCTGACACGGGTACACATGCACATGCATGCAAGTCAGGCAACCTGCCGATGCCATTAACCTGATGTTCCCCCAATCCCTTGCTGAAGGAAGACAGGGGTGGTAACATGGGTTTAACAATTTCCTTATCTCCTTGTGTTTGTTACCAGGCTGTGAATTCTCCACAGCAGGTTAAGTAAGTATGCACAGGTATAATCTGCAAAACTCATTACTGCAGAGTAAGTAAGATGAAATTCTTTTCCTATTCCTTAGTTTATCTATCCATAGAACGGGATAGCTAGGAATGCCTCAGAACTATTAATAAAGTATCTTGGAATCCCAAAATAAAAGTGTTGCAAAATTCCAAATTATTATTACTCACATAGACAGTATACAGTAATTTAAGTTACTTCAGTTTTTAAGAGTTGTTATTTGAAATAAGCCAACCTCCCCCTTCTAAAAACCATCACATTCAATTGAGAGAGTTTTTAGCAAGGGTAAGCAGCAAAGAGAAGTCTTCAATCTTTTAGGTCTTACCTCAGAAATAAAAGCACCAAGACTTTTCACATGTTTTAGCTGTGGGGTGTCAGGTACAAATATGCACTTGCCTTTAGATTTTTTAAACTCTTCTTTATAGTGTATCTACAAAGAGAAGGAAAAAAAAGTTTAATTGCTCTTTAACAAAAAAATAGCTATTATTATTATCAGTATTATTAATGTGGTTGTTGTTGTTATTGTTGTTGTTGTTGTTGTTATTATTATTATTATTATTATTATTATTTTGTTTGTGCATACTATGCTGGGTGGCTTGCAAATACCTCAGGCTGGCTCGAATTAAGCCAAAGAGAAACACCCAGTTCTCACACACAGTACCAGGGCTATATAAAAGTCACAGAATTCTTTAAAGATGAAAAAGATATGATTTTTCTCTACATCTACAGCACATTTTCACCACTGTTGTAGATGTGCTAGTATCTCTAAAGACAGGAGAATTGAATCATTGATCTCCTTGATCCTTGATCTCAAAGATAAAATTGTTAAACTTCTAACACAGACCTAGCAAGCACAGAACCTGTGTAACATAATCAAATGCCCCTGTATGAATCCAAGAGTTATATGAATAAATTCAGAAGGCCACTGCCAAATCATTGCCTACAAAGCAACCCAACAGCCATGACATTCAAGTAGTAACAGGATTTCTTTAAAACCAAACAAATTTTAAATTCAGCCTTTTTTTAAATCGTGTATGCACAAAGGAAACCATTTTTGAAGTAGAACACCATGACACATTTTGCAAAAAACCCAAAACACTACTCTTTTTGGGTTTTTTTTTTAAAAAAAAAAAAAATCAAAACCAACCATTTTCTTACCATGGGGCAAATGATACAGGCAGGTACAATAATCACATGACCGTTGATGAAGTCAGTTAGCGTTTGTATTAGTGAGACCACAAGAACAATAAAATCTAGGGACATGGTGAATGTGTAGGGACCTTTATCATGTAAGAACTGTGAGAAGGAAGATGGTGAATTATGGTGAGATGAACTAAATAAGTTTTAAAGATAGACACTTTACATGGATAGCCTTCAATGTTTTTAGTGACATTTATTTCTTTGTACATAGAACAGTTAAGTTCAATGCAAATTGTATTATTTAGTATTAAGCTTTCCTGGTTATTATCTGCCACCATTTCTCCAACCTCATTTTCACATTCTGCACAACAGCAGCTTGCATTTATGCACTCCAGACTTGCTGACAAGCACTGACAGAAGCAATATGATCTGCATCTGAGCATTACAGAAATATGCAGTCTTAATTTCCTCTTTCTCTGAATCCTTAATGGATATCACAAGTTGTAGTCTACGCTCCTTTACAGGGACCTGGAAAATTCATGAGAAGGATGGCAGCTTTACACAGAAGCTGCTCCTGTACTTTCTGATGCAAACTTTTGTCCACCATAAAATGGATTATGCCAAATTCATCTCAAATCAATGACTACATAATCCTCACATAGGAAATAATTTCGGTTACTACTGAGCTCACACACATTTGGACTACTGAAGGCATCTACATCTCATTACCAAACCATATTGTCTGCCTCTGTATATCAGTGTATTCTAAACACAAACTGTTTGGTGAACAATGGGTGTAAAATTACTGTGTGTCATAATTTTACTTAGGGACCCACACATCCAATGGTTCATGTAACCTGTGTGTGACACTGGACTCCTAGGTAATCACAGAGCAATACACAAAAAGGGCAGTTTTGTGGCAAACGTGAGCAGACACTCACTTTTCAACTTGCACGCATTCATGCATGTACTTGCAAGTGTGTGTATGCACGTGCACATGAACATACCTAGCCTTAAAGAAAAAAAAAAAAAGGCTTTGTAGGATTATGTTTGTTCACAGTGATATGTCTGAAAGGAACTTGTGAAGTCTACAGAGCTGACTGTCTACTGGTTAGGTTTGATGGCATTCCCAGTGGAAACTCCAGTAAAGCTGAGACTTTGCCACAGCAGATGGAGAGTCTTGCCACTCACAACTCAGATAAATCACCCACAGATACTTGAGACCTGAACTGCAATTACATCCATTTTAATTACAGAGCAATAATCACATTCAAAAATTAAACATGAAAGCTTTCTAAGGTATATCTTAATGTAGAGTGAGTGTGT
>JAVJGJ010000047.1:70957300-71039395 GCA_035590215.1 Microhierax caerulescens | reverse complement strand
AAAAAAAAAGGGGGGCAAACAAAAAAAAAAAAAAAAAAAAGGAAAAAATTGCAAATGATGGCCTGGAGCCACCACTGCTCTTTTGATATACTTTTGAAGTCCAATAGCTCACTGAAGGCCAAATTTTTAATAGCTCTCTCCTGATCCCTTTCTTCTCCCCGACTCATCACAAAACAACTCTGACCAGCAACACAGCTATCCAGTTAAATTGGATTAAAATTCCTAGACAACCACCAAAACAATAAGCTTAAAATTACATTTTTTTCTTAATGGATATTATTTGGCAATATCAACTTCATAAAACTACAGCATCCAACCTTCAGGCTGAAGCTTCCCGGCTCGCCAAGGAAATTCATCTCGCCCGTGGCCTGTTCTATCAGCCTTTTCCACAGGAGAGACAAAGGAGGAGACTGTGGGCTAAAGGAAAGGCTCCAATGGTAACAGTTCAGTCTAATCTGCCACCTTCCCTTTGTATTCAGGGGTACATTTTAATCTAATTTTAATATGAATATACTCAAAAAACTGTTCTTAGTATCTTAACATCAATGATGCAACCATGTTGACAGTCATCATGCCAAGATCCATTATACAACTGTCATCTCTCAAAGACCCATTTAAGATTAGAAAAGCCACAAAAAGGTCTGAACCTTCTTATCTAGCTCTTATGCTAGACCAAAAGGGAACTTTTTTCCACTAAGGATTCCCTTTCCAATCCTACATTTCTTAATTTACAGTCTCATAAGACTAAGAGTTGTGTCAGGCCACAGACTAATACAAAATCCCCTCTCTGTGGCCACAGAAACCTAGAGAAAAGCACAAGAACAGGGCAAACACACAGTATTGTTGCCCCACAGTATTTTACTAGACTTCAAGAATCTGGACCTCAAAGTCCTCCTGAGTTAGAGGCTGTGACTAGTAATGGTGCATCCATAGAAACAGCTCCATCCTAAATGAGGCAGTCACAACCGTAACAGTATGAGTAAAAGGCACTCCGTTTCTGCACTTGACTCTAGGTCTCTTTGGCCCTTCCTTTCTAACAGGGACATGCTAAAAAAAAGTTGGACTCTGTACAAGGACAGCTAAACAGAAACTAGCACTACTTTTTCCTATAGCGGAAAAGAAGCACTGGTATCATCAATTACCGAAATTCAGTAGAATTTTCAGAAGGCAGTGTCTGCCTCTCTACCAAAAAGGATTATGATAGTTTAGTCAATGACCATTTTATTTGTATAGTAATCTTCCTCTCTGCTTATAACAGTATTCACAACATCACACCATGCAACCAAAACAAAGAGATGAGAATATACCAAAACATAAGTAATCCAAGCAAATGGACAGGCTCAATTTCGATATGGAAGAGAAAAGGCCTGAAAAGGATGGTAATTCATACAAATCAAACACTCATGACATTTTGAAAACATCTGTGGAATAAAATTGCATAACGGAGGGAGATTAAATGAAATGGCTTTAGGGAGAAACAATCCAGGGGGTATCACAGCCACAGAACAAACATCTGCCAACCTCAAATGAAAATGGGGATTTCTTCAAGAGCCCGAGCATGTGAACACTTCACAACTTCCCCTACACACAGTTCAAGGCTGAAAGTTACATGTGTGCTAAGGGCTGCCACTGCAACACTTTTTAAAAAACATATTGCCAAATTAAAGCCAGCCTGCAAAGAATGCAGGGCAAGCGTAATGCAACCCCAGTATCTCAGTCATGGAGCACTCCTGGCACTGCATTCTGATAGAGGAGCTGTGCTGACAGGTCCACCAGCAGAAAAGGACAATCACCCAGTCTCGTGGTCAGCAAGGACACCGGCTGCTGTCCCAAGGTCATCTTATGTTGAAACTCTAAGCCACATAAAATGTATAGATGTACACCAATACATCCACACAAACAGAAGTTTGTGCAAAGATTCATGCTAAAAAGGACAAAGAATATATAAAAAGTTCTGAATGTTATTGAGTCAGAAATTAAAGGCAAGAAGGCAACCTCCTTGCAGTTTACTGGCCTCCACAATGAAGTGCGCAGGGTGAGGAACTTGGCCCCACAGCAAAAAGGACTTCACTGGTTATAATAAATTCCCGTTATAGCAAAAAATTCTGGGAAACAAAATTCACCCCCCATACATACATATTCCATTCAAGTCAATGAGGAAACACCTACTGATTTTAGCAGGGGCTGAATAAAGGCCAAAAATTGGATGCCATTTATAAACACAGTTCCTCCTTTGAAATTAAATGGTCTGGACCATTACGTATTACTACTGCTATGAAAACATTAATGCCACTTTGCCATTACGCTTTACATATCTCAAGGAAAACCTAACACACTTGCAGACTAAATGGATCACAAGTTTTCAGTAAAAGCCCACATCCCTGAACGATTACAGGCTTCAGAAAGATGGCTTGACTTAGTTACTCACCTTCGCTCCCAAGCCCCTGCAGAAAATCGAGAGAAAATACAGCCACTCCATTTATCAATTAATTAACAGCCACAGCCAACATTACTTCTAATGGGTACACAGCACAGTAATAATTTCTTTTCAATTAAAGAGAGTATCTCTTCAGCACTTTTTAAGGAGTTTTTGCCTTTAAGAGCAGCAATCATGTTTAGAAACCAGTTGCATGGAAGCAATAAATATATTTTGGGACAGGTAAGTGCTCCAGGTCCATTTTCATTTTGGCCTTTACATGAGTTGACAAGCATTTATTGTATCATATGCAATTCTTTTACCAAAGAAAGCATGTAGATAACCATCAGTAAAAATATTAATAATCTCTACTTCCTAAAGTAGCTTGAGATTACAAGCAAGCCATCTTGCAGCTTCTCTTAAAAGATCTACCCTATTTTCAGCATTCTTTCTGTGAAAATTAAAGTATTACCAGACGGTGTCTGGACAAAGAGTAAACTTTGACCATGTCAAGTCATACTTTCAAGCCAGCACTGTAACAGCTACACATCCCAGATGCTGGTTTTCTAAGTTACCTATTCATTTTCTGATACGTAACCCCTAATAATTAAGACCTAAAGTTTAGATTCTGTATGTTCTGTTCTCATAAAACTAAGATACTCATTTGCCTTGAACAATAACATCCTAAATCTAAATATCAGATTAAAACACAACTATAAACCAGACATCATTTTTGGTTTTCTTGTTAAAGCAAGTCACTCTCTATTCAGTAATTGTCTCCTCTGCTGCCAGCCACCATCCTTGCAGGAGCAATACCATTCTTCACTCCCGTTCACATGAAGGGTCAAAGTTACTCTTCAGACACACTTTCCAAGAGGGTCACAGAAATAAAATCTCCACCAAGGTACATCTGATGCTGTTACACTGAAGCAATTGTATCTACTCCAATTTTAAATGTCTTGAATCAGAGCTACGATGTTCATACAATGTCTATATCTGATCAACAGTTAAAAAAATCATAGTAAGCAAGTCAATTTTCTAGCTAAATAATTTTTAAAGACATTCAAGCATTTCAGTGGATTCCTCCTGTAAGTGTAAGTCAACAATAATATGCTATGCAGTTTTGAGCATCTATCAGCACAGACCAACAGATAACACTCAGTCTGTTTTATTTTTATCCTCCCTCCTTAAGGCTATGTACACTGGCACACAGTTCTGCTCTAACCAATCAAACTTCATAGGATTAGGCTATAACTAGAAAAAATACTGCATTTTCCTCATGAAGTCAGCCAAGGTGTTCTCATGGGAGACACCCACTGCATGAGACCCAGTTTTGGAATATTACCCTTCCTAGGACCTATGCTTCCATACTGTCCAAGTGCTCTGGAAAGCTCATCTTTCTGCAGCTGATAATTTAAGGGACCAGAGCAGGCTGTGCTTTTCTATTATTTTCTGTGCTTTTATATTTGAGTTTTGAACGGGTACATGATGCACTGTACATATCTGATAAAATAGGTATCGTGAATATAAACCCACTTGAAAAGAGAAATGCAAATGTATGGATGCAAACAGTCACTATCACTTACATCACTTATTATTTCACTGCATTTTCGGGCCAGTTCCATATTTCTGTCCTCAATAACAGGCTTGAGGAAGACCTGTAAAAGAAAGGTAATAATTCCAGGTTTACTGTCCTAAAAGGGTAACAATAGAAGGAAATAAGTACTTTTCAAAGCTATTGGGGTTTAACTCACCTTTTCTTCTTCTTCCCCATCCTCATTTTCATCCTCCCCGAGATCCTGAATGACAGATACTCGCATTTTAATACTTTGCAGAAAACACAATAAAAACCCTAAAAAGGTTCAGCACTGCAGGAAACAGCTCACACCCTACAGCATGCTTGGAATCAATGCTTCATTTGTGCCCTCCACTGCACTTAACTCTACCAAGGCTTCTTCCTTATTTAGGCAGCCCTTGACAGTCTTTATCTGAACAATTCAGTGTGAGTGAACTGAAAGGCATTGCAGATGGCCTGCCTAGCTATCAGTTGCAGCAGAGCTAATGCCTTCTTACAGATAAAATATAATTAAATGACCTATCCCAGTCAACTATTTTTAAAATGACCATGATCACACTTAATTAAAATACTGTGATGCAGTTAATTCATAACATAAGTAATTTAGTAGAATTAACAGGCTTAAAAGGAGAATACTGACTCTACATTTATGGAAAAACTGCACAATTCTAAGATTCAAGACATCAATGACTCCAAAACCAGCTATCACAAAAAAAAATATTTTGTTGGTCCAATAACACAGCTTTTTGATTAAAAAAAGCACACTATTATTGTTTCCCAGCAATGTAACTGCTAGTATATTTTTCAGGTAATACTCCTTTTTCACAAAGCTCATACAATTCCTTAAATGCTTTCTGCATCATTTCAGATGCAGGATAAACCTGTGCATACAACAGATAAAAACATGTCTGTATACTTACAAGTATACATGGCTATGTATTTGCATAAACATGAATGTTCCTTCACTGTTAGGAACTGTCATGGTTTATAATCTCAAAACCAACCTTTTTCAATACGAAGTCACTGACTCCAGCTGCAATGAAACTGAAAGATAACCTTATGTTGATGGATATAGTGTCACAGTGTTTGCTTCTGTAAAACAAGCAAGGAAGTATTACAGGATCAGTTAGAGTAATCAGCATTTTAACATTATTTTTCTTTCCAAACTGTAGCTTGTATACTTCTCATTTTATAGAGGTCACGATTTTGCTTCATCTAGTAAAGTGATTCACCACTACACGGCTTTGCAATCAGGCAAAGATACAAAGAATGTGTGCTCTCAAAAAACTCTTCAAAGAATTTTAAGTACTTGTGCCCAAACACAATGGCCTTGGAGCTTATTTAAAAACAAACATTTCTTTACAAAAAAAAAACATTTCAAAGAAGAGGGAAAATACAGCATTTGACTTAGTTAAGGTCTGAAATAAAAAAAAAAATATTGAGAACAAAGGCACAAACTCCTTTTAGTCTATAATTATCAAGAGACAGAATTCTTTATACATTAATAGTACAGAAAGCATCAAGGTTTTCCATTCTGCTATTTCAAATATAAGCTCCTAAAGTTCAGTTTTGGATTGGCATTGCTGAAGTTCAGGTTGAAACCTAGAAGTCTTATTTGTACAGGTGAGAATTACCTGTAATTTATGCTCACTACTTTTGGAGCTCAGGATGTTTCCTCTGTGTATAAACAAATGGCTTAGCCTTCTAAGATGAGTATTCACAGTAACGGGTCACTTTTTGAAAATTATGGTCACAGCAAATATATCCCTAAATAACAGACTCATGCATGATTTCAAGGACCACATGTTGAGCAGACATGTAAGGATAAGTAGCTACAGAAGTGCCAGACAGAAATGCAGCACCAGGGCTTCATTTTGGGATTTTTTTGATAATACTGGAAGTACTATATTCTTCAAGCACAGTTAATTTCCCTTTCCTTCCTATATTTAATAATTTTTTTTTTAAGTGGAGACACTGAAAAATATTTCAGAGTAGAAAAGAGCTATTAGTAGCTGCAAAGCTTGCTACATATGGGGAAATCTGCTGCTATTTTTTGCACCGGAAAGCAAATATGGTCAAAACAACATAGTTAAAACTGTTTGGGTTTGGGGGGAAAAGGGAGGAGTTCAGCTTTTTAACATGCTTACATTATAACTGGTGGTTTTTCAGCAGCTGAACATAGCAAAATTTATATGTATGTTGTGGTTTTCCTGCAATGGTTTCTGCATAATAAAGATCTGCTTTCTCTGTAGCTTGATCACTTTTGGTCAGCCCTGAAGTGGTTCAGGCCGTTGGACTAGATGGTCAGTGTAGTCAACTCTAATATGCTATTCTATGATCCTTAACTGCTTTGATACAATTTATTTTTTTCCTATTTTTGCATGACCTGGGTCAGGCATAACTGAGCGTTCAAATTTGCTATGTCCTGTATAACTTCTATAATGCAAGGATTGCAAGACAGCTGTTACAACTCATCATATTAAAGAAAAATATAATACTAAGTGCAAAGGGAGTAGGAAAAATACCGCAGTATCAACTAACCATATACAAGTTATTCAAAATGGCACTCTTCATAACAGATGCAGAGAGAGACTGTATGACACTGAAAGCTGCCTCCCTTTTTTCACCCTCCTTCGAACACTGAATACTGTCAGATAATAGTCACTGTGCAATAAAGCAAGCCTGAAAATTAAATATATCCAGATACAATTCAGAAAATAATTTGTTATGACCATTTAAGAGCTGCACAGTTTAGAAGTACATTAGGATTCTATTAGCAGCCTGCAGGTCAAGAACAAGCTTAGGTTACTTCCATAAGAGGCAATAAATAATCTAGGATCAGCAGGCACGTTTGGCATTGCAAATGTTTGTGTATGTTTACAAATATTTTTAAAACTACCCTAAAAATACTAAATCTAATCTGAATAAAAACCTAGTTATAATGCTGAGCTTTACATTCCCAGAACAGTCAAGAAGTATGTTGTATTAAAGATTACTTTTTACCTGCAAAACCTGCATTTTTACCAAAACCTCCAAACTGATACTTATGAACCATTTTCCACTGTATATAATGAAATAATCTGTAGTCACTTGTTCTAGCATGAAACAGCTTAGCAGTGGCGCCCAGTCCTTACTAAACAAACAATACCACTGGACTTCTTTAGCATAATCCCCAAAAGTTTTCTGAGATCTACAACATCCCCATGTACTATTGAGCTGAAAGAACTTCTTTACCATTTCACAGAACAGCAGAAACTATGCTTGTCCAAGAAAAAGTACCAGAAATTTCAAAATCTCAAATGTATTTAATGCAGATGTCCTCTGAGGTACCTGGAACATAGGCTGGAAGTTAAGGACCATGGTATTTCAGTGGGAAACCCTGCACAGCGTTATAGTGAGAGGCATACACATATTACAAATATACTCCTTTCAATTCTGCACTGAAAACCTAGTAAGAACAGAGGCAGAGTTTTAATGCCTTAACTACCCTGCTTCCAATGAGTTAAAAATCAACCCACAGTCATCCCTGTAACAAAAAAATTATTTTCTATTCTCACTGGACAGACACATGCATCACTGAAATAAGTACAATTACAACATGTCACAGCTGGTAGTCTCTTTTCCAGAAGCACACAAGGCATTTGTAAGTACTGAGATTCAATTACTTCTAATTTCTAGAAATACTCATCTATCAGACTGGAAGTTACTAGTAGCCCTGCATAAAGTAGTTCATAGTTAGGCTATCATCACCACAATCACAAACAAAAAGAAAGCAAGGGATTCCAGCCTGCCAATTTTAAGCCCTCCTGAACGTGACATTCCAATCAGCATTAAGAAAAGAAATACAAGAGATGGCTCTCTTTAGAGAAAAAGCTTACCCATAAGCTTGTTATCTGTCAGGTCATTAACACTGCATTTATCAAAAGCACTTCAGAACCTGCAGATATCTCACGGTTCTAAGCTAAGATCTTCATTCAATTAAAGTTACTTTACTTAAGGTTTTGGTACAGCAGAGAGTGGCAATGGTATTTTTAGAGACTAATACAAATGAGATGTTAGGATACTCACTTGTGAATCCCCGAAAATGTAATGAATTTCCAATGCCTAATAAATACATAAATATAGTTTTTTCTTGCAAACACATAGTCACGAAGACCTTGTCTAATTCAACTGGATCTTGATGAAAGAACATTTAAGATGCCTGTGTGGTACAACCAGTTTCACAAAATAATATCCGAAGTAATCTAGCTACCAGAAGCAGTGTAGCTATGTTAGCATGACAATGCCTGAGTTAATAAACTTTCCCACACAGCTAATTATCCTGAGAAATTAATCCATTCAGAAGGCAGCAGTATTTATCATGGCACAAGATTGTGCCATGCAGATGTAACCTTAGCTGTGATCAGCAACAATATATTGAAATAAACCAGCATAAAGCTTTTTCAGATAATAATGAATTCTAAAAAAAAAAAAAAAACCACCAAAATCTCAGCTTCACTTTTCTGACAATATTCATAATTGCCTACTACATTTGCACAATAGTTTTGAACCCTCAAAAATGTTATTTCCTAAATGGGATATACAGTTTCACCTGGTGTTTTTTCCCAATTTTTCATTTGTCAAGAAATTAAATCCTCAACAATGGAGAAATTTGGTGTTTCCACCCCCTAGTATTTTCAGCTTAACCAGAAGCCTGAAAAATCTACCGCTTCTGCAGCTCTCTTCACAAGTTGATGCATCAAGAGCTGAGATGCTACATTTGACTGCATTGCAACTGTTTAATCCACTCTACCTGAGATAGCTGCGGCATCTCCCTTTCTTGCCAAGTGTCATAAAGCCCCTTTCCCCTCACTCAGCTGTCCAGCTAGGTATGGGAATCCACCAGAGCTAACAGCTCTGCAGCACAGCAGCTGAGGCTCTTCAGCACTCCCCACCTCTTCCTAGTGCCATTACAACAATGAATAGTCAAAATATTTATTCCTTTACCTACAAAACCGGAGCCGTGATGCTGCGCTCGTTGAGAGACCTGCAGGCCAGGCCCCCGCAGCCAGTGGAGAGCAGCATGCACCCAAGCCACCCCTCTGCCCTGCAGCTTGTGGCTCTGGCTTCACAAGGCTGCTCTAGGTAAGATGGCTAGAAAGTGAAATTATCGTCTGACTGTGTTACTGTGTGGGGTATCCATAAAAGCAAAATTGCATTCAGCAACAGAAGGATTCATCAGAGAAATTACGGCTTTTCTCTTCGGACTCCTCAAATGCAGAAAAGTCTCGCTCATCGATCAAAATTTTCCATTCACAGAATTTTCATTTTATACAAAACTAAAACCTGTGGAAGAAGGAGCCAGGACTCTGTAATAAGAATTTGGAAATTTTGCCTTGCTATAAATCACAGCCAAAGTTAGCAATGACTGTAAATAAAGCCAGTAATAAACAATAAATCCAAAAAAAACTAAAGATACTCCCTCCCTCTTTTCAGTGGCTATATATTCATATACAGCTTACTGTAATCTGAAATAATAGAAAGATATATTTATCTTTATATACAGACCCTTGCACTCATTTTCTTAGCCATATAGACTGGGCATGTTTACTCGCTAGGTATTTTTGTTGTGGCATTACTTCGAATTCAACTGCCTGAACAGACAGAATCTCCTGGAGCAGGAAGGGAAAACTGGGCCTTGCCCACAAACTTAATTTCCTTTGTAATTACATCCACCAGACTATAACCCTCACTTACTTAATGAAGGCATTTTTCTAGAAACTAAAACCACAGTGGTTTATTTTACTTGTACTTAATTGAGTTTCTTCTTCTTCATATTTCTACATTTCTTGTGTTTTGATAGACCTGATACTGTAACTTCAGTCAAACTCTCTCTGGAGGGAACAACACCGTAAGTAACACACACCTTTAAAAAAAACTTTATAACTTCAGTGTTCTAGAACATTTCATGTTACTGATTCTCAAACAAGTTAAATTTGCATCATATTGTTACAGACAGCTAACACTAAAACAAAAAGTTCTTCGTTGACAGTTATTTAAAATCATAGCTTTTAATAGCTTTTAAGTTTCAGAATACTCTTCAGAAAACTCCAATAACTTCAGAAAAATTATTCAAGTAACTTTTTGATCAAAACAAATAATTTCAAGTCATAAATAATTGCTGGAGGTGTATTTTGAAATATCTTCAGATATAAAAATAATACACCCATAATTATGTAAAATATACAATACACTTACTTTGCTTAAAATTACTGATTCTTAAATAGCTCTCATTTGGAGGAAAAAAAATACTAGTTCACCTGTTTTTTTCTGCTTTGTTAATTACGCCTATTATAAGATCTAAACAAGAAAACAAGTTACACATACTTTGTTTCCAGGAAGGTTTAAATCTGGATTGTCATAGCCAAGATTCTCTGACTACCATTTTGTGCACGACAGGTTAAGACAACAATATGCAAGAGCTGTACTATTAATTCAGCAGTGTATTAGAAGACAAAGCACTTAACATATAAAATGCACATTCAGAAAATATCCATAATTTTCAAGATTGAGAGTTTATAATGACTAATGGATAGCTCACTCTTTCTGAATAGCTGCTGAGTCAAAATAGTCTACATGAATAGACTAAATATTATTTTTGAAGTGCTTATAATAGGCTACAATGGATTTGGAAATACAACTGTTAATAACTCTGTATTGAAAAGAACCTTATAACAAAGAACCCTACACTGAGGGTTCTCTGGACAACCTAATCCTGTAATTGAGTTTGTGGTTACAATTCTGGAGAGCAACTTACAACTTCTCAAGCATTAACTACACTGTTGAAGAATATACACAAAGAATACAACAGCTACCAATAATAAGTCACAGGAATGTCAGATCCTTACGTACACTCTGTTTAACAATGATATATACAAGTTTCCATGACAACAGTGACAAGATGATAAAAACATCTTCTTCCATCATCCACAGAAAAATACATTTCTGCTTATATCATTGATGAAGTGGCAAGCACCTAATTTAGAAATGTCAACTTGCATTTAGTAACATATTTTTATATTCAGAGAAATGCACATCATATTTTTAAAGGATTTAATTGAATATCTGAAGCAGATTAAAATGGTTCATTATCTCATTTTTTTAGTCTTCTAAATAAAGCTACACAAATCTTTACCTTTTACTTTAGTCATGGACAATATTCTAGCTGCAAAATTTCAGCTTAATATTTTTTTACCCCCATAGAAATCTCTTTTGCATGGATCAAATAAAAGCTGATCTAGCATTTCCCAAAGAAACTGCAGATTTTAGCAGGAGTACCTTATTTTTAAATTGGCTTCATTTTGTTCCATGATTCATAAAAAAAAATTAAGAAAAAAATGCATAAAGCAGTTCTGCATTATCAGTTCCCTAATTTGCCTTTGAGTTAGAGCATCATCTTACTCCTAGTCTGTGTTGTTTTCTTCAAAACAGTAGTGGACACAAAACTGGCATTTCTTGCTCCAGCTACTTTATGGTCAATCCTGGGACCTGGTTACCCTCAAAAACAAGCAAATCCAATTACATCAGTGGAACTTAAACTTGCAGTTATTTCAATACTAGGTGAGCATAGTTCTCAATCTATGAAGTACCATCATAATATTTATTAAGATCTTGGTTTTCACATTTTACTATAGGAAAAAAACACAGTTCCCATAAATTAATAATAAAAATTTCGGCCTACAGTGCTCTTCATATAACACAGTACATCTAAATTACCACATTAAAGCACACTGAATTACAGTTCTTCAAATCAGGGAAGGCTAACATCTGCACCATGTGAAGTAATATAGCAAGTACTTTCTGAGAGGAAGAAGGTAGAAAGAATAATATAACAATATCTTGTACGCTACAAATGACCCAGAAATACTATCTTTGGGCATGATCACTTGTTACTGTTAGCAAAGTTAAAGAAAAATAGCTACTTGATATTCAAACACCTTCTTGTGGATAGAATTTTAAAGAATTTTGTAAATTCGGGGCTACAGCCTTTGATAGAGAACACTGACAGAGCAATCCCAAGTCCTTTCCCTGTCCTCAAACATTTGAGGAGTAGGCTGGAGTCAGGCTTAAGTAAGAACAGCCATGGGTAGCTCTAATTAAGCCTAATCAAAATACCTGCTACTTAACAATCACGCTATGGACAGAGGGGTGAGTGCAGCAGACTTGATTCGGGGAACAAGATGTCTTAAGTCTCCTTCATATCTGGAATTTTGTAAAGAGAACTGAGACCAGGATAAATAACTGCTCTACAGAACTGCTCCTTGCTATGTACCTGAAAATACACGATCATTCTGTAATTCTGTTTTACAAGGTGAAGAACAAGGGGCCATTAAGTTAAAGTAGCATCTCCATAGTAACAAAGGAAGCCTGTGATGAACAAGATTTCTTGACTCCCAGCCCTACAGTTTCAATGCTGATATCACAGAACTTCACAGCAGGACTTTTCCTGGCTCTCTCTCAGTTACATTTCTGTTAAGTCATTTCCAGCATAAACTAACTCTTAACTTCTAATACTCTTACTTACAGCACTGAAGATAGGTTTTTTCCTAGAACATTCTACTATCTGATAAACAAATCTTTTTTTGTTGTTGTGTTAATATAGCTTGAAAATATGAAAGGCAAAACTGGGAAGAGATCAGAACACAGGGCAGTCTTTCATTTAGGAACTTATACTAAATTATAATTAGAAGCGACTGGGTTAACATGCAGCATAGTTAGAGTAACAGTGTAGTTAGTTGTTCTGCAAATTAATTTCAATGTCTATTGAGTTATCAGTAGTAACTATTTGGCATGAAACAAGTAACATAACCTCTCTGAAACCTGGCATATAGAAAGAGAGAGAAAATAAAACGTTCTCTCCTTGCCTTCTGAAGTCTAAATTATAGTTGTATTAAAATGGTTTTATGTTGAATTCAAAAGAGTAAGTGATATTAAAAAGTGAATTTCAAGTCTAGTTGGGTAAGGTTCTATTTACATTGCATTTCTGTAAATACTTATTAATTTTTTATATATACATAAACCATTACCAGGGCATTAATTTATGTTAGGGCCTAAGGCCTAGCTTTGAAGAGCTTTTAGTCTTTTTATCTGCCTGATGATCTCATGGGAAGTCTGAGCCTGCCTTTCAGCAAAAAAAAAACTCCAAAGCCTGAGGCTGCCTCTGGAAGAGCTACATTTGCCTTCAGGTCTGTGCTAGATGTATTTTGGCAGCTTTACTACAGCTGAAAAATTTTTCAATCTCATTAGAAAAGTGTATGCAATAATGATAATCTGTAATACAAAACTGCAAACCCTGGGGGTGGGAAGTGCCTAATATTGCATACATGGATGCTATTCTACAGTCCCAGAAGTAACTACACATTTCACTTCCTTTTAACAATTTTAAATGATCTCTTTGCAAGATGAAGACACAGCTATAATATTCTGTGTGTAGACATTCAAAATATGTCAGACTCAGCTTCCCCAAGCTTATATTTAAATCCTAGGATATTAACATCCAGTGCAGCACAGTACTTGACTAATGCTACCCGCAGGGGTTTTCTAAGATGTTAGAACTTTCTACAGCTAAAAATCAAATTGAAGTAAAAATTTAGTATGAGTGCAAGTCATGTTAATCTTATGTTGGCTTTCAGCCTAATAATGAGATTAATCTTATTGTTTCACCACCATTAAACATACAAACAGACATTGGAGCAGCACCCAGAACTCAGCCACTCTGCCCCTACTGTGTGATAACCAGAGGACTGAGCCAGAGAGCCCTGCTCCCTCCCAAGACCCTTCTTTGGCCCATGAACTTTCTGTTCTTGTCTACACCATGGTACAATTGTAGCAAAATGCCTGTCAGGACCCGCATCAGTCTGGATTAGGCCACTCAACTGTGGGCTCAAATACCTGTTGGGCTGGAAGCAACACCTACCACTTCCTAGAGGAATGCCATCACAACTAAACAAACCGAAAAAAAAGATCATAAGCCTTCCCCTCTCTAAACACTCAGCCAAGTTTCTGAGTGAGCATGTTTGGAACACGTACGCTGCAGTTGCAGAGTGGCAGGCAGGCTCCAAATTCAACCTAAAGACTTCAGATGGGGGGTTCTGATGGGTTATAAGCAATGGACACCTTTGGGAAGATGCTGAACACCTGCACAGTGCTGTAACAGATCTGCAGATTCTGCTCTTTGCTTACACACACTGTGAGACAGTTTTGAAAACTATATTCTGTGCACATCTCACCTCAGCATCCAGATCTTCTGTGGATGCCACAATCATCTTTTTAAGAAGACAGATTACTGGACTTTAGTTTACAATATAACTGCAGATAGAATATTTTTCATATCAAAACTGTTTTAGTGATGGACCAGTGGATCAGCCCCAGTAGCTTTTTTGAGAAGTATTTGAATAACTTCATAATGGCATCGAGGTAGATAGAGATACAATTTGCCAGAGTAGCAGCATTTGAAGTTAAATCACAAGACTAAAATTTTAAAAGAATAAGTTACGCGCTCATGAACTCTGCTAAAGAGTAATTTAAAAAATAAAAGCAGTTATTTGCCAAATTAAAGTTTTATATGAAAGTTGTCAGTCACTTTCAAACAGGAGAACAGAAACCACTCTACATGAAACTGCTAACAAACCTAAAACGGAGAATAAATAATTACCATTCTGTCAAGACCAAGTCTAGAAAAGTGACACTCCAACTTCTAAGACTCAACTTTCAGGAAGCATAGGGTTGCTTCAAGGACAGACCTCCTGAATCTCATAAAATTAAAAAAAAAAAAAATCCTTAAATACAAAATCATAAGATAAAACAAAAAGATATGCAAACCAGAGAAAATGACTAAGTGGTTTAAGTCTGCACTGAGGTTTAATGACCCTGAATGGGATGTTCTATCTCATCTTGAGTCAAAGTATTAAGATTTAACTTCTTAAACTTCAGTGAGCTTTTTCTTTGAAGGCTGATTCTATCTGCATTTTAACTGAAAAAATGTCATCTTTATCCCAGTTATGATTTAATAGATGCACAGATACAAGTTATACAAGCAGATAAGTGAATTTTCTCCATATATAGAAATCTAGATTAATTTGCAATTTGTCCAATTTAATCAAAATCAAGTTTTGTTACATAAAATTTGGTGTGCCTCTACTTTCTGCTCAAGTCTATCAGTCTTCGCTGCTTTGCTTTCATTTGAAAAGAATAGAATTTCTGTTGTCATTTGTTTCTTCTAGTGTAAAATTATTTGCAGAAAATGCAAGGATATGGACATTCCTCATAGATTTTTCTGCCCACTACTAATTATAATTCATTCTGCTGGGGACTCAAATTAATTATGTGCTTTAATCCACTACTCATCCCTTGTATTCTAGCCACATAAGAAAGGAAGGAGTGTTTAAAAAAGTAAACATCTCTGTTCTTTAAAAAAAAACACCAGCAGGACTTGTCATCCCATGTAGATAACCTTTATCTTTCCATCAATAAGGACCACACAAGTAATCCCTAAGGGTCCAGTTCTGTCAAATCAGAATTAAGACCAAATATATGTGAAATTCTCTGCCATATACACTTCTCATGTACAAAAATAGTAGAAGCCATAAACAGTAGAAAGCATTACAGGTGCTCCACACTCATATATAACTATTCTCAAGCAATGTAAAATAGCACAATTGGCTACGTATCGGCATTATTACATTTGAAGAAACAACTGCCTAGTTGTTTTCTGTGTTTCAGTATGCATATTTTAGTCAAAAGCATGAATATTTACTTGTACAATGCAAAGATAGTATTAATATTAAAGTTTACAAATTCAATACTCAGTTTAACATTACCTGACTTCTCTTACAGAATATCCTGAAGATAACTGCTTCCAATAAGTCATTATAAAATAATCTTATCTATGACAAATAATTCTCATTATTAACAGGTTAATTTCACGCATGCTTTGAAACAATCCACAGTAACAGAACACAATAACACAAGACTTCAGAAACCTGCTTAGTATGAGTGTCATCATCTAAGGCATTAAGACAAGAAACTGCTGAAATCACTATCAACATAATTCTTATTTTCACAACTCCTTAAGATGGGATCTTTTCAGGTAAGCTGGAGAGAGAGAGATTAGCTGATATGTATTCATTACCAATGTAATCAACATAGGTATTCAGAGTCAAAAAAAGGGTTTGTTGGTCTTTTTTTTTAAGCTGGAGACAGCTTGGGAAAAAAAGGGTAAAGTTAGCTAAACTTTAAAATCAATTAGGTATAAATAGGAGACAAGATTATTAAGTAAATCTCAGTTTACAACTAAGACCCAGGTTTCCTTCTTTCAGAGGATGTGTTATCCACAGTATGGTTTAGTTTATTGCACTCTGAACTGCAGAATATACCCTGCCAAAAATAATAAATGTACTCATTGGTATGAAAAAAGTCTAATTATAGATTCTTCATCCATGGGAAAAATAATTTTGGATGGAACAATGTTCCTCTAGCACCTGTTATATATGTAATATGCATTATTTGTCTTGATTGAAATCTAAACCAAAAAATACAAAAGGTTTTCATGTCTTTGCTCGCTGTGAAAGAGAATTTATAGGTTTTGAGTCAAATACTGCCAAATACTGTCTGCCAGTATTTATGATTCATAAAGATGCAGAAATCTCTTCTTCTACGTCACTTATCTGAAAAGGCAATGAGAATGTAAATCCTGATTTTAAATGGACAGACCTGTGTTTTTCTACGTGGTTTCTCAGTCTCCCATCACCTCCTTTCATTTAATCTTTCATTTAATAAATAATTAAAAAAACGTTTTGTCTTTATAAGTAACTAAGAAGTGTTTGTTCAAAACATACCGACACAAAGAATTTGTTATCCATTTACCCTGGGCAGTCCAGTGGAATGAGTGTTCAGAATGATGGACAGTGTTTGAAATAAAGAGAAAAATTGAGTGAGAGTTGACATTAGTAAAGCTCTTCTTTTGTTGCAAGTGAATATTAATGACTCCTGCTCAATCTTTCATCAAAAATTCATTCAGAATGCTATGTTATTGGAAAAATGCTCCACTTGGAGAGACGTACTCATGTCATAGCTGAATCAGAAGCTGGCAACAACTACAACAATACAAATTTTTAAAGCACATCTTTGTCTTCTGATTAAGTCTTTCATAGGCTAAGCTTAAACAGCATGCCTTCCATGCCCCAGCTTGTGATTTTGAAAATGTCTCTTTGTACCTGTACTCTTAAAACTCAATTGGAAAAATAGAAAATAAATACAGTTTAAGACAAGGATGATTGTGGGTGGCAAACAAAATACTGCATAAAAAGAGAGAAAGAATACACAGATACAAAAACCTAGAAAAGGAATTATTTCATAACCAGGGACAGTCCCCAGCTCAGCCACACCATTTATAATTTTGTTTCAGTAAGCTCATGTATCCTTTTTCCTTTTACCTTCCACACTTTATTATTTTTTTAGACTGTATACTTTAAGAAAAGTACTTATATATATATATAAGAAATTTAACTTAAATGTAATCTTCAGTGTTGTTATATTCCCTTCCATAGACTTATTTTAATTCCCAAATTCATTTGTAATGGCAGATTTTTTTTCCTCTCGATTAACAAATGGTTTGTTAAATGCTGTATTTACATAGGGTAATGCCTTTTGTGCATAGATGCTAATTCCTTTAGGTATTCTATCTGCCTTAGCTCTGTATTTTTTCCAGATACAAAAATATTTTTGTGGGGAAGCGGTAAAAAGGATGTTTATTTTTCCTACTGATAGCTGCAGCCACACGATTTCCTCCATACCACTGTGGCTTCTTATTCTTTTTTCCAACATCCATTCACCAGCAGTGCTTGGCTGCATAAAGTCCCCACCATCATTTCAGACTTATGGAAGAAACAAGCAGAAGAAAAAGCTGGCAGTACAGAACAACCAATCTTCCTCCAAAATCTAAAGCTGAAAACATCTGTGAAAATATGGCACCATTTGATACTTTCAGTAACACGTTCCTGTATTTGTATGGTGTAGTTAAAAATGTTTTTTACTTAAATCCTACAGCCAGACCTTATTTACTGAAGACTGCTGCCACACACTCAACTTTGGACAGGACATGGTACAAAAGCAATTCAAGATGCCAGAGTGACTATTACACTGCCTCTGCCCTCTCATCCTGCCTCCAGTCTCTGAATACCGTAAACACCACTAAGTTCCTCCTAGCCAGACGGAATGAACCTCAAGAATCACCAGATTCACGCTTCTCTTCCCCAACTCCGTCTAGCCGGAACATAACTCACGGGCTATGCCATACTAGCCCGTTCTCAGACATCACCACCATTCCATACACCAGTTCACTTTGTGAAGTGAGGTAACTTTGGTGAGAACACCTACATGGAAAATATACTGTGTATCCGATGATACTGTGAAAATCAGAGCTGGTCTAACACACCACAATGGTAATACCGTGAGCATGATGTCTGTGCTAGCACAGGGTTTATATGACAAGGAGCTGAAGAGGGTGAAGGGGAAGAAAGGTCAGCTTTCACAAAACTGTCAGGACGAAGCCAGCCACAGTGAAAACTGCAAACTAGTTTTCCAGCTCTCTCACAGACTAACCTCTCGTCTGTTCCTGCATCACCTCCATTCCTCTCCCACTGCTATCCTCCTTCCACAGGTGCCACATGCAAGTCTCTTACATCTGAGCTGGAGCACGTTCCCTCTGGGCACATGAGAGTTTAAAGACTACAAACTTTAAAATTTCTTTATATATCAAATATGCTCCAGTGCTAAGTCAACCAGGGTGGTTTAATTCTGCTGTGTTCTGGTCAGTGACCTTTTTTTAGACTGGCCTGAACAAGCAGACACTGCCATACAATACATAGTAAGGCAACTATTCCTACAAAGAATGTATGACCATGACTAGAGCAAGGTATCTTATGAAAAACATAATCTATGGAGCTCAACTGAGTTCATACTTTTCTACCTCATAAAACGGAGTGAATACCACCAAGAGAGACATGAAGGAGTGAACATTCACTTTCAAATTAAATCAACAGATGATTGCGAGTACACAAAAAGCAGATGTGCTCAATCTCAAGATGTCAATTTTACATCATCACTCCTCAGATCAGAGCTCTACTTTTAGCACACAAAAAAAAGCTGAAAAGAAAACATAATTCTGCAGAAAATTTACACATTATGAAGAACTTTAAAAGGTCTAGGCCAAATTCTTAATTAGTTCATATGAAACGACCAAAATCAATAAGAATTAAGAAAAAAAAAAAGTCTTCCAGGTAAGGAGTCACAGGAACAATTATGGGACAAGAGCAGGAAGTTTATGGCAAATACATTTGATGTGCCAAGATGCATTAGAAGCTGGAATGAACTTCACATTTCAATTTATAATTGAAGGTCAGTCTCGAGTACATTATCATGGGGTGGAAAGACGAGTGTCTGACAATTAAAACATAGTAAATACAGTATTTAGGTTATTGAAAACATTAAAAAGATATACACAAAGATATTGGTTTATGTAATTTAGGATTTTATCACCATACATACAATCTTTACTGAGGATGACTAGACAAACTGAAATTTGGCATTTTCTAACTATCTTTTACATATGTTTGACAATGCATTCAAAGTAACATTTTCTATAGCATTCTGTATGTAGTTTTCCAGTTCATTTTCCCAAAACCTAAGAAAGCAGGACTTCCATTAGATAGCACTGTACTGACTCTCCAAGCGATCTCTACTCGGGTTGCAGCATTTAAACCCATCACACAGATGTCTGCCACCTGAGCTGACAAACCAAGAACAGGCTGTCATGTCCTTTCCTATACACCTCAATCTGCCAGTCCCACCAGGCTCAAAATAGCTCCCTGTCAAAGTTAACATTTCTGTATCTTTCCCCAAAAAGTAATAATGTTTTCCAAACTGATAGTCCCAATTTACTTGTCCAGATTGTCCTACTTTCCTGTATGTCCAGTGACAATACAAAGTCCCAATTTCAATGCTCTTCCTTTTCAGCTTTCTTCAGTCCTCTCTTTACATATTCCCATAAGTTTGTTCTGTCTCCTTTACAGAGGAATCACCTGCAGCCCGCAGACAGTCAAGACATTCATGGTACAGGAGAGAGAAACTCCCCAGTCCTGTTTCAGATGTTTCAGCTTGGTCCACTATGCTGCAGTCCAACACCCAGCAGCAAATGCAGAGGCAATCTTGAGTCACTGTTAGCAAATTCTAGCTATGCTATATTCCTAAAGCGAATTAGGCAGACATCAATAGACAAACGCTCATCCATCACATAAATCCTCCTCCTCTCCAGCCTTGTTTCTTTTTTCTTTTTTTTTTTTTTAACAATAGCAAATACAACAGAAAAAAACAATTAAGTTTAAAAATTTTGAATAAATTTTTAAAATATAAGCAAAGTAATATATATTTTCCTTAGCCTCTGGAAGAGCTGTTTTAGGATGATAACTGACATGGAAGTTTTTAGTTCCAAGTTGCTAAGTTAGACAAAAGTAAGCATTTAGAATAGAAAGTACTGGGCTAACAGTGCAACAGACAGGTCCATCAGATCTAATAGCAAAACCTGTGCCTCAGAGTTTACCTCTGAACTCCCTGACAAGTACTGATGAAAAGGTACCGTACTTGGTGGAGGAAATGTCTACAAATAAAAGAAGGGAGAGTTACCAGCAATGGAAACAGATAACCATGGCAAAAGTAGACTGATGAGAAATTTCAAACTACCAGTAACTTCTGACGTGGAAAAGGTATGGAGCCACCGTTACTGAAGAGCTATACTGCTTTAAGCTGTATTGTTGGTTTTAGAAGAGAACTTGCCTACCACCGGTTTGAATAAACATACTGTTTAAAGTTTATAACTTTACATCGAGCAAAACAAATAAACAAAATTAGTATTTGTCTTCAATTCTCACTGAGTTACAGACAACAATGACTGTAGTCTATTTCTATCTAAACCAGTATCTCCAGCAGTTATACATGGTGTTTTGGCTGGCCATCATTGTTTCCAATGAAAATCAAATCTTAGCAAGTACTGTGACTTCATCCAAGGTCTTTCAGTGACCATCATACGACATCTTGGAGAGGATAAAAGCAAACCCTGTCACCACTGAGTATGCTACAATATAACTAAGGCTGACACTGTGATTTAGGGGTATTTAATTTACCATGCTGTAGCCTTAAACAAAAAGAACCCCAGAAGGTACCTTCTCTTGTTAACAACATGGTTGTTCTCAACTCAAACAAAGAAAATTAAGATTGTACTTCTGGTCACATTTAGTGCTTCCTGGGTACATCCTATTACAATGCACAAATGCAGCATTAGGACAGGAAGAGACCAGAGTCACATTAATCTAATTCTAACCCAGTAACTTTTATCTTACCCTAGCGCTCTCCCCCTGCTTCCTCTCTGAATCTTTCATTAACTACTCTTTTTCTTTCTGTCCATTAAAAAAAAAAAATCAAGTCTGAAAGCTATGAATCAGAAATGTTTCAATGTCACCAGATCACCACAGTATCAGAGCTGAATATAGTTAATATTACTACTTTGGCACCCCCATTTCTCTAATTATGTTTATATCCTTCCTAACTGATATCATACTATCTGGCTGAATTGCAAACTATGCTTTCAGATTTTACTGAGTCATTGATCAGTTGTCCTCATCTGCAATTAGGCGTCCACTGCCCAAGGTCCTAAGACCTGCCAAAACTCTCTCCCCCTTGAACAGCTTATATTCTAAATACAAGTTGATGTTAGCCTTTACCAAATCCTGAACTTCACCACTGTTTATCTTCTGTACATTGCAACTGTATTGGAGAATTTGGGTTCTACTAAGAATAAACGTGAAAGCATAATAATACATTTACATTTCTATAGCATTCCTCAACATGGGATGCCAACTCCTCTTAGATGTGAATATCAGCTTCTGTTTCAGATGGGGGTTTTTCCCTCACCTAGGAAGAATATAAATTATCTGAAATCACAGAAAAGTCTACAGAAGACCAGCAAACATAGCCAAGTCCTTGAACACAGACTATGCTTCCACTTTCCCAGTGTATTCTTTCTGACCAACAGTATATGAAATTCAAAGTCACAGCTGTATTCAAAACATCCCAGAATACAAAGTCTACTTGTATGCCTCCCGTTACCTACCAGTTTGGGATCATTTTTTTAATATATAGTCCTAACTCTGTGTTAGATTTGAAACAAGTTTTCCCCTACTTATTCTCCTTTTACATTTCTAAACTTCTATGAAAAGGGGAAAAAAAAAAAAAAGATGGAACAAAATTACTGTGAGCTCTCTGCCTTCTCAGCATTTTACTGGTGTCCTTGAAAACCCAAGGCAAAAAGAAGATTCTCTTAATGTACTAACGTCAGAATAAATCTCATGTCTCTGCTGACTAGTTCCATTTTTGAAACATTTTTCCATACAAGCAGTGGCATATGAAACCAATTCCTTCTTTCATAATTCTGTGTAACACTACATTTTTTCCCCCATGAAGTATATATAAAAAAACCCCATCTCCTAATTCAAACAGAGAAATGTCACAAAAGTTAAACTCAAAATGAAGATCTGTAATCTCCGAGTCTCAAAAGTGCTGTTTAATTTCAGAAACTATCATATCAGCAGTTTTGGAACACCCAAGTAGGAAGTACACTTTTATTAATATTCCACAAAGCCAGTTACACATAAGTAACACACATTGCCCAAAAAGCAGTCTAGTCCTTCCCCTTAGTAGCAGGACTTGTTTCAAGCTTTCTCCAAGAAAAACACATTTGGACCGTACACAATATTCACTAAGGCACGCTAATACTGGTAATCTGTATTGATCACTGTAATTTCTTTAAGTTATAATGCAGGCATGCTTTCCCTCCTAGGCACCTCTCTAAAGGAAGCGAGCCACTGGTAATGCCATCTTCTACAGAAATGCCAACTGATGCCAAAATGACACTGACTGCACACTGCCAAACTCAACTGGAAGGTCAGTAACGTCACTAAACACTGCAAAAGATGTGTTCCATTTCATTTGTAATTCAAAAGATCAGAAAAACATGGTTAACACTAACACTATTGAAAAGGCAAATGTAAATTATACTTTCCCTTTTTTTGTTTGAGTTGTTCTATACGTAATTGCTTAAAGTAATTTCTTTTCCTTCAACGTGCTGTTAAACAAAGACATTTCAAACACCTCTACAAAAGCAATAGAAACTACCTTAAAACCTGGCTCAAGTAGCGGGCACAATAAATGGACATTGTAAACATGTATTAATAAAATTAAATACTCATGTGGGGGCTGTTGTACTGACTACTGAAACTTTAGCTGGTAACGGAGATGATATTACTACATTTTCTCAGTCCCCTGTCAAACGTACCTAATAAGAGGCAATATACTAGAACTCCTTAAAAATGAAGAAAACGTGGTACCGAAAACCTCAGGTTCCCACGCAAAGCTGTCTTAAACTGGAGTTAGGACTAACAGTTTCTATCAGTAACTTAGGAGCTGACCGATTTTATCAGCAGTCCCAGAGAAGACCAGGTCTGATTTTCCACTGACTTGCTCTTGAGACGTGCAACCCCCGTCAGCTGCAATGTCAGCTCCCCAAACACATCCCCACCATGCCCACACCTCCGGCCCTACCCTAGCACCTCCTGCATCCCATCCACAACTGAAGCCACAAACAGCCTGAGCTGTGCCTGGTCAACATTCCTCTGGGAGATGAGGCTAAAAAAATCCCTACAATAAAAGTTCTAATTATCCCAAAATAAAACATAACCAAGGAATATTCAGAATTACTGTTAACTTAAAATCAGCCAATGCTGAAATTGTGACTTCTCAGCCGAGAGACCACTGTGATATGTATTCTTAACTTTTCGTCAATGAAAACTCCTAAAATCTCACATATTCCCGCATCATAGTATATAGCATAAATACACAAATGCATTTTTCTGTAACTACATCTAAAAATGAAAAACCTTAGTCTACTTTTTTTTTTGTCATCATGTAACAAATTTTGATCTGGCAGTGACAGGGGCCATGGCATTGCTAAACAGAATACTAGGGCTGCAGAATTTATAATCATTCCACCCATTTCCATTACTACAGAGTTTTTCCTTGTGGGAAGAACAAGAGAAATGTACTTCTTGTGGCATGATCCTCATATTTTCCAGCAATCCCAATCTATTTCCATTTATTTTCCAGAATTTTCTTTCAAAAAAAAAAAAAATTAGAAAGAGGAAACAACTTATGGCTCTAATTCACCTGGAATTCTGTGTAACAACTTTTCACATCCCTAGGGATTTCCACCACTGTCAGTACAGCACAGTGTATATACTCTTAAAAGGAAGTGCATGCATCAGCAGAAATCAAATTACCTTTAATTACAGGGATTTCTACTTAACTGTAATCATATCAACAAATACGCAGGAACAGAATACAGCCCAAGCATATTTAGTGTAACTTAAAGTATGTAACTACTTTGCTTTATCTTTAGAAGGTGGCGAAACAAGATTTTATCTTAGGAATTATACAAGAATTCTCTTTTTGTACCTTCCTGGTTTTTTAATGTAGTTTTTACAGCTACAGTCCTGCAATGAGCTCCATGAAGGTAAAGATCTGTCTTTATGCAAATTACTAAAGAAATCACAATACAAGCAAAACCGTGCGTCCATATGGATTTCCTCATAGAAGCAGTGCTTAACACTATGATCAAAACTGTATGCAAAAGGAAATGAGAAATGCAAATTACCTATCTAATTTGAAGGAAAAAAATACATGTCTGTAATTGGTGTTTACTAGAAATTGTCTCTATAATTCTGAATAATCCACAGATTGCTCTGTGCATAGAAACAGACCTGGTTTAAGCCTCTCTAAAAACAGAAGACTCATATCCTAGCTATTTAAACTACGAGCAGGTTATACATGATTCACGAAACAATCACTTGCATTCTGCAAGTGTTATGCATGAAACAGCCAGAGTGCTAACCAGCAGGGACTTACCGAGGCATCTTCTGACTGTGCAGAAAACAAAAGCCTGATGACCACTTCTGATTCTGGCTCACAAAAAAACTAATAACTCCAGACATTACCATGTGGAATTTAATTGATTTTAATTTATAAGAGAATGTTTTGCATTATGGACAAAACACAATGGATGTCTCAATGTTTGCCACTGATTCTATAAAAACATTGTCTTTATTGGTTTATAAGGGAAAATTTATATCCCTATGAGCAATGAAATTGGTAACAGAGGGTCAACACAAGCATCTATTGTCATTGCAACGGTTACAAGCACAATAAGCATCTCCGCACACTCTTAAACCACTTCCTCTCGCTTCTTGGAGAACATTTTAATTGCACAAATTCAGTATTTATGCATCTATTTTGAATATCAGAGCTCATACTATAAACCTCACATTTGATGAAAATGTGGAAATGCCAAAAGGCATATAGAAAGTAGTATTTCACATACCAAAACAAAATTATGAAGTCTTTGCAAAATGAATTTCATCCATTATCTACATAAACCAGATTATAATAGGACAATTTTTCTCTGTAGCAAAATGCACTGAAATTGCAGCATAACTTTTATTGAAGAAATTTAATACATTTCCAGTATTCTCACATATTGTCTTTGAACCAACCAATTAAACACTAAAATTCTTCTCCTTTTCATTCTTTATTATAACTGGCACCAAAAAAAGCATAAGAAGGAACTGTATAAATACAACCTTTGGCAAACATTTTCCGTAGATTTTCACCATTCACGAACAGGGGAAAAATAGAGGGATACTTCTGCCTAAATTTTACCCTTTTCTTCTAACTGTAGTTTTAGTTTAGTTCCTACTCATGTAGGAAAATGGAAATGTTTTCTGCAAACAGAATGGAAGAATCCAATACTAAAGACAAGTGAATAAAGCCACAAATGACTGATGTAACACAATGAAGGTAACATTTTAATATCCTTCTTAACTTAATAGTTTTTGAGCAATCAGTAAAAATTTGTAATTTTTTTTTCTGAACACAACAAACTAGGAGTTTTTAAAGATGTAAAACATCTTTAAAACCCTTTGAAATCCTTAATGACTTTGCTACTAAGCACAATCTTCTCCTAAATTGCCAACCTCTCTGCTCTCCCATTATCAGCCTCCATTGTCTGAAGAACTCTTATCCCCTGTAGTCATGAGAAGCAGTTTCACTGATGCCTGGAGGCTATAAAGCCCTTTGAAATTGCAGAAATGTCCAAAAATTAGTTTTCTGTTACTTCAAGATGCTCTTGGTGTGTGTATCAGAATTCCAGTTCCACTGTGGGACAGAACTTTGTCTACACATGGAAGGCAGGAGAAAGGCCACTAGAAAACTCAGGGTTCACAGTCCTTAAAAGCAGGATCCACAATTAGCCTACGTACAGACCAATGAAAACCAACCAGACCATACTTCAGAAGAATTTGCTGAATACCCTATGTGAGGGGAAACATTTCTTTCAGCATTAATTCTGTACACAATGATGCACCACACTTTTGGCACAGCTTGAACCAAAATTCTCAAGGTATTAATATAATTTATTACAAGAGAAGAATCAAGGTTGAACATTAAGGGTGGAGGAGCACTAAAGGCTGTAAACTTTTAATTATCCATCTGATATGCCTCTTAGGCCTCCCAGCATCTTACAGAAAGGGACTCAATCATCTTCTTCAACCTCGCCTTTGGTGAAACTGTCTCCAGATACACCGCAATTTTATTAATCTAAACCAAATTAAAACCTAATTTAATTAGATCAAGTAAGCCTTTTGCATGGGGGCTCTTAAATAACTTTCATCATGCGTGAGAACTACTTTTGCTACCTACATTCATTAGCTCCTCCTAGCTAATATTAAACCTAAGAGTGAAGTTTCACAATTTTCTTAAGCCAATTCAGAACTTCATTGTCACTTAAAAGGGCAATCCTGTCCTCTCCTCGTCTTGCCACGCAGTGTTAACTTCCAGCACAGATGAATGGGAACGTATCTGGCACTGTCACAGCAGGCACCAGTAGCACCTCTTTAAACAGCAACCTAATGTTAGATCAGCTCAAGATGACTGTCAGTTGCAGCCTGAAATGCTTCCTTTTGGTCAGCCATCAGCCCTGTATGCACAATGACCCCTGCAGAATAGTAAGTCTTTCACTTCTAGGAATTTTTTTCTTTGCCACCCCTAATTCCTGCAAGTTAAGGCAAACCCTTCTTGAATCTACCTGCTCTGTAACATTTTGACCACTTTTCCTGCCATGAAACCCCAAACAGTAAAAGATGAGCTTCTACTCAGTGAAACATAAGCATTACTTAGGCTTAGAAATAACAAATATGAAGTTTTTCTGACAATCCCCATGGTTAATTATCTCTACTCTTAAAAACATACAATTTAATTTCTAACTTAAATTCACCTTCCAGATAGTAGATCTTGGTTTTGTTTTCTTCAACACATACGGTTTCTTCCTCGAATCAAATATCCTCTTTCTTCATGAGATCCTTCACAATTACAAAATATTTTCAGTACTTTATTCAAAAAAAAAAAAAAAAGGACTACCTCGTATAAGAACTAAAATCTTGCCTTTAGATCAATCCCTTAGCATTTCTCCAAACCTTCTCTAATTTGTTGAGCTTTTTGAGTTTTGACATTTATAGGTTTGTAACTACAAGGATTGTGTTAACACTTCCAGTCCCTGGATAAGTAGCTGATGCACATCTTGCATATCATTTTACTGTTTTCTTCAGTGAAGTAGCCACTTCCCAACTCATGTTCAACCACCATACTGTTAGGTATTCCGTTTCTGTTTGTTCCAGGAACTGACTTTGTTGAAGGAAATGGGTATCTCTAGTAACTTGAATGCTGAAATACTAAAAAAGTGTATTAAAAAACAGAGGTAACAGTGAATAAGAGAAAAAGGTATTTCACAATCATCTACTTGGCTTATGTGAGAAAGATAAAATAATATGGCACCTATACAAGAACAGATCATAGAAATACAAAGCTGATTTGATTCTCTTTAATCACATTTTTTTTGTTTTATTGATTACTTTATTTTAGCCCAGATGATAAAGAAGGTAATATTTATTGATCTAAGGAACTCTACCACTAAATAATAAGGGAACAATCACAGGACAAAAGCAGATTACCCAGAACCTAAGGAATTAAGAATGAACTTCAGGTATTTCTATATTCTCAAAGAAATTCTGCAATATTTACCACTCCTTACAGCAGACTATAAATGATAAGCAACATATTATAATCAACATGCATCCACTGGAGTTCCATGAATACTGCTTAATTAAAAAAAAATCACCACTTCCCCATTTGCAACAAAAGCCATAACCAAATTCCAGCTCAGCTGCTGTTACACTGGTCACAGCACTTACAATATCTTTAATACGTTTACAAGTCAATCACAAAGTCAAAAGAGAAACTGATCCAAGGGCAAAAATACAGTTACCAACCACAGTAAGGATGAGCACAGCAATTACTTTAAACGGGAGATTCTTAACTTTTGTTCCTTCTCATATTCTACAGTTGCCCCAATTCTGCTGGGTTCCTTGAAGATGCCCTAAGATACTGTACTTCTTGAACATCATGGACACTGTTCATGTCTGTGCAAGCCTGTCATAACTTGCTTAACTTCTATACTGTCAGCAGAATTTCAAAAAAGAAAGTCAATTATTTATGTGCTGAAAGACCCAGCAACAGCATATGTAGGAAGACCTTATAAATAGCATATATTTCTCCATCCCTCTCTGGCCTTGCAGTCAGCAAAGATGATAAAGAAATGAAAGCAAAGCGTAGCATTGACAAGAACAAGCTGGACAGTTTGAAGATGAGATGCTCTAGGGATGTTGGGTAAGCTATAAAAAAACAATTACAATCCTTCCTAATTCCAAAAGGAGTGACAGCAAGGGAAGAGTAGCAAGTTTGGCTTTCTATACATGGCAAGCCACAGTGAGCACATGGAGAAGGCATACATAAAACCTTTGAAAGACACTAAAAAGCCCAACAAAATAGCCATGGAAACAGATGCAACTCTAGCCTTCAGCAGTCACAAGCCTCTCTTTCTTACAGACGTACACTCTGCAGCTTGCTTGCTTCTCTGTGCATAGCACAAGACTGCATTTTGTACTCCAAAACCCTTCACTGGATTCAAAGTATCGAACCACATTAATAAATTTCAGTCTGAGGATGGTAAGCAGTTTGGCACAGAATGATACAGAGAAGATACAACCACACTGAAAAAAAAAAATGAAAAGGCCTCAAGTCCTTTCAAATCTGTATGGGAGAAAACATCTCCAGGCACCAAACCCAATTAGCCAGATGTTGAGCTGAGCAAGACATAACTGGACTGCATTTAAGATAGTGTTCTCTGTAGTATCTAACAACACTGATATAGGCCATGTCATCTCTAAATAAAACCCTAAACTGCACTTAACTATCTTTAGGAAGCTACAGGTTATTTAAATCCACAGCCACAAGACCTTGTCCTATCTGTCAGGACTGCTGTCCAAGCCTCAGCTTTTCTGATATCTTTTTCTTGTGTAAATACCTACATGCAGTACTGAAACCATTTATTTCTCACAGCTGAATGAATAGCTGTCACTCCAACAACTTAACACTATTTTTACAATCCCCGGGATCATTTCTGTTGTCTTCCCTTGAACTCTACTCAATTATTCTAAATCCACCTCACCACAGGGACACAACACTCCAATATCAGTCTTGATTCTGTGCAACCTCTGCTGAGTGCATTATCCTCCTTCTACCCAGCATTGTTCTCACTGTTTCTCCAAGGATATTAGCTCATTTGCCCCAGTGCTACAATGAGAGAGTGAACAACTGGAATGAATTCTACATTTTTCTGGTTTTCAAATCCAACTCTTATCCTCTGATAAGTATCATTTGCCTTTCAGGTTTATAAACCTATTATTTTACACCTGACTACTGAAAATAGGTATTTTTGGACTCTGAACATTTAAGCTATCATCTGAAATTGCTCTGTAATAGTACTTGTTGAAACACCAAGTTTCCTTGTACTTCTGGTATTACTTAACTTTGTACCTGCAAACATCTCATCTTGCTAGAATATCAATAAAAACATTTTGAATTTTTGACCAAAGACTAGCTCCTGGCAAAAGCACTAAAGCCTCCCAATTTGAGGTATCCCTTTGGTAACTACTACACCTTGAAATCTGCCAGTTAGCCATCTAACATATGCCTCGCTAATCACAGACAACACAGCCTCCTTAAACAGCCATGTGGTCCAGCTTCAGATACCTTGAGGAAGTGGGATGGATCTTTCTGCTTCATTCCAAAAATTCTGTAACTTTTTATATCTCCTACTTATAACTTTTAAAAGCCTAAATCCCAAATGTGAAATAAGAGCTTACTGATTTCAAATAAAAGTTCAACATGAAAACCCTAAGATTGGAAAGGATCGGATTAGAAACCGCATTCCATTGACTTGAAATAAGATTACATTGGCAGAAGTTATAGCTTGGTTATAGCTAAAACCTACATCTTACAATGATCCTTTATTTTGAAAGCTTTATTATTTTTAACTGTTAGCCATTTAAAAGGGACTCTTTCACCTTTCTCTATTTTTCATATTTAGCTAGTAACTTACATTCAGTATCAATTTATTTCCATCTAGTATATAAATGTTTTTAATTTTATATTGTTATAAAAATATTTTATACAAAAGTTTTATCACTTCTTCTATATTAAGAAAGAATTTAAGTCTCCTGTACTGGCTCAGACCAAAGTTCCACCTGGCCTAGTGTTCTTTATCCAAGAATGGCTACAAGCACTAGTAGGAAGCCGTATGGACAGGGTAAACATACATACTTTCCCCACTTACATACTCCCTGACTCCAACTGTTTTCAGTCTGGTGTATTTCCTGAGGCTGGTGTGGTTTGTCTCATTCCACTGCGTATTTTTTCTTCTCAGCGCTTGCCCTGTCCTTGAACTAATCCAAAATTTTTGCTTTTTTCTTTTTGCACATTGCCATCTTGTACAAAAATCCGTCATTTAATACTTTTGACAAAGCACTTCCTTTTGCTTAGTTTGATTGTGCTTCTGATGAGCTTCATTCGTTAGTTGCTAGTTCTAGCATTAGAAGACAGGGACAGCAGCCACTCCCTGACTATGCTCTCTGTGACGATTTTGTAGACCTTTCTACAACACTTTCACAAATTCTTAAAACACTTTTATCTATGCTGAAGACTCCTAAACCTGGACTCATTCATTCCTCTCATTTAATTCAATCATCCTTGGTGACTTTCCAGAAACTTTTTTTTTTTTTTTTTTTTTGTTAAGTTGAAGGGTACTAGTATCAAAAACATTACTTAAAGTATGGGTGAAAAAGGAATTTCCACAGAGGTACAATCAAATTTTCTGTTGTGTTCCCATTTATTTCTAATGTTTGAATTGCTTTTTTGACTGCTATTAAGCACTGGGACAGTGTCTCACAGAAGTAACTCATGAGAGGTAATGGCCAGTTCAGAGGCCATTATTTTAGAAATGTAAGCTACACATATGCATTTATCTGCACTTTTAATCTCCTTTTCCATTTCATTGTTCGGTTACTCACTCTTACAAAGTCTTTTTGTAATTCCTCACATTATACCCTTGCCCTACCTTGAATAACTTACAGTTATCATAAATTTATGTCATTTTTTGCTTATTCCATTTATCAGGTCCTTTATGAGTATCATTTCTTAACCATGACTGATTTTGTGAACTGTAATTTTGCATTTCATAATTATATTACAATTTGGTTACAGTTATACCACACTTAGTGAATTGCTTTAACCCTTGCAAATAGAGCCTTTTAAAGGTCAAAATAAACACTGCACTGCCTGGAATCATGGTCTGCTCACACGTAAGTACTTTAATCAGATCAGAGCCATAATAATTGCTAATTTTAAAATTGTCAGTTAATTCATCTCCTCTATCAGAGTAAAAATTACAAGTCACCCATATTGACTAAGAGACTGGTTTAAGAAGCTGTTACCCGCTGAATTTATAAACTGTCCTCATACAGGTTAAAGTTGGCTACTACAATCTGCTTCCAAACAGTTATATAGCTTTTAGTTATCCAAAAAGTTTCTTAATGAACGTTTTCTTAACTCTTAAGAACATTTCCTTGTATCCGTATTTTAGTATCACAATATTTTCTTAGTATTGGCCATAAAAAACTTAGACGTAAGAAGCTACTCTGGCAAGTTCTTAAGCAATCACACTTTTGCAAAATGTAAGATACTTTATACCCCCTTCATCAAGGAGCACTCTACCTTGAATGATCATGTTTCTTTTAAGAAGGAAAGAGAAAAAGTGCCAGGAGGAAGCACACAGATAGTTACTATGGAATACCGATGAATGGTACTTTGTTCATGCATCGTTTCTGCACAGCCTTATATACATCCAGTTTAATGACCTAAAGAGCTTACATAATGGATTTTTGTGTTTGCAAATGTTGATGTGACAGTCTGTTTAGACAAAACTGTACAATAGCATTGCTTTTAAAAAACATACCAGAGATTTTTCCATTGTTCTGAGATCTCTTGCACTATCAACATTTCTATTCTTAAAGCACATTTTCAACATAAAGCTTATGGGCAGAAATCTCCTCTCAGTTCTGAAAAGTGAAATTCATCCATAATGTTGTGCTCTTCATGTATTTAAGACCAGCTTACAGATTTCTGAATGAAATAGCCTTGCTAGAATTGAATGATGATTTAGGGTTTAAAATTGTTTTTTTCAAAACAGCACAGCTTATTTCCACATTGGCTATTAATACTTTCATCATTAGCATTAATTTATTTTTATTAAGGCTACATTTTAACACTCTGTCAAGGAGGTTCCCACAAAGCAGCGGAGTGGGGAATTCTCATCATTATTATCTAACATGGCATTTCCACAATAGAATTCCTGCAAAATTTACTGAATTAAGACTGGGCCAGAAAATCCAGTCAAGAAAAACAGTGAGCATTTAAACAGCCTCGGTTTCCTTTGTGCTGACTTAAGAGCACTTCTAACCAACCTGCCAAAGCTACAGATGTATGAGGGGGAAGTGTGCAAAGCATCTGTGTGGGAAAGCACAGACAAAGCAGAGATGTTGGCAAAACCCTGTGTAAGAACAAGACTTTCAGGATTCCAAAAAGAATTAGTTCAAAAGACTAAGGAGTCTTTATAAATCATCATTTCAATAAGCAGTGACTCTCTCCACTTCTAGATAAAAAAACCTAACATGATCAAGGAAATATGTAAAAAAAAAAAAAAAAAAAAAAAAAAAAGGAAATGTAAAAAGGGAAAAATACCAATTATTGCTAGTTGTGTGATAGCAGACTTCTTTTTGAAAAGAACTATCATTAAACCAAAGGGAAAACGAAACAATTTTTTTAAACAAACAACTAACTTAAGAAGGGATCGTGCTAACCAAATTAGAACAAAAAAAATGCTGAATGTCTAGAGAGACATCAAGGTTAACTGTTGATAAGAAAGATTAAATAGCTTTCAGTACAGCACTTACTAAACCACACAAAAAGCATACTTGGAAATTCCTCTTAACACAGCAAAGCATTATTCTATTCACCTATAGAGTTCAGGCTTCACTGTTTGCATTCAGAAAGCTATTAACTACAGGGTACTGTAAAGTGCTAAGGTCATTTGGAGGAATGACTAACATAATAAACTCTGCTTAGCAATTAAAAATATGTTTGCTTGTAGACAAGCGAGGGTCGCACGACTGTATTTGAATAAAATGAAACATGCTTTCTATCACCAGGTTTGCTACTGCTTTCATATCATATAATTGCAACAGTCTTTATGTGCCTGTGCAAGAAAATTTCTAAAAAAATCTAAAAATATTAACAATATTCTACAGTTCAATTTAGGAAAACTGTCTGATATCATACCTAGAGCACTAAGCACACACACTCAGGCTTCAAACTACTACTGGTTTGCTGAAGCATAATCCTAATATGACCCTAAGAAATGGTTTGTAAAATCAACATAAAAAATTAAACAATGTCAACCCAGTTTAGCAGCGAAGCACATGTGACAAAACAAGACCAAAAAGAATAGCAGGATGTCCCCTCATTTTCAGGCTTGCACACAAGCTAAGGCAGCAATTGATGCACTGATCTGCTGGCATGGCATCTGGAGCTAACAGGTATACCAAGAGGTTTGGCCTCCCGTACCCTGATGACTAAAAGTGATGGAACAGGTATACAGGTTTATTGTTTCAGTAAATCAGTATGAGAATGCAAGTTGTGCCTCTACATTTCCTGGCATTTTTGTAATGGAAATAACAAGCTAACATGAGATTAATCCCATCCTGAGAAACACACTCGACCCCATGAGATTTTACCTGAAAGTGTCAGAAGAATGCCACCAACCACTGAGTTGGCAGAAAACCATCCCAGGTGAGAAAGGAAGCAGGACAGTCAGAGGCACCTCTACAGTCAGTACACCTCACCGGCAAAACTGGCCAAAGATGTCTATAATTCAGGTCTCACCTGGAAGTTACATCGCTTGCTTCCGAAGAAATCACTCTACAATACATCCAGGGTTTTGGTAGAGTTGAGAGGACAAAAAGGAACTTTACTGTGAGGGTAAGCTGTTGTGACCATCTAGATTTCTTGCCTTATGCTGGACATCAGCAGAATGGGGGGCACATAGAAGCTCAGTTTCAGTTTTCAGGGTGGAGCTGGAAATCAGATAAAGGAAAGGAGGGGGAAGACTCCAGTCCAGAATAGCCAAACACCAGATCTCAGCAGCAAAAGGTATGTGAGACTGGGAGATCTTGAACCATGGCCCTTCACACAAACCTGAAGCCTCCTTGGTTTGCATGTACAAGCACAGCATGTAGACCTACAGCTGCTATTTCAAACCCAAGTGTCTGCCAACCCTTCATTCTGTTTATGGATCCATGCCAATTTAACTGTTTATCCAGTAGGACTGAAAAGGATGATCAGCTCAGTATTTCCCTCTAAAACTGAGAACTTTCATGTGATTTCCATAAAATTCTGTGTAAAATTGATTTAAGGTATCAAATACACAGATGCAAGACCTGTGCTCAAGTTTTTCAGGCAAATAGTGACTCAGACCTGAATTCTGCTTTGGTCATTAGCAACTGTGTGTTAAATACTCTGATTTCTCTCCCTCCCTTTCTCCTCTTTCCTGCCTCCTCCAACTTCTTATGAAAAGCAGGTCTGCAAAGGCAAACTTTTCCAATGGCAAAGATACACAGGCAACACAGAGACATATCAACCTACATCTGAATTGAGTGTTCCATACAAAAGACTATCATATATTCTGAGCACAGAAAAAGGATTGTCCTTGTTTCCGTTATGAATAGCTTTGAAAGGCTCCATTTTGCAGCAAAAGCATTTGTGAAATTTCAGTATCTTTCAAAGGAAAAAGTATCCAGGAAGCTCTAATTGTGCAAGAACTACATCCACATTTATCGTTATACGGCCATTCCTACAATTATTGATAGTGATAGTAACAAGATCTATAACTTTTAAGTTTTACACTGTTTCACAGATAGAGCAAGAAAATACAATTACCTGAACTTTACAAAAAAGCTGTATGAAACCAACAGGTAAGGAATTTCTCAAAGCCTTAATTTCCATATGATCCTTTTTTCTCAATAATCTTTTTCTTTATAATCTTTTATCAAGTAAAGGACTGTATCTCCTTGTGTATTAGTATTTTCTATAATCTCCTAGATTCCCATCGTGGCTGTCATTATTTAGGAAATCCACTACACAGCCACTGAAACTCTGCAGTGCCTAAAACGTACGCGTGTCACAAGTTAAAAAAAAAAAAAAAAAGTATGCATTTAGTTTACTTTAAAATCCTTATCAGTCCACCATGCAGAATGGGAAAGGAGACAATACTATTTAATTCCTTTGGGTCTTTTTAGCACAAACATCTCTGAAAAAGTATTTTTAATATTTTTTAAGCTCACTGATGAATCATCACAAATGCAACCAAAATCAAGAGAAAATTGGGACTAATCAACAGAAAGTCAATGCGTAGCTGAACTTTCCTTGTTTCCATTCCTGGAAAAATGTTTTCCTATTTCAACACGTTTATCCCCCAGTCACAAGAAGCTGAGCTCCCCAAATTTCCACTTAGTACTGAACGCCTGAATTCAAGAAATTTGAACCAAGAATGGGGAAGTGAGAGTGGTCTGGCTGGATACCATTCCTTCTGAACAAGGAACAGTATCATCCAGTTTCCATTTTAAGCTAAAAAATGTTAATTGTGGTATTTCATAGCATTTTCATTCCAGCAAAATTCTTACTGCAGATACACTCACATCAGGAAAACTACTTCTGCCTGAAGAATATTTTACGTTTGGGGAACAGGTAGAACTACTCTGCAAATATAATTTGCCACTGTCCTAGGTGTGATTTTTGTGACTCCACCAAAAAAAACTGACAGAAGTTTTCTAGCACAGCTCTAAAGTGATCTCTTGTTCAAACTAATATTATAAGCCTGTGAAGGAGGTGGTAGCTCCCAAGACATTTAGGACTTTATGGGTCAAAGTAACAACTTTAAATGGCTCTTGGAAACAGGTGAATGTACTATACACATTGAACACAGAGCATTATGCATTCCCAAATTTCACACAAAACTCTGTAATCTCCTAGAATTGAATTCTTGCCCATGAACTGTCCTCCAAAGATCAGAGATTTAATCTGAAAAAAAGCCCAAACAAACAAATGAAAGATTTTTTTTATTTTTTTTTTTTTATTATTTTTTTTTAGCTTTTCTGGGAACCTAAAAAACCATTTAAATATAAAGCCTGAGTGTGCAGAGACCCTGCAAAAATCATGAAATTACTGGCTAATCTCTGTCACTGCATTATGGACTCCATGGTTATGAAGATTACAAAATCTTCCATTGTTTCCTGTGGAATTTAGCAAAATGCACTAGTATTTAATACCTTGTTTTCCTCTCCGCCCCTTCGTCATTCTTGCTTTACAGATTTCCCTGCTAGCAGTTGGTTGGGTTAACTCAGCACTTCTCCTGCTGTCTGCGACGAAGGCAGGCAACCAAGGGTGGTGAGAGGTAGGGCAAGAAAGGATAACAATGGGAAGAGACAGAAGGATTTCTCAGCAGGCTGTGTGCATGAGCACACTAAAAGACAGCAATGAAAGTAAGCCAACAAAAAGGGCTAAAAACTGTCCATTTCTTTTGCAGAAAGCAATGATGGAGCGGTTTATTCTGATCCAGTGGTAGAAAAGTTGGTGGGAACAGGGCTGCTATAGAGTAATGAAAAGCTCATTATTTAAAGACCCATCAGTCACATCGGTGTATTGAGCAGAGTGGAAGGATGAGAGTGAAAAAAGTTTCATGAAGGTGGAATACATACATTATAGCTACAGCCAATTACCACAAAAATTAGTTCCACTGAGCTTCCAACTCCATCAGCCCATCTATAACGTCACATGGACATTCTCACATAATTGCCAAGCACTGTTATATATCAATACCCTGGCAAATTACTTCTACCTGTTACTTGGGAAAGCAGACGTTGATTAGCTTTCAGGAATAAAATTCAAAGACCACAAGCTGGCAAGATTTTACCATTGCTTTTATGAAATATCTTTCCCATTACTGGAGGTATGTGGGTCTAAGATGGAATCCTAAAAGGGAACTTTAATTATCAAAACACAGCCTAGAGAACAAATACTAATAATAGTAAAGACAGTAAAAGTGAGATTTTAGATGTAACTTTTTTTCACACTGCAAAGAGAAAATACTCTCTTGGCTTATTAGTTTAGGACAATTTTGAGAAAGACAAGCTGGTCAAGAAAGTAACTGAAGTTACAACAAAGTACTGAATAATTACCAGTGAGTTTAGATTAAATTAATTGCAAGGAAAACCAAAAGCATATTACAATTGCATTTGCTTCCATTTCCAAAGGAATATCATAAGTAATTACACAAACTGGACAGTAAAATTAAAAAAAATTTAAAAAAAATTTAGAAGAGCTTCAGAATTTCTTTTCAGACATTAAAAGTATTTTTTAATAGAACTTCCACCCAAAGTAAAGTAAAAATTTCAAAAGAAAGCCTCTGTATCTAACATCATAAATATCCATTTCAAAAATGATATTAGGAATAATTAATGAGACTAGAAGAAAAAAAGAAGTTAAAAAATGCATCTTGGAGACTAGAAAGTGAACAGTTAGATTTTATAAGTGTATGAAAGCAAGAAATGAAATTGCAAATGAAATCACCAAATGGGAAAATTAATTAAAATGCAGATTTTTATGTGCCCAAATAATAGGAATAAATCCCTGGCATTCTGAAATCACAAATCTTGTAAAAAAGAGTATTTAAAATCTATCAAATCAAGCATGGCAAGCACAGAGAAGAAGTACAAAAGAATAAAGTTTATGTATTTACAAAATATGGAGATTGATCTAAGAATTGCAAATTCAGAAACAGGTAGGAGATCAGCTGATTGCACAAATAATTCCACAATCTGTGCTGATGGAAGAATGATGCTGAAAGTTTCCCAAGAGAAACTAAACCTTAAGGGCCTGACGGAGATTAATTCTATTAAATAATTTCATTAACAAAGTATGGCTGTAAAGAAGATTCTCTATGAAAAACTGATTGGGTTTGAGGTCTGGAGTAATAGGATGGAATTTAATATTATTTAATACAAAAATAGGCTCTTCAGCGAATTTCTGCTGTAAACAGTAAGTTTGATAGTTGGAAGGAGGTGGACTTGTGTATCTGAATCAATCACACAGTGACTGCAGGCCACCAAAATAGCCCTGAAGGAAAGCAAATATAATCCTGAAATTAATCAGGCAAGGTACTTTTAAAATCTCGCTTACAATAGTGTGAAAAACACTGTCAACCTCTGTGCTAGAAGAAGTGAGCTCCCATCAGAACAGGCAGAGACAAGTCTTTGTGGAATAGTGAGACTTTTGCACAGGTACATGGAAACTACTTGTTCAGCATCATGTAACGAGTCTGAGAATGACATCTCTCTCTGAAGATGTAGCAGAGGTAGAAGTGGCACACAAACAAAAAGACAGTGCTGACACACAAACAGACATAACGCTGCCTTGAAGAAATTTATTGTGGAAATTGGATGAGGCTTTCAACCTCCAGCAGGGGACGTTACAAAACAATCTTCAAAAAGAACGGGTTAAAGTCCTGATTAGACCAATATGGAGTTCAACTTGTTTTTTGAGAAGTTTGCATGATATGCTTGTCTGCAAGAGAGAGGACTAGAGCTGATGACTCAAGACATCCTCTCTCATACTGTTTCCTGTGTGCCCACTAACAAAATCTGCACACATCAGTAACAACCACCAGTAGCCATACTATTCAGCTGTGTATCACTCATATGCGTTCATATGTATTCATATGACTCAGCCACATCATTTTCATTATAACTTTAAACAGTTTTCCAAAGGCATCATTACCCCATTTTGTAAAAAGGGAAACAGAAGTGATGTAGTTAGCCAGAAGCAATAAAGAATGCCATCAGCAAGGTTAGGAATGAAGAGCAGGCCTCCCAAATCCAGGTGTAACAACCTGTATTGCCCCATCTTCGTACACACTAGCAATGGTTGATCCATGCATCCAACTGTGTCTAACAGAAATTGTCTGACAAACGAAAACCACTTAAGGGAACACCTGGTTAGACACTGAAAGCCAAAATTCTCAAGGTTTTCAAGCTCAGGCTCTAAATATGTATGACAAGATTTCCATCAGGAAGTGCTGATGACAGCTGAGGACCTGACTTTGTGGCCCTTACAATGCAATGCTCCTAACTGGAGTGCATCAAAGTGCTCATTCAACAGTAAACGCTTCCTGAAACCCCTCTCTTCTGTCCAGCCAGTCCTTGATAACTGGTCAGAAACAGGACTGAGCAAATGGCCCTGTTTCTGTGCAGTACACATCTCGGAACAGAAACCAAACGTGGACCGGGATACACAAGTGAACGAATGCCAGATCCACTGGATATGTTTTAACAGTCATCTTTATTAGTTTAACAGAGAAGGACTGTGTGCCTTAGTTCTCAACCCTCTCATTTTATTTGGAGTTGTCATCAGAAGAGGTCATGTTGCAAAATATAAGCACATTGCTGACACGGAGCAGATTTCCTTGAGTTGCCCAAGTTCCTCAAGCTGTTCTGGGCCACAGGAATATCTTTTCCTACAGACACAACCCTACAAGCTACCTCCTAAGTCTCATTTATACCTGTGGGATATACACAACTCTCATTTATACATCTGGCATATATTTACACACTGCTCCCAAAGCAACAACAACCAGCACAGCTGTATTTCTTGCTACCTGCCTTCCCTGCTATATCACACACACACAGAGACTGTGCGCTACCTTCTGCTGATCCACACCCAAAAATCATGGCAAAAGTCAGTTCCCACATGCAGTATGTGGGATGCAGTATGTCATCCTCAAAAATTCAGACCCAGCATATACGATGTCATAGCTCCTGAAGTTATCTTAGTAATCTACCATTAACATTTACAGGCTCTATCAGTTGCAGCCTGGCTCACTGGTTACGCACCGAACTTCCCTGTCAGGGGTCTCTGACCAGGCTAATTTTGCATGTGGCAATAACCACCTAATCAATCCATGTCTTTCTAAGTCCTAATGGAGCACCTGCACATCCAGACATGAATCTTCCTCCTGACATCCTCCACAAACATAAATTACAAGTTTAGTGCACACACCAGACAAGTCTCAGTGACCCTCTGACAGGGCAAAGAGAGGTCATGCAACAATCTGATTTTCAGCACCCACTATTCCCAACCTTCCACTTTCTGAATTTCAAAGCCTGTAGTTGTAGTTAGTATCACCCTCCAGTCTCACAGGAACCCAACTTCAAAGAAACAACGGGTTCCTAAGCAGGATAACATAAGCAATGCTTCTATTAGCAAGTACTACAGCACAATACAAGGAGATCTCTGGAAAGGAACTGTTCTGAAGACATAAACTCCATTTTTTACAGCAGGGAGGAGTAGCTATGCTCTAGCTCTACTCTGATCCAATGGACCGGATACACTTTGGTGGCTAGAATACATCATTCATTTTAGTTTCATCTGGAATTAATCCACTTTGTATGCTCCAAGACAGCCCTGCAATGCCAAGGAAAGTGTGGTAGGATGATCAGGAGATTCACTTAAAAACCACTAAAATGCTAGTGGGGCCAAAATCATCTTAGTCTTGTCTAATACCTGGCCTGTCAATTGCCATGGCCATGCAAGAACACTTGCAGGTATGTAAGGACTATGTGTCATATCACAGTTACCTTTGCACCTCAGCCATCTCTTCAAAAATTTGTCATTCAAGGCTCAGAAAGGCTTTCTGGGTTGTAACAGAAAGGTCAGGAAGACAACCAGATGTCATGAATGAAGCCTGTTGATATCAGAGAGGGTCTAGGGTCTGGTGCGTAATTAATAAACCTTTTTAACTCTGACTTTGTAAATTCAACCCAGCTATGTATGTCCAAGGAAGCAATGGGTTGGCCACTGCTTGGTAAGGCTGAGCCACAGCTGTGGCTAGAAATGGCACAAGGTACCAAACTCACTGATGGACTCGTCAGTCTCACTGATACACCAGGGCTCTGTCACTGCTCAGCAATGCATGCTTAGGGAAGGTACCTACAAACCACAGTCCTTCCCTTGCTAAGATCTTTCCAGTTTCCTGCTATCAGCATATCAGAGCCTGCCTGACCCTGTCACTGGGTTTGGGTCACAACAGTTAGTATTCCCTGATGGCTTTAACTTTCACAAACTTGTCTAATCCTTCTTTTAATGTATTTTATACTTCTGTGTCTCCTATATTAATGTGTTTCACAGTTTGATTATATGCCACATATTTGTTTTTCTTTTAGGTATGATGTCTGACAGCTACACTTCCTGGTCCTAGTTCCAGCCTTATAAGAAACAGTACATAACCACATGCTACCTAGGACTTTATAGACTCATTCGACTTGACCTTTTTTTTTATTATTTTGAAAGCTCAATCCTCATTTGTGTCTTCTCAGTATCTTTTCTACCCATTTTCAATATACGCTTGTCATTTAATCACCAATCTCTCAATACTGTCAAAGCCTTCTATAATTTTTTGTTATCACCTGCATTGATAATTCTGCTTAATTTTCTATCACCAACAAGCTTTTTTGAACCTTTCATCCAGCTCGTTTCTGTTGAAAAGGAACCTGACTGCTAACTGAACTTCTCAATTCAAGACAGCATGCCTGCTATTATCTGAGCCAGAAACACGCACTGCACGGAAAGGAGTGCTAAACAAAAGGCAATGCCAAGCAAGTGACCTCATTCCATGCCTGCTGCCCTTGCCCTGGTCATATCTGCAATTCTCCTGGCACAAAGAAAATCATTTGACACTTCCTTTGTGCTCACAACACTGCAGCCAAGGGCAGCCCAGCCTACATCAGAGCAGGTCTCCCTGCAGAGCAAGCAAGAAAACAGGAGAAGTGAGGTGAAGGCACCTCCCAGATCCTCTGAATCCTTCATTTCCCATCACTGGTGCCTGAGGGAGCAGCACTACTGTGTGACTCCAGCTCTGCAACAAAATGGTAACCAATATCACTCAAGATAAAAGGTGGCAAAGTGCCTTTGTCCTGCTAGCTGAGGAGGGACTAGGATCCCTGATCAGTATTGGTACACTGAGACACAGCCTGAAGACACCCAGACCCCTTGCCCTGATGCAGACTCTGGGTCTTGCCACAGCCTCCCTGTAAGCCAATCCTCCCCTTTTGCCCCAAAGATCACCTCTGCTGTGCCAAAACCCACAGCACCCATGCTATCCTCCTCAGCTGCTTACCCACTCGCTATTCTGGAAACTGGGAATGGCTATGCTGTTATGCCAAACCCTATAAAAATCAGTTAAACCCAGCAACATAAGTCCCACACTCTGGAACATACTTCAGTATTCCTCTTAAGACTGGAAAAGGGTTGGACTGGCCAAACTGGGTAGCGGTTCACTTTACACTATCATTCCCTAGAGAAGAAAGGAGAAAGCTGATATAGGGGCACAGCAGGAGTGAAGCTCAGAAAGGCTGAAAACAACCAGCCTTGACGTTCAAAACACCACCTCTCAAATGACATTTTCCTCAGACTAGACTTTCCCAAAGTTCAGTATTTAGTCACTACGGGAACTGAGGTTCAGACTCACTCTGTTTGGTGCCTGTGACTTGCTTAGTGAAACGTTCAGCATATGCTGCTTTACACCTCATCTTTCGGGGGGTTGAACAGGGTCACTAATTATCAACTGTGAAAAGGCAGGAGAGAAAGAAATTAACTCAGGGCAGATCTGAAAAAAAAAAAACACTTCAGCCTTCCATTAAAATATTATAGTTGCTACAAGTAAGACCATGTTGGTGTGAGCCACAGAAAGAACCTTTCAAAGAATTAGACAAGCATTTCTGTAACTAAATAATTATAACACCAAGAACAGAAAGGGTTAGAAAGCAATACTTGTGTTACTTTAATCTGCTTTTTGGAAAAGTAAACTCTTACCCTCCAAGATCTTTGTAGACACAAGCAGAAACGTCACATGCAAACTTTGGCTACTTCCCCTCTTGTGTTAGGATGGTTAAGAAGTTTAATCATTACACTGACTACAGTGCTGGCTTTGTGACAACTAATGTATCTACTGACAGGCTAAGGAAATCACAGACATATGTTTTAACATGCAAAAAAAAAACAACCCCACAACTGAGTGCCACAGAGGACCAGCTACCCCTGCTGTCAAGGTCAATGAAATCTGTGAACATCATAGGGGTGAGACATTCAAATCTCCAGGGACCAAGATTAAAGATGGTATTAGCTTTAGAAGAAGCAGAGCATCTTGTTCTTCAGCAGGAGGTTTGCTGCCTAAGATGCTGCCCTAGCAACTGATGCACAGTACAAAAACATCAGATAAGGCAGAATTAAGAGCTGAAATTATAAGCAGGTAATGGATAATATAGGAAAACAAGGAAATTAGAAATTATCTTTCCCTTGCAAGCATTTTCCTACTGAAGGATCTCTGGAGGACCTAACTGTTTCTCAAATTTTTGGCTAATTAATTTTTTCTCATTCTAAAAGTTTCATTTTAATTAGCTCCCAAGTTGAGCTACTATGAAAAGTTTCTATTTTCATTTCCTCTTTACTATATGTAAAAGCCACTGGCTTCAAAAATACGTACTTGTTAAAAATGAGTGATTTTGATACTACTTAAATACATCCAAGTGACACAGGAAAAAGAAGTTGTTGGGGTTTTGTCATGATTTAGTTGCTTAATACTACAACAGAAAAAGCCGTGCATTTAAATATCAGAAACCTTCCAAGTTGATTAAGCCTTGAAGACAGTAGAGTTTAAACAATGACTTAAGTCCTTTAGTCAGATGACCGACAAATGCTTACAGCAGTTACCACAAAACACTTTTTATGGTTGTCACCATGTACAGCTTGGAATTTTTCATTCCATAAACTGCAGTATGAAGAGGTGTGTGCAACACAGTCAATACTGCAGCAAAATGCAGAAATGGCATAACTGTCAGTTTACTGCTCCCATTTACACAGCTGTTTTAGCCTCCAACTATGATGTTGAAGAGTTTTAATAAGTACATATTGACCTGGAGGTTTACTTCTGTAACACATGCATCTGTTGACAAGATATGGTAATTGCTGTGGATTAACAATGAAGTCCGTGAAATGTTACATTACGTATTTGAGGATTACGTAGTAGTTTCTTAAATTATTGATGCCCTTCATATAAGCCTTGCCTTGCAATATGAATGTTGTATCACAAATAGATGAAACAAGACAGAAATCTCTATCTTTTTTTTTTCCAATCTCCTAATTAGGCATTTCTATATTGCTATTATTTTAACCAGAAAAAGCCCAAGAGGTATTTTTCTACATTGTATTGAACATTTTTGATCATCAAGAAATAGAGCATTCTTTACTAAATTAGTGTATCTCATGTAAAGCAACCCATCAACCCAAATTTAACTAAATTTAACTAAATGCAGGTTCAACTTAAAGTTTACCGGTGCCAGTGACATAACTGAACACAATGCCTTTGAGTTTGGAGTTCAATGACACTGTTCTAATGTATGTGTCACATATACATGTTTTTATTGTTTCTCTTTAATGCTCAGATTTCTTACTGTTTTCTGAACAGAACCATGATAGGACATCTCTATCAAAATATTTAGGTTAACATTTGATTCAATTCTACTTAAAATCTGCAGCTTTGCAGCCAGTTTACAATTAGCATTCATTTCTCATGCATGAGTTGACCCACTTACACAATGCAACAAATCCGTGCCTTTGGGGATTTTTCTGGACGGCTTGTTTTACTTCTACCACGCAACTCATTTTATTTTGTCAATATAGTGAGCAAGGTTACAGTCATCCTGTCAAATTTATGTCTTTAAATTAGAATCAGAAAGACTATACTATACCCTGTGGAACTCCACTGTAAACTTTTTGAAACTTTGAGATGTATTTTAACATTATAAAGGCTCTGTAACTTTTGTAATCAACTAATTTCATATAAACACAGTGAACTAGAAGAAAATAAGCAATAGTTACAGCAATTTCTTTTATAAACGTATAAAAAAGACTTCTGAAATCCTAGGAAAAAAAAAAACCATAATAAACCACAATAATATATATCATATTTGCTAAAAAAAGGAGAGAAAAGTGTTTTTTTAACCAAGCCTATAGAATAAAGCCAGATGGAATAAGACCATTTAAGAGGCAGCTATATAGGTGTTACATCTCCCTGCTTTGACTACCAGAGATCCCTTAACCTAAAATATTTCCTTCTACATCTCTGAGGACAGTTTCAGTTTCACATTTGCGAGGGCTCTTTTGAGGTCACCTAGCTATCTTCACTGTGGGGATGCTGAAAGGGAGCCTTCCCAAGCAGAAATTGTCCCAGGATCATGTTCCATTCAAGTCCAGGCAGACTTGTATCTGACAGACAAGCAACTTCCATTCTATACAATTTGCTGCTGGGATGTTTCTCTTACACAGTAGCAGTTTACCAGAACTTCAGTATAGATTTGGGGTTAGTGTTTCAGTGGACTTACCAACATGCCTAGCTGAACTTACACATCTAATGATATTATAGGCAGCAGGGGATACAATAGCTCAAACAACTCACTAACACCCCTTATAAATCCCTATTTTTAATGCTAACAGTTTTTCTAAATGCAGTTGCCTCTCTTGGGCAGGGGTTTGTTTTCCAGCTCCTTGGTGGTAAAGTGTGTCTGTTCCTTCTAGTGAAGAGTTACGCATCCATGTTACAAAAGAAGTAGTCTTAAAACAATGTCACTGACAGACTGCAACGTCTTCCTGCTCTAGACCACAAAGCTGATCTTCAGCAGGTGAAGAATGTCACCATGTTGGAGATACCTGTTTTCCTACCCCCATGGAATAGGACCTAATGTGACCAAGTTATACATTGCTGCAAACTGAAAGTCTATCTGCTCAGTAGAACTTTTCCAGCAGTTAAAGTCAACTAAATTTTTCAGTTCCACCTGTACTGACAGATTCATACACAGTAATTGTAATGAGTATCTGACATTCCAAAAAGTATCCTTCAGCTTGATATTATGGGGTCTAAAAATACAGTTTCTTCCCCCATGTTGGGAGCTATTGTCATGTATATCACACTGATTAAGAAAGGGAGACCAACAAAGAGAATGTGAAAAAGTTATGGGGATAGAAAAAGAAGTCAGCACCACCCTTGATGAATCACAAACACACCGCTCTGGATTCTCAGTGATCTTTTCCTCCCCAAACAACAGCTGTAAAATTCTTCCCTCTACCTCCAACAGAAGGCTGACATAGAAGATAATGGTTTACTCTAGGTGCCGCTTACTGGATTAGCATGAATACTTTAATCTCTGTGCTCTAGTTCTTCATGTAAATAAGGACCACATAAAAGGGGAATCCGACACCTCCTCATTTCTTAGGCAACTCTGAAAACAGTATCATTCAATACAGTTAAAGAAGTGAGAAAGAAGCTTTGGGGAAAACCCCACAAAGAAGTTACAGGTTGTTTTTACAACATTTTATGGTGTATGGAATATCATACTGTACAGTAAATAAATAGTAAATGAAAGAAAATATACAAAACTGAATGCTTGATGACTATTGTTCTACACAGGGATCAAATCAGGAAGAAGTGGACAAAGCAGCATGCCATTACATAATTTAAGACTTTACTGAAGAATTCATATACCTAGGGGCTAATTTAACACTGTTTTTTTCTAACTTTGCATAATACTTCAATAATGATCATTAAAGAACAATTTTTCTTTTTTAAGTAGAATACACACTGAGGTTTGAAATGCAGTCTCAAAGGTTTCCAGTTGCTCATTTAGCACAAGTTCTATCTACAATATTACTTACATTTCCTTAGACTCATCATTTCTTAAGATGTGTTCAGTCACAAATTTCTGAAAGCTGTACAGTATATGAAAGCTATATAAAAATCTGCAAAAAAATACTCATATTCATTGAAAATTAATGTGATTCTTTTGCTAAGTAAATTCTAAAGCATTTATTAGAACTCTACATTTAAAGGCAAAACTATTTCTGCTTCCTCAAAATATGAAGTCAAGAAACTTCAATAAAGAAATATTAGAAAGCCAAAGGACCTGGGGTCTCAGAATTTCCATTTGTACATGTCTATGCAAAGATTTGAGATCAATCGAGAAAAGGGACAAGGTTGGACATGACTCTGTGCACATATGTTCACTGCACAGGAGCACAGTAGGAACTCCACCTTCTTGCAGAGGTACAGTTGTATTATCAACAGGAATGACATATTCAACTTTCTCGTTTCCAGCCAGAAAAAAATGCTGTTGAACTCAGCTGGTGGATGCTTAGTCACGTGAGTTATATGCAGCTTATTTGAAATGCAGTTGTGTAGAATTAAGCCTACAGCATACCAAATAATAAATAGCTCCTGGAGTTGCAGTTCATGTTAAAACTGCTGAAAGAACCAACAGGAGCAGAAGGCAGTTGGTACTACTGGTGCACCAAGCCTCCCGTGCCTGCTACGGGCATGCAGCACTTCATACGCTAGTCAGCAAGTGCTATTCTGTCTATGTTAGTAGACACAGTTGTCATATATGATTAAATGCATATTTTCCAAATGAAAAAACAACAAAAAAAATTCATGCTTACAAATACAAAGTCAGATAACATGTGAATCACTTCAGAAGCAGTGAAAATCCCAGCATTGTCTAGAACAATATAAGCTCTTTTTGTATACAATTTAACATGCTTACCTAGTCTCTTCGTTGATGTGCCATGGTTGGTTTTATGAAATGTAAACACTGATGTTGCTGTCAATTTTTCTTGTTTCCTTTCATGTTATTCTTCTCCTTCACTTGAATTGAACAGAGGGAAAAAAAAAATCCCTTAGAGATGAGTATCTGCAGGCTTTACGCTGTGAATCCTACAAATGGAGCTCCAGGCCTTCTTGTTAATATCTTCTCCTGTCAATTTTATCTACAATCTGTTTTGGCAATTTAAGAGACCATTTTATGTTTGAGCAAGTAAACAAGTAGAACAACTATGCCAATACCTTCCAAGTACAGAGCCATGGCTTAATGCTGGTTAGGGACAGTTTCTAATTTCAGAAGTGCAGATGTGCCCAAGTACAGTAGCAATGTCATTTGTTTCTTCTTTTAGTTGCTATATGAAGATATATCACATCTGAGTTAATACACAATTCCTTATCATTTGCCTCTCTCTCCAGAAAACAGGTGTTTAGTTGATTCACATTATGGGGGAAATCCTGTCCTTGGCTGCTTCCGCTGAAACTGTATAAATTTAACTGAAAGTGGAATGTGACCCTTGATACTTTTAAAAAAAAAAAACAAAAAAAAAACCAACAACAACAAAAAAAAAACCAGCACCATATTTCATTAAAGACAATGAAGACATAGCCTTTCTCATGCAAATCCATATACACTGCTTTTCAGAATGTTACAAGATTTTCATGCGCTCTCTCTGCATCCAATACGGGCCTCACTAACTTCAGTGAGGAGTTCAGCTCCTGGTATACAGGGGAGACATTGCCCCCCATGCCCCAGAGGCGATTCATCAATCTTCTCTGTACTAATTCTATTGTCCTTCCTAACTTCTTCACCAAAATAGGAAACACTGGAAATGCACTTTGTAAAGCAGATTTAATCTGTTTCCTTATTTTCCTTTTTTTACCTTGAAGTATAGTTTTCATTTCACATACAACCCAAATCTCCTGGAAAAGGAGTCACATATATACAAATGAACTGCATGACTTCATTTTGCTCACTCTCAATGGGAAGAAGGGCACAGATGCGTGCTGCTGCTTGCTCCCACATGACTTAAATTCATGAACGTGGGCGTGAGAAAAGCTTACTTGGGCTCTCAATGTAACGAAGGTAACCACTGTGAAAGCTTCCATGCACTCCTGCACCCACACAACCAAGCCAGCAACCTCAACTCTCCAAGCACTGGCCTTTATCTTAATGAAAGCGTCTCACTCCATCAATCTGTACAGAGACCTGTTTTGCTTTGTACTCCACAGACATTTACCAGGAACACATTTAAGAAAGACCAACTTATTTCACATAGGATGAAACATGCTTCAAGCCATCTATCTAGACATAAAAGTGCAGCAGCACTAAGCTGCACCTCATTGCTGCAAACTGCTTAAAGCGTTCCACTTCCCCAACAGAAGTACTATTAGATTGAGTTCCCACTTCTTGTTTAGCCATTGTCATGATAGATCAATAAAAAGGCTTTTGCCATCTTCCTTAATTATTCTGTTCCTTTTGCCACCTTAACTTTTTCCTTGCCAAATGAGTTTATCGTTAGCTTACTGGCAAAATCACCTATAAAAATACGCTGATTTTTTTTTTAAAAAAATTGTGAGAATACTTCCATTCCTATTCAAAATCCTCTCAAAGTTCAAGATGGACAAAAAACAATGCAAGGTCCTTTAGCAATATTAACGCATTTCTCCGTGTGAACAGTATAATTTTTTCTTTTATTAACTACATACTCAATACCAAGAAACAGTGATATCTGCAGCAGAAGTGATGGAAATTTTGTATTTCAAGTTATTAAAAAAATACTAATACTTATAAACATATGTACTTTTTATAATACTTATAAACATTTTCACACATATTAATTCATAACATTTATTTAAATGTTTTAAATGTCTGCTTAGCCATGCAAAGGGTGCCAGAAGTCCTGCAAATCAGTAAAAAAAGCTGCTTAGTTTATGCAGCCTTCCCTATATCCATCTAAATCAGCACGCTAGTATGCGTGGTTTACACCTTTCAAGCTAACTCAACGCTAAGAAGCTCTAACAGTTGTAGTTTGGAGCAGCTGAACCTGAATGTCCTGGAGAGGCTTTGTGGTTCTTTCTAACTTGCATGTTGCACGTACTGCAGCATCAACATTCAATCAGGCTTTTAATGCTAAAAAATGAGACACTAGGGTAAATTTCATTCTTTTCTAAGAAAATCCATTCTGGTCCTGATACATCCATTGAGCCACAAAATAAATTCCACAAGTTTGGTCTAAGCCTTCAGAAGTAGGATTGCTGGTGGCAAAATAGCAATCAAAATCCAACCTCCTCCATCAACCCACTTTCCTCGCACTTCCCCCAGTACCTTTTTTCCTCTCAAGGCTTATACTGAGAGCATAAGAGATTCTTTAAAAAGTCAGAGCACTGTGCTAATGTTCATGTATGCTGCAAAACCTGGTATCAGGACAAAAAGAAAATATTTTACAAAGATTCCTGCTAAATAATTATCATTAGTTTTATTATGACATTTATCTTCATCACAAATAGCTACACACTTAACTGTGCTCACTTACCCTTTCAATGAAGTTGTGACAACTTTGTTTCAAATATGATCTTTGAGAAGTTTCTAATACTGCAAGGTGAAATCAAAATAAAACTGAGAATTAAATATATATATTAGTATTCTTCTATTTTGCTATATATGAAAAGTAAAATTACTGTAGAATTATTAAAGTGCTTACCTTTCAGTGTCTTGAAATCTTAATTAGATCCTTAGTCCATGATGTATTCTGTATTTATCAGATAAACAGTAACTACTCTGTGTGGAATGCATTTCTATAATACAGGAGTTTTCTAATTAGATTTAAGTTGTGGCCTATGAAAAAATTATCTTTCTAGGATATAATGCTATAAATCAAATTATTATTTTAGTGTAAGCATAAATGAAATGCAACTTATTTTATCATGTACATTTTAAAATTCCATTTTACCCTTCAAGATTAATTATTTTTAATAGAGTCCATGACTTGGAATGTCTGTCAGCTATATACATCAAGAAAAGGAAACAACTCTGCGTTGTTAAGGCTGAAAGGAACAATTTTGTATTGTTAAGAATGGATGGAACAAATCTGTATTGTTAAGACTGGGTGGTTAGGAATGAAGAGACAGGAGTGGCACATCCAACCACCAAGAAAAAAAAGCTCAGAAAGAAAAACAACTTTTCACATTTAAAAAGATATTTCTGGGTCTGAAAAGGCAGATAGATACCTTTGGTTCAGAAGCAGAAAGTATCATAAATTGTGCAACAGGATCTTCTGCTAGAAGAGAAACCCCATTGCTCCCACTCAAAAATAGCGACAGGAAGAAAACTCTTTCCCATTTCACAAAACTACTTGTTTGTTTTTATTTTCCCCCTTTCCCACAACAGAAAACCCAATATGCTTTGAACGAGAGAGAGAGAGAAAGTGTGCACATGACCTGTGCCATACTATATTCTGGTGTTGAGGGTACCAGGCTTGGGAGATCTGATTAAATTTCTTGGCATGCCAATATCAAAACTGAGAACCCACAGGCCTGCTGTAGGGTTCTCCTCTCCACCTCTCCTAACAGAGCAGACCCATACAAGGGATTAAGTATTCATCAGAGCATTGCTCGTTTCATCTCCTTGATGCATTCCAGAACTACCCCACACAAAAGAATCACTCTTGCTTGAGGAAGCTATGTAGGTCATGAGAGGACCTAATTTAAGTTCCTGGTCTGAATAAAAAATACAGCTGATTAAAACCAGGGATTCACTGAAGTTCCCCAGATCCCAAATGGAAGTCTTAATGGCCATGCTTTTTGCCACTCTGAAGAAAACATCTTTCTCCCTCACAAACCAGAAATTTCAGTTAGCCCCAGCATTACCTTAGGATAAGAGCTTTCACCCTTATCTATGCACAAGAGCATTTGCACAGCTCTGAAATTAACTGTCCTCCCCATTGGCCAAGGCTCCAGGAAATAAGTCCCAATTTTTCATCTCAAAGACTAGCTCTGGACATCAAAATCTTAACTAGTGAATGCTTCAGCAAGAATGGTACATCTCTATTGCTGTGATAAAGTAGTATTTTTCAGTGATGCATTTTTTACAGTAACATCCCAACCTGAAAAAAAAATTTTTCTTTCAAGTAAACTCTATAATTTTCTTCTGATTGTACTTACACTGGGTGTTTATGATACCATGCAGTTATTTCATGACTACAAGGAATGATTCAAAATATTTTCACAAAATCATCTACGGAGACAAGTTCCCACAGCAGAATGATCAGGAGGGAAGCCAGGACAAGCTAATATTGATGCTGTATAATTTCTAGCTCATGTCAGTTCTTACCTATTTCATAATATATCACAACTTGTACTACATATCACCCAATATTCCATCATGTAGTGAGTTAAACATGCTACAAGGGAATACAGTATAAATAAGAACTTTCCTAGTGAAAACATGTCAGGAGAAGTCCTGTTTTAAAAAATCCCACTCCTGAAAGCATTTTGCATTCAAGCTCTAAAGTAATGAAATACACGGTTAAGTTTTGCTGTTTGCCATTCCTTTTTCATCTTGCAGAACATTGTCTTGTACGTATTTTCTTTTAAAACTCAGGATCAAAATTTTATCTGCATCTAGAAAACTCCATCTTGCCAGTTAGGCTAATTTTGACAGCCCCTGCTAAAAAAAAAAAGATAAAACTTTATAGCTTATATTACTTGTATAGTTCACATATAAATAAAACTTACTTGCTGGCAAATCTATTAAAAAAGCAAAAAGTGTCAAATCATTTTAGTACAGAAAATACTTTGAGCATACTTGCTGAAAGCTGGAGAGGTGAACACACATTGCCAATGTGCTGTACAAGTCCATGTTATAAAGTGACACACACTTCCAAATCTGACATACACAAATCGGTCAGCAAAATCAGATTCTTCACTCTCACAGACTTCATCAGAAACACCAACAAACACGCCTTTTCTTAGACACACTATTTCTCCATCTACAATCACTTTAGGCGGCAGTCACATACATTACTGATTTGTTCCTGAGTCCTTTTCAGTCTTTGTAACTCGGGCGTATCGGTCACAATACTGAACCCTCTTCCTTTGCTTTCTTCAAAGTCTCTTTTGTATTTTACCTACAGAATAGAAAATACAGAAGAACAGAGTTGGTTTTATTTTCCACAATGTGCCCCTAGCAATGCAGCAATTCTTTTTTACTGTAAATAAAGCACTTATGAAAGGCTTTCAGCCCTTAAAGGAGAAGCCTGCCTTCACCCACAGGGACAGGCAGCAACTGGGCTCACCTCCACATGTACAGCAACTGTGGGAAGATCACTCTCCGTGGTCATTTCATCGTCAGAGCAGTAAACACAGAACTACAGATGCCAACGCAGCAACAAGTAAGCACTTAGTTCCACACAAAAAAAATACCAGCTACAACTAAACCTGGAGGTCTTCTAATACATAGCTTCACATTTCAGCCTCTCTTCATAATGAGTCTAACAGTCTCTTCCATGGTTCAAACATAAATTACATGTTAAAAGAATGCAGCATGGAAAGTGTATTTAGAATACTGCAAAGTCAAAAATTCTTAAGTTAGGGAATGGCTACCTGCACAAGCTTGATTTGTCCCTCTTGCACATATACATTAGGATATTAATCAAGTACTCATATATTACCCTTTGACAAGGCCCTCTGCTTTATTCTGTACACAGCAGAGATGGGTCTATTTGTGGTTGTATCCTTTTTCTGACCAGACTATTCAAATCCTACTATCAAGGTAGGGATATTAGCCTCCTCAGGAGCTTTTTTTATAGCTCTCATCACAATCATTACTCAATCTTCATAATGCACCCTGAAAAGTCAAAATGGCATTATCTGCACTTTTAGGGCAACCTGCAAACTGAGATGACAAAAGCTTAATTTCCGAAAACATACAGGGGTCTTGGGGTGTTCACTCTCAGATTCCTAACACTTCAATATGTTCAAATTATGGACTTAAGTTACTTGTACAAAAACCTTTCTGCAAATCAGTCTTGAGGATCTCAATTCCAATGTGAAGAAACAAGATAAAATCTTCAGTCACTGCTCAGCAACAGACAAAACCGCAGCAAAGACAGAGTTGGGACCCCTGTCTCCACAGATGTATTCAGCTGCCTCATCCATAACAACTTCCTTTTACTTCCTATGTCCCCTGCTTTAATCATTACACACATTCAGACTTTGCAACCCATGGTAGAGCAGTATTAGAATACTACCAAAAACAGTATGCTCCTTTACCCAACTGATAACCCAAAAACATCCAGCTTAGGCACCAGACTTCTAGTTCAAAGTTGGCTTAGGCTTATTTAACCAGCAAGTACTTCATGTTATGATGGTGATCCATGGGAAAAAATACCCCTAGATCACAAATGTAAAGTTTCACAAGGCTATAAAATACAGTTTGTCCTGCCCATTCTAATCCTCGATGAGTATGTCCCTAACCTTTGCTTTTTCTTTAAATGCCCGTTTGCTGTATATAGTTATCATTGTATATAGTTTACATAAGCCCCTCATACAAAGCCTCAAGACACTGCATTAAGTGACCACAGCAACAAACTATCATTTTTCCTGTGTTCCACCTGTAGAGCTAGCTGAAATTAATACACAAGCAACTGTAGCTTTCACTCAAGTATATTCTCTTCCTGTCACACTGAGACTACGGAAACAGCACGTCTACTCAAGCTTTTGAGAAAAGCACAGGCTGGTGGCCCACACCTTTCTGTTCATCTTCCCCAGGTTCAACCCCCCTGCACCTTTCTTTCCATTTGACCGCCATTATCAGGTATCAGTTTGTCTCCCTCTGAGCTTCTAAACTTGGCTTCTTGCTATGGGGGTTGGGGCTTCTTGCCTTTTACCCAAAGCACTTCAAACACCTTTCTCAAACATGCTTTTTCCATTGCCTGTTATCTCCCTTTACTTCCATCGAATGGCTCTCCCACTGACTCTCAGAGGCTTCCTTCAACATCCTGGGTGGACATAATATTCCAGGATTGTTTGGTGCTAAGAGGTCTTATGGGTTTATATGAACTGTCTTCATTCGAAGACATACAAAACTTAGACATACAAAAATTTGGACAGACTTCTGTGGTCAAGGGCACATGCCTAACACAAGCCTTTCTTCCATCTCAGCAAGCTTCAACTCCTCAGCTCCAAAAGCTAAGACAATAGAGCTGTTAAAAAAAAAAAAAAAAATAATCATTGAGTGACAAATTTCAAATGAGGGAATAAAAGTTTGTCCTAGTCTCAGCCTTGGAAACAGCTGAATATTTTGCATAAAAATTTCCAGATTTCGTCTGAGGCAGACAACTGACATGGAAATGTTCAGCCTCACTGCTTAAAGTATACCAAAAATATGAGCAAGTGAACACATCTTATAATGAGAAATGTGCTCAGCCCTGCCTGTAAGCAAGATTACCTATTGTTAGAAAGATCATTTCCTGTTATTAGTTTCAGATGTACCAGCATTAACTTCAAATGACCTTTATTCATCTTAGAAAGGAACCGAACAAGAACAGAGGGAGGAACCAGATAGTTTTAACTTCACATTACTTTAATCCTTCAGTTAGATAAAAAGGGCTCCTACTCTCTATTAATAAATCACTTCACAGGAGTAAGGTTAACTATATCCCTCAGAGCAACTACTCTGAAATCATTTAAAAAAATAAATTATTTAAAATATTAGCAGAGTTAATATGTGCATTATTGGATTTTGCTACCTAACTTCAAAATGTAGCTTTAAGTTATAAAAATGAGAAAGAAATGTAATGTTTCATGATGACCACAGCTCAGTGCTGGCCCAACAAAACCACCAGCTGTAGTAAGTTCAAAAGAACAGCACCTCTCAGTTTCCAGAAATGTCAAATAATAAAGATGCATCGGTCATTCACAACTTGTATTTAAAAAAAAAAAATCCTATTCAGTATCAAGAATGCATATGAACAAAGAGAGGAGAAAACAACCGTGAACTGACCTCCAATTTTAGATAACTTAAAAATTCAAGTTTTTCTCACCCAGGAAACCTTCAGTTTACTACAAAATCAGAGATTAAAATGTAATTTAATACTTTAAACTGATTTACAGTAGAAAATATTATGTTGTATAAGAGCTGTAGCTATCACTGTAATGAATAACTTAACTGTGTACCAGGTCTGGCTAGAATGGAGTTAACTTCCCTCACAGCAGCCCGTAAAGTGCTGCACTGGCTATCTGTAGCTAGAACAGTGTTGATAACACAACATTATGTTTGGCTGTGGCTCAGCAGTGCTTGCACACCATCAAGGATGTCTCCCCAGGCCTGGGGAATGGACAAAGGGTTGGGAGGTAGCACAGCCAGGACAGATGACCCAAATTTGTCAAAGGGTATTTCATATCATAAAACATCATACTCTGCAACAAAATATAAGGGGGAGGGGGGCATTTGTCATCTGAAGCGACCACTGTGTGTACTGAGGCCCTACTTCCCAGGAAGTGGCCACACATCACCTACTGATGGGAAGTAGAGAATAAATCTTTTTTTTTTTTTTTTGCTTTGTTTCCATGTGCAGCCTTTGCTTTTTCCCCATTAAAATTGACCCATGAGGGGGGGTTTATCCTATTTTTTCTCTCTGTGTCCTGCTGAAGAGGGGGAGCAAGAGAGCAGCCTGGTGGGCACCTGGCAGCCAGCCAAGGTCAACCAACCACAAACTGGAACCCTTGAAATCTAGTTTTGAAATGGAAATGTCTATAACCCCTAATGACTGAATCAGAAATGCAGTCATTTCCTACAAAGATGCTTTTTAGCAACTCATCACCAAAATCCCAGTCAATGGTTCATAATACCTCTCTCCTGGCTCCAAAATACAGTGCAGTCTCACAAATGCAGAGCACCCTCAGTGGTGACTGCCCTGAAAAATTGATCCTTTGAGAAACAATGTGTGGCATAAAGATTAGAAATATAACAGTAATAAATCACCATAAATGTAAAAGTTTTAAGTGACTATACTTCATGAGAAGTAATCCTGCACAGTGAAAGTATTAAGTGATCCCACAGATCTTTAACAAATCAAACTTCTCTGACTCATGACATCAGCAAGATACCTTTGAGAGGCCCAAAGACAGGATTGTGTAAATCCATTCATGAGGTCAGCATGAAACAAACAAGGACAGAAGGTCCATCTTACTCTACACATAAAATCTTGTGCTGGAGAAAATGCAGCTTTTTTTTTTTTTTTGATTATAATTGGCACTTGGCAGCAAAGCCATCTATTAGCAAAACAAGATTAATTTTTCCTTGGAAAAATACACTGAAAATATAAATGGAGCCTAAAAGATTGATTATTCTCTTGGGGGTTTTGCCACCTACCCTTAGTTAGTCCAGGCGCATTTGCAATAAGAGAAGCACCTATCAGTTGAACAAACAACACAGGAGTCCAAAACCCAAATAAAACAAAAAAAAAGAGCAGCAAAAATTCAAAATGGCAGATCCTCATGCTCTTACTCTCCCCTTTCCGTACTCTGCATAGCCCCACAGACTATGGCATCACCATGCCTGATGTCCAGCAAGGAAGAAGTATGCAGGGTAGAATGAGAGGATGGGATCCCTCACACCATGTTTGCCCTGAGAGGAATGTTCACAGACCTACAGTCTTTACCACACCCTGAATATGTATGAATTTGTTTCAGTATGTTGTGTTTGAGGTTTGCCCAGAGCCATCTGCTCCTTCTGTGCCCAGCAAACACAACTACTTCCCAAAGGTCACCATCTGCTAATACATTGGTTTTCACAGACTGGCAAGAAATCTTCTCCACAGTGCAGGTCCTAGAGGCACATCTTGGCAAAGGTGCCTTTGTTTGGATCTGCTTCTTCCATAGAGCACCTATATCTATTGATTTTGCCTTGATTTTTCTTGCTTCTTACAAACGTAATGGCAAGACAGAGGAAAAATTTACTCTGTAAATTAGATTTTTATTAATATGACTAAAAATATTGTTTACAGGTAAATTAAATGCAAAGAACAAATCCAGACTACACTCAGTAAGACTTCCTTTTAGTTAACTGATCCCTCTTATGAAGGATCCTTAATACCACCCGGTCTGACAGAACTAGTTTTCAGTCTTGCCCTCATAGTCTGTCTTCTAACACCACCCATAGCTCTAAACCCCATTCATCTCCCGCTCATATCAGAGGTTCATTCAAGTCCCATCTCAGACCCAACGACAGTCGGTCCCCAATCTGCCCAAGCATTGCTTCTCCTAATGGCAGTAAAACATTGTCCTCCCACTGTCACTCAATTAAAACTATTGTCCACAGTAAATCTAAACAGCCATCTGCAACACAAGAACTGGGAATGGCCCACAGGGCAGACTCAACTGTCCTCAGGATTTTTATATGAACTGGAAAACAAAACAAAAATCCCCTGAGATTGCATTTTGCCATTCTTTTATACAGTCTTTAGAATGCACACAGTCATATTTTAGAATTTTTTCCTCTTCACATAGTAAAAAAGCCATTTTCACAATTCACAACTCTGAAGCATTCATCGCAATAGTTGAAACTTTCTGAGAGAAGAAAGTTTCTCATTCAAAGATTTTTTAAATTTGAAAAGGCCAGCACTCCAACACTACAAAAACATTTGCAACTATATGGAGTATAAAGGTTCAAGTGCCGTCACCAACATTAAATATACTGTCTTTCTATACACATCATTCAAACATTGCACAAGTCTGTCTGTGCTACCCTGTCGAGTTCATCTGAGCAAGTCTCCAACCATCTGCAAATCTCCACACTGGAATTCCCTGAGGACCTTCACAGTTTTGCCAGGCAACTACTTCTAACCAACAAAAATCTTGGAATCCGTGTCAGAACAGTTAAAATGCTGGATGAGTACAAATCAAAATGTATAAATAGTAACTCTGGAGATAATGTCACTATAATGTGGTCTCTTTATACTGAGGATGGTGAGAGTGGCTCACAGGAAATGCATGGGCAAGAGCGTTCCAGACTCTGGATGTGCAGGGACAGGAAATTGGAGGCCACGAGAGATCAACAGTTTCAGAATGAGAACAAGACGGCATCCTTCATTTGGATGTGTCACAACAGCATGTGAACAGTAGCTGGGGATCCAAGTAAAATTGCAACTGCAAAGAGGGCAATCTGAAACTGTTTCAGCAGGCTTACATACAAGCAAGTCACCTAGGCTCCACTCCATCTGAAGTTATTTCCACTAAAATTACTTGGTTGCCTCTGCCCAAGAAATTATTTTCATGCCACTAAGCATGCTGCTCAGTGCCTTGCACCTTGATTTGCTATTGGGCAAACTGGACATCAGTCATGTCCTTTTCTCTTAAAATACAGCACTAACATTCTCCAAAGTCTGCACACACAGATGCTACATAAAGAACAAGCCAGTGGCAGATCAAGCTATTTTACCCCAACTTCCACCAGCAATTGCTGTCCATTCAATTTGTGTAACAAACTTTACATCAACATTTTAGAATCAGTAAAAAAATTCCATGCAGAACTGCAGCTGAGGAGAGATGATGTTGCAACCTTCTTGTCAGAGATATATTGTCAGGTCTCCTGTCCACTCCCTTGGTATATCACTTGGTATGTTCTTCATTTGACCTAGTTTATCTCCAAGGAACAGAAGTCTAAGGAAGGAGGTGACAGATTTCTTAGTCTACCACAACAGAAATAGATCTGCTTCACCATATCTCATCTCCAGGTAGAAAATGAAAGATCAATACATATATAATCTAAATGCAACCTGATAAATTACCACAAATTTTAATACCCTCTAAAAATAAACTAGCGACAGAGCAAGCTCCTTCAAACAGAAAGATATTTATCAGATGTAAATGGAGTAAGGAGAGAAAAAAAATACACCGCTATATTTAAATGTCTCCTATAGATTTGCTAAATCCTGACATATGAGAAAAAAGAAGGAAAAAAACAAACAAAACAAACAAACTACGACAAAAAAACCCTCCAGGGTCTGAACTAAACATACACTCAACTGTCTTGCTGTTCTCTCCATCAGCAAGGAGAACGGTCAGGCAACCACCACAAAAACGATGAACTCATGAGCACTCTGAATGAAGTACGCAGTAAACCACGAACACATGTGAGCTTGCTCTGCCTGCTCTCCAAGGTGGACAGAAAATGCATAACTGCTGGCTGGCTAGGGCATCAACACTGAGCTAGTAAGTCCTGCTGAGAGGTGGGATATGTTCACTCGGGCTCAGCGCCATGCAAACCATGGTCATGCAGCCTTTGTTTGTCTCATAGTACTAGCAGAGCTCAGAGGCATTTGCCCACTGGGTACAAGAAAGATATAACCCAAAAATGCACAAATGCACATCCACAGAAAAGACAGGAAGCCACAACAACAAATGGGGGGGAAAGGGGGGGAGAGAGAGGCAAAGAAACTCCATTCTCCTCCCTGCAAAAAGCCAGCAAATAAAAAAAAGCCAAAACCTACCTAATAAATCTTCCAATTAACACAAGGGCCACAGCGGTCCAAAAAGTGTAGAAAATTCACAGTAAGAATCAACCCAAGAATTTAACCTAAAAATACAGCATAGGATGTAAAGAAGATTGACCCCAGAAGCGATGTAAAATCTGACCTTAGAAAACTGTAATACAGACCAAGGTTGCAAGTTGTAGTCATATATTACAAAAGGTAACCAAAACAAACACTAATAAGCAGCAGAAGCCAGCACATGACAGCAGCAGGGCGGAGGATCTGTAAAACTTTCATGAACAACTGCCAAAAAATCAGGGAACATTCGCTGCTGTGGCATAAGAAAGAGGCTGAAATGAGGCCAACTGAGAGCAACACAGCCCAGAAAAAAGTGCTAAGGAAAAGGGTCTGAAAAATTTAGATTTGAGCAACACAGACACACAAGCATTACAGAAAATAATGGGACACTGTGCAATTATACCCTCTGGTCTCTGCTAACAGCTAACGTGGGGGTCTCTCATGTCTGTCACTCAGATGCCATGTAGCTGGCACCTTATATACCACCCACATTAGTAACTATCCTCGTGTCTCATCCTACAGCTCCTTTTGTCTGTTTCCTTGGTAAGGATATGCCATCTCTTATTCCATGAAGTGAAGGGACCATTTGCCTTTTAGGTGCTCTTACAGAAGCTCCTTACAACTTTTTATTCTGCCATTTATCAATTATTTCTTGGAAACTGATATATGAAGTAGAAGCCTGAACTGCAACCCAGGTTGCAAATTCCATGCCCACTGTACGCACCGCGTGCCACCTTTGCCATATTGGTTGCTGTCTCATGCAGTCAGTTCCTCTGTCCCTGTATAACTAAGGGCAGGGGAGAGGGATGACCTATCTTTTCCATTTAACTGTAAGCAGATTCCAAAATCCTTAATTTTTTTCTGCCCTCCAAGTTATCTTTCTGCCACTCAGCAATAAAGATAAAAGCCCAGGCTATTGAAGGCATCATGATGTTACCCTAGTGCTTTGGAAGGAACTTCCTTTCTAAAAGTTGGAAGTAAAAAAGGAAAAAAATAGTCAAGCCCATAAAATTAACTTCCAGTTAATGCCTGCAGCTTGGTACCCACAGGTTATTTTTAGTTAAACTCTAGCTAGAACATAACAGTAAACACCATTTTCTTGTGACTGTAAAATCTCCATATTGTTCTTCATTTTAAAGTGGGAAGGAAAGGAAAGTGAATGGAAAATGATACATTTAAGACAGGTAGTTTCATACCAGAAAATACATAGCAGACTATTCAGCCTTGTATGTTTAAATTTTTGTTTATTTTCAACTCTAAATGTCAGATACTCTTAAGAAATTTCAGTTGCAGAGGGGAAAAATACAGAAAATATAGTTTCGTCCCAAATACAATTTCAAAAACTATCAAAAGACAAGTGTTTGTGAAGAGAACTGAATCATTGCAAATGTTCAACTTTGGAGTAGTCTGTTAGCTGAATCAATTAGAAGGAATAATTTCTTATACAATTCAGTACGTAGGCAGCCTCCTATAAATGTGAATCTCATATTTACATCATCAGCCTCTCAAATATCATAACAACAAGCGAAGTAAAACTGTTAGAAGCATAGGAAACTCATACAATTTCAAAACTACAGCCACATGAACTGAGATCAGAAGATGCCAAAGGCCACCAGTAAAATCATGAGTTGCAACCTGGTTCTGACTGCCTTTTCTTCACCCACTCCAATCTTTGACTCATCTGAGTATACTCTTTCTGATACCTTCAAATTATTTGCCTCCTAAACAATGCTTACACAAATAACCTACCTCATTTGCAAAGACTGCAGAGGCTCATCGCCCCAGTCCCTGGCTCGAGCTCACACTTCCCCATGCACATCAGGAATCAGATGCCAGTCCTGCCACAACTCTCAGGGAAAAAGACACAGGTTGTCCTAGACTCCTGAAGCTATAAAACCCAAGCAATACATGTCAAAAAAATCTTAGCCACGTGCTCAAGAGAAAACACTACAGTGAGAACATGGTGTCTTGGGGATAGTTTTTCAGTGTTGATGGTAACAGGGAAACTAGGCTATTCCATTTGTCAGTTATCTAAGTAAAATGGGCAATAAAAATACATCCAGTCCCCTCATCCCACCCCCATCAAAAACACATGCTTCTCAGACTATCACTTTAACATCCTTAAACTGAGATCAATCATTACTTCATCCTCCAAGCCTGGCCTTCAACTTTAGGATCTTTAGGAGCCTCAGCTAAAGCTTGTTACAGTTAATAGGAAAATTCCAAGTAATTTCAGTTTATCCCTTAATACAGCCATTATCCCAGAGAACCACTCAGATGGTAGTAACTGGCGAGGAACAGTGGGCTCATCAGACAAAAAGCAGATGTCTCTAATATAGACACCTACACACAACCTCATCAACCAGCCAGCTTTTACAGTGAGTAGAGAAAAACAGGTATTTTAAAGAACAACTTGGCTCATCCTGAAGAAGATATTTAAAACATCTTAAAATGTAAAAATATGTCTTCAAAATACCTACAATATCTTTAGACATCTTAAAGACACCTAAAGTCACGTGAAATGAACTCTATTCAGAGTTCTTGCACTCTCCATCATGTTGTCTTTACATCTCCTGTCACGCTGTACTTTTGTGAGCTGCTTCAAAATAAATTCATGACCAGTTTCCTGAATCTTCAGAATTCTAGAGCTGCACACAGATGCCAGTGCTAAGTTTAGTGTGGGATCAGTTTTCAGATGCAGAAACTATCAGCTGCATACAGCACAGTGTTTTTTAAATTGAGAGCTGAATCACCAGATTTTTTCGAACTGTGCCCGCAGAGCAATATGTAAAACCAAACTAAAAGAGTGGTTATTTATGATGTGCAAAGGAACGAGAAGGGCAAGGTACCCTTTAAATATATCCATTATTCATTCCTACTGAATACACATGAATTCTGCTTGAAACAGTGAGGGATATGTTGTGAGAGATGCCCTTCTAATAAAAACAAAGCAGGAATGTTAGTACCAGAAGGTTCCCTGCAGGCTAAAAACTGACAGTTGGCTGGGGTAGGATCAGAGCAAAAAGTGGGGTGTAGCAGCAGGGCCTGCTTAAACACAGAAAAAATCTGGAAGAAAACGAAAGGTCCACAAATGACAGAAATTATTCCAGAAAAGAACTGAAAACGTTTAAAAAAAACCACCATACACATACAAAAAAAAAAAAAAAAAAAAAAAGGCAACCCAAAGCCCCAAACAAAAAAAACCAAAACAAAAAAAACCCTAATTTTTTTGAAAATGAAGACCAGGCATCCCTAAGGAGCAAACAGGAGCTGTATGTTGCATTTCTTATCAGAGATGTTACCTAACAATGAGTGGGAAAGAGGGAGGGAAGAGAAAGAGAACAGTTACAAATCAGTTGTAAAAACTGCTCCCTTTGTTAAATGGTCTAGTCGAGAGGTGAGAATTTTAAAGAAGGATCATTGTTATTTAAATGCTATCTGGTGTTGCTTTTTCAAAACTTCCTTAGGAATGTATAATAAAACCAACTACATTTTAGTTACAAGCACTAAAGACACAGGCTTGGCTTTTGCGGGGTTAGTTTTTTGCCTTTACTGCCCAGGCAGAACTAGGAGAGAAGTCATTGCCTCTTATAAAAGAGAGGAATTACATTCCTAAATCTGGATACATTCTACCTTCTGGTTGCCTTTAGGTTTTGAAAACATATATACAGATGAGCTTTATCATAACTGTAAAGACTTCTACTTGTGAGACAAAGTAGACTGAAAATAACTTTAACGTAACTTTCAGTACTGTTTATTTTACTTTCTCACCTCTAATAAGCAGGAACTCACCCCTCCCAAAACAACCTAAACTTTTTATTTTAAGGGAAGGAGAGTAGTGGCAGGATAAGCTGATACTAATGGTACAAACTCTATGTGCCACTTGTATGCAAGGAAACAGGAGAACTAGCACACAATGTTACAAAAAAAAAAAAAAAAAAAAAAAAAAAAAAAAAAAAACAAAACACAACACTGAAAGACGTTAATTTTTTTTAGATATGAAATGGTTTGCATATTTTTTAGAGATTTGTTTATCTGGAAGGGAGAAGGCTCAGCCTACATTCAACCAGCATGCTATCCCCTTTTTAATATCTCGGGAAACATCACATCCTACAGGTAAGATGCAACCAGGATTTTGGTCTGCCCTGTTCATTTCAGCTGTACAGGGAGGTATATTCCACAGATATCAAATACAACTTCTGTACAGCCTGCACAAAACAAACAGGCTGAAAAAAAAGACACATTTAAATGCATTGAAATGGTCATTAATTGCAGAGAATTTTGTCCAGATCCCACAGGACTCTCATGCACTGGCATTAATAGGAAAAGGCACAACTTCTTGCAATTGCACAATATGCTTTCCAACATACTTATCTGAATTACAGAGGTTAAATACAAACTTCCCAGGTTCCAAATAATTATTGTCCTTTTCCCTGAAAATATTTAGTATTTTCTGCTGTGGGAAAATGCAGTTACTCACGGCAGTATGTTTGATCCTCAGGTCTCTTATCAACCTCAATGCACATTCATGTATTTTGAGATATGGTAAATATTGCAAAATCGGTTCTAGTATAACATAGAAAAGAAGTGTGAAGACAAACACTGTCTCTCTACAATGGACAAGCCCCAAAAAGCACCATCCCTGCCACTCCATGCAACTGCCTATGTAAGGCACATTTGATACATTATGCCAAATGCTTAAACAGGCCAAATAGCAGTAACTCTGGGCAGGCACTTCAAGGGCATTATTTCCATTAAGACACTGGGTTTATGTTATTTTCCTACCACAAAACTTAAATGCACATTGTAACTCCTGCCTCCTCTAAAGATATAAAGGGAGTATTTTCCAAAGGATAAGAAGTTTTGAAAGGAGGATGCTCTGATGTTTTTTCCCTGAAAGATCTCCCCCTGCTGAACTGGTGTGCGTGCACTGTCATGGGACTGCGTCCAACCTACTGTAACCCACAGGAATGTGGACCTCTAGAAGCCCAGCTTCAACTAGTCAGTGTTTGAAGGGGACTGTTCTGCATGATGGCTTGCAGCCATCTAGGGAGACCACATTAGCAATGAGGCAATCATTGGTAGAACAAATAGTGAAGCTCAAAACCTGCCAAATGAAGGATGACTGCCTCTTCTGACACTTGCAAAACATGCTGGAAATAGGTACATAATGTAAGAAGACAGTGAGCAAAGAAATAGAGACACCATACACCCAGCACATAACAAGAGGGCTCCAAGAAGAAAGTTCAATGCTGCCACAATCACTGCCAGACCTCAGCACAGGAAAGGAATCCTATGAAATTCATAGATACAGGTAACATTGTACACACATCATTACAGACAGCTGTTACACTGCTGAATGCCAAGCTTATTATTTCTTTTATTTCCTCACCTGTTTACATCCTTCCCTTGGCACTTACAGATGGAGTGTAAGTTCTTTTCAGGCAGATACTGGGTTATTTGTGTTGAATCTACTCTGCTCTCCTGAGACCCCACCTGGAGTATGGCACTCAGCTCTAGGACCCCCAACACAAATAGTACATGGACCTGTTAGAGTGAGTCCAGAGGAGGGCCATGAAGATCACCAGAGGTCTGGAGCACCTCTCCCGTGAAGACATGCTGAGAGAGTTCGGGTTGTTAAGCCTGAAAGCCTGTTAAACCGAGAAGGCTCCAGGGAGACCTTACAGCTGCCTTCCAGTATCTAAAGGGGGCCCGCAAGAGTCAGAGAGGGACTTTTTACAAGGGCCTGTAGTGATAGGGTAAAGGGGAATGACTTTAAACTGAAAGAGGGTAGATTTAGATTAAATATGAGAAAGAAATTCTTTACTTTGAGGGTGGGGGAACAGGTTTCCCAGAGAAGCTGTGGGTGCCCCATCCCTGGAAGCGTTCAAGGCCAGGCTGGATGGGGCTCTGAGTAACCTGGTCTAGTGAAGGTGTCCCTGCCCATGGCAGGGGGGTTGGAATCAGGTGGTCTTTGAGGTCTCTTCCAACCCAACCCATTCCATGCTTCACTTTATGATTCTATGAATTTGAACAGCTCCTAGTAAAGCACTTATGCTAGGACTAGAGCCACTAGATACTGCCCTAATCTGGGTATTTGCTGAGAGATGACTGCAGCAGCCATTTTCTCTGCCAGAATTCAACCAAGGTGTTCAGACAGACACCTACACTCACAAAGTCACTGTGCCCAGGGGTTCACATCAGCGTCATTCAAGGTATTTGAGGTCTACAAACTAGCAGTGTCCAGAAAATTGGCTACAAAGGCAGAGGAAGGAAGGAGAAGAGGCAGGAAAGGTCTGGCAGCAGCTAAGAGAGGAGTTACACTCCATTCCCTGACCCAGACCTGTGTCAATATGGTGTGTTAATGCTGCTTTTTCCAAAGATGTACCAATACTGACACAGACACTGCCTATACCAGACTTTTGAAATGTGTGAGAAGCACACATTTGAACAGCTCGTCTGTCACTGTGCACATGGTGCAGCTCATATGGCATACGGCACTGGCATGGGGAGCAGAGCGTAGATGCAGTTCATACCAGAGAAAAAATATTTTTGGTTAGCTTAGTCTGACTCCTGCCACTCAGAGCAAACTCCATCCCTGATCACGTCAGTCCCAGCTCACACTGTTCACAGCGCTGACAACAGCTTTAGTTCAGATCTGGCCCTCAAATCAACGAGGCATCAGATGGCAAGCCGCAGGCTGCTCCATCCAAAACACCCTGTTCTTCAAGGTGGTTTTCTACTCGTTTGCTACACGCCTGTAATAGCCCAGGGGGTGGGGACAAGCTCCTGGAGGACTCCTCGCAGGTTCACCCTGTTGGATTCTGCTTGCAATGAGAGCTCCTCATCCCACCCCAGCAGCGGTGGGAGCAAGCAATGGTCAGGGTTAGGCCTTCGCTTGCAGCCCCAGAGGCGGCTCAGCAGAGCAAGATCTGCAAAACACGTGCCTGAGAGCTGGCAGCTCATGGGAGATGGAGCAGGACAGCAAAAAGAGAGTGGGATCCAGTTACCTGACAGGGAGAACGGCAGGGAAGAGAATTGCAAGGAAAAACTTAAGATAGTTTGTGATGTTTGTCTGGCTGCATGCAAACATTCTTGGGATCTTAAAAAATGCTGGACCTGTCTTAGTAAATTTGCTGAAGAAAAATGGTGGGGGAAAATATTTTTGGCATTGCTAGGATACCAGGTGGCTTCACTGTTTGGCAACCATCTGGTCTCAGTTTTCTCTTTGTTAATAGCACCAGCATCAAATGAGACAGAAATAGGAAATGTTAACTATTAAAATATACACAATTAGACAAATAAAGGCTACCATAAAGCAAAGGGAATCAGCAAATGGACAGCAGTGTTAAACACATGGCAATTCATTTAAAAAATAAATAAAGGCAAGGCCATCCTGAATCATAACTAAATAGCAGTTAATTTATTGCTTGTAGTATTACATATGAATTATGGCATTTTTGTCAATGGTTTATCATTGTCCTCCCCTCCAGCTCCTCCACAGTGAAAGAGAGCAGAAACAGCCAGAAATATTCAGATTACAAAGAAGGCAACTCAACACAGAAGAGAAAAAGTAGAGGAAGGAGGGGAACAGCAGCAGGGCCAGAGCTATATGTGAGTACAAAGGACCAAACCAAAGAGCCACATTTATTGATCTGTCATGTAAAATTAAATTAAAAAGAAACCATATTTGAATTTCACATGGAATTTTTTTGTCAAAGATAGTGGTAAATGCACAAAGCACTTAAGATTTCTCTGAAATTTATTGCTTCAAGATGGTTATTACCATACCAAACTAAGATCAGTTATTTAAAATGTGAACCATCTGCAAGGCTAATTTTTCAGATGGGAGAGAGCAAAGACAACCTGCAGGTTCATTTGCCTCCATGAAGAATTCCTTGTTTGCACATATGCAGTAGGCAATTACCTGACATGTTACTTTTGCGCGTTACTAATCTACACCCACAACAGGTCTAATTACAATTTTGCAGGCAGAGTTTAAAGACTTCAGTGCAAAGTGTTTGCCTTTTTATTTTCAAGATTAAATAAACCACCAAGTAGAAACAGAAAAATAATAACTGTAGCAAGCAAATCTAACTTAAAAATCGAAGCAGAGAAGCAGTTCAGTAACCAGAGACCCTTAAGGCCTCTGCCACTTGACTTCATGGTCTTACTCCAGCTGTCAGAGAAAACAATAGATAAAAACACGGCAAGATTGAATATTTGAAAAAAATGCAACTATGTCCCATAAATGCCAACATATATAATGTAATCATTGCCATCAAAGAATATCATCCATTTATTATCATGGTACATGTGCAGAAACTCGCCATCACAATTATATTGTGAACTAGATCAAAAACAACTCAGCTGTGAGGTAACTCTCAACTGATAACTTGATTTATTTTTTTAAAAAAATTTCTTTTTATTGACTTCTTTTCACCAGCACTGTATTGTGCAAACTTCCTTTGCCCATTTCTACCTGCCAGCTAAATTTCTGACAAATACTTTATCCTCTGAAATTATTAATTACTGTTAAACGCCAACTGAGGCTTTTATTGGTTCAAGTTAATAAAAGGAGTCCCGCTGAACAGAGATCAAAGAACACAACAGGCAGAAAGAGAAAGAACCTATGATAAACACCAGGAACCCTGAAAATACAGCAACACTGCCATAGGGCTGCAGCCCCGTGGCATCTGAGGGGAATCCTGTTCAAACCTGTACTGAGGGCTGTGCACTTGCATCTTTTACCAAGTGCACAATGCAGTGTTCATTGGAGCACCATAGCCTCAATACCCTATTTACACTAGTGATACCATGACAAAAATAACTACTGTGGAAACACTGGTTAACAGAAGACCAGTGACCCTGTCTCTTCTCAGCCACCCATCACTTCGCTAAGTCAAGAATTAAAAATTTAAAGCACAGAAAATACATGACTAAGTGATGATGTAGAGAGTTCTTTTAGAGAAAGAACTAAAAATGACCTGAAAGAACATTCTTGGTATAATCCTACACTTCAAATTAATCTATTAAATTCCATTTCCATTTCTATTACTCTTTAATAGAAAATATAAAAGATTTTCCAGTTTTATGGGGGAAAAGTAGACATATATCTGTGCTGCCATGACTGTTAGCAAATAACTGAGGACTTGGAATTAAAGGCCACATCTAAATTGTATCTTGGTATGGATTTATAGAGTGTCATTCTGGTAACATGGAAATAATCAATACATATCAAAGGTGGATTGTTTTACTAAAACTCCCTATCATGCACACTTAACCTCCTAGAATTTCTTGCTTCTGCTCTCTTTAATGTGATAACTGTTAAAAAAACTATGTTTAAAAAAATTTAAGTCTTTGCATAGTGTTTTCAAATTGGGGGCATGCCATTTTCTCGGAGCTATTCAAGCCTGCCATTATTTCAAATGCCGAGAGTAGTATGTAAAGAAATCAGGCAGGCTGAGCTGCAGGAACACAAATGTTCGAGTTATTGCAAACATTATTTGTTACCAAGATGCAGAGTGTTACTACTGTGTTTTGGCTTCGGAAAGCTATCCCCGCCTAGCTGAAATTGTTGCTTTTTTAAGTGTCAGTGGGTATTTATATCACAGTTCATCATAATCATCTACAACAGTCTCATCTCTTTAAAAGGTATGAATTTAGTTTTTCTTAGACTGATCTATAAATCAACACAAAGCTCGCAATTTTGACCATGAAGTAAGGAAATCAGTTCAGCAAATATGGTAAATTGTTCATAATTTCTGTTATTAAGTGTAATATATAGTAGTGACTGGCCACATAAACCACCACAGATGTCATAAACCAGGCTGAGTAACCAGCTTGGTAGCACAACAGTTTTCTGTAACATTTCCCACATTTAAACCTTGAATTTAAAAACAAACAAATTCAAGAAAACTGTACCAGCTGGTGGAAGTAAAACACAAACAGATCATGTTCCGTTTTTATTTGAAATGGGTAGGTGGTGATCAAGCATCTTGTACTTTAGAGTTCTCCAAGTCCTTGCCTACTAATTAAATTCAGACACTGACCAGTGACACATTTCAGTTTGACCTCAGCCACCTAATGCTCTCTAAAGAATGTACAGAGAAAAAGGTCAAACAAATTCCAACTTACTTTTAACCACAGCTTGAAATCCTCTGTGAACTCCACAACACATCTTGCTTCTTTAAACGTCAAAACAGCTTCAGCACAGCCCAGAGAAACTATCTTTCCCATGAACCTTTTTATGATTCCTTCAGCTTACACTAAAGCAATTCCGTGACTCCAGTAATTACATACGTATCTTACAACCAAGAAAGACTCAGTAAGCAAAATAGGACACTATTCTATCTCCTCAGGAAAAACTCAAAAATGACCCAAGCACAGTATATAATACATACTCCAAAGTGATACACAGCCCTTAAAGTTAACACTGATTTTACTGAGAGTTCCATAACTAAATCCACATAAATCTAGTGTTTAGGTCAATCCGCTCCTTTTACCATAGCGCGATGGAAGTGCCAGGTGCAATTCTAGCTGATTCAGCTGGAATTTCTGCCAGGAATTCAAGGGAGTGTACATGGCTGCAGATGCTCGACCACATTTTGAATGGATGCAGTGTATGCTTTTCACGTGCTTAAGTTGCTCTGACAGCCAGTGCAACAGAGACAGTGCCACAATCCCAAACTCACACTTCCTGCTTCAAAGCAAATACTGCCAGGTGTGCTACCTCCATCCATACTGGGATGCACAGAGACTTCAGATGAAGTTGAGAAAGGCTTCTCAGACCCCTGCTGAGCCATCACTCACATTATCGGCTGACCCTCAATAAGGAGAAAGCAGAAAGCAGAACCAGAGTTTGATCCAAGATACCTTTTTGCAACACATTCTGAAATACCATCTATTTATTCTTTTTTCTTTGCTGAAAAAAACCACAGACCCAGTGTAAGACCCACACTTAAGAACTATGAAAGTTTCCTGTAATTTACTCATCCATTTCTAAGTCCTAAACAGGTCAGAAATACGCACCTAAAGCCCAATGTTGTAACAATGTCAAGGGTTCAAACCACTCCACAATAAGCCAGAAACACTACTGACCATTTTTAATACATATTACGCCATTGACACTTGAGAAACTGAGTGAATAACACAAGGTAGATTTACCTCCATTGTAGCTATTTCTCCAGCCCCTATCATATTAGCATATAGGGATCACACAATAATTAGCAAGAACACAGAACACGTTCTGAAAAGGTCTGTTCGCCACAATCCTTCAAAGCCCATTTTCATGAGGTCTAAATGTTTAAAGTTTTTTCTTCTTAACCTCTTCTTTCTCCCATACTCTCCTGAGTTTTCTTCTCTTTTTCATCTCCCTTCCCCCCCCAACCCATCAGCAGAGATGGAGCCTTTTTCTTTACGCCCATAATCAATCCTCCCAAGCTGGATTCCACTGCATCTTGACATAACAATCAATTACTTTCCACAACCACAGGTTTCTAGAGAAAAAACAGTCCAACAAAGCTTTCCCTATTTGTTTTACAAAAGCAAACATGAACTTTTGAACAAAATTTTAGGGATGAAATAGCTATCGGTTTGACAGATAACTATGCCATTTCAGTACATGCAAAATTTTTCTTAGAAGAGATCAGAGGAAAAGTTAAGGAGACCAAAGAGTATGATAAGAGAGAAATGTGAAAAATGAAGGACAGGTTATTAACAGAAAATTGTAGAAACAAAAGGAAACTAACTAAAATAATAATGAACAGAGTGGCAAGACAAAAAAATTTAATAGGAAATAAATAACAGATGGACTATGTTCAGGACCTTCACAACATCAGCCTCATTTACAAATAGCTTTTTCCTTGTCTAATCACAACTCAGGCTTTTATTTGGTGAGCCAACTCATCATAAGACTGTAGAAGAAAGAAAATGGGATAGTAATAGGAATAATACTAAGATGGTAAATGTTTAAAGAAGAAATTAAGTTCCAAAACCCACAGATTCATCTATTCTTATGAAAATACAAGTGCTAATACATAGCACTGGCTAAGAGTACTACCCATATACTAGCAGGCTAAATCTGAAGTCCCAAACGAGTGTGTTTATAACGCTGAACTAGAAGACAGCAATACTGGCTTATCTTTTCTTCACACACACACACACCAGCAAAAAGCCATCGATGTGTTATTTTGTAACTGCAATGAATTTTCTTACACGTTTATTTTCTTATATCCTGAAACACAGGAGGTCAGTACTGCACTATCGTAAGAGTTTTCTATCAGCTGCCATAGAATTGAAAGTTAGTTTTCTTATTTTCAAACATATGGTCTGATATATTTCCCAGGAGGGAAGGAGGCAACAGTTAACCCTCTTCCTTGTTCTTTATTTCTGTTTTATGACTAAAACCAATTTTTTAAAAAATATGTTGCTTTAATCTGGGGGATTTTTTTCCCTTTTCTTCCTTCTTGAAACACTGCATCTGTGAGCCTTACAGTTTTTAAGGGTCCCTGTACATTTACTGTGCTGCATCCACATAAGTCAGATGCTTTAATGCACTCTTCTTTTGATGAAGGACAGAATCTGATATATTGTCCTGCTTCAGTTTACACTTTAAAACGACAAGAAAAATGTTTACAGCATATACTGTTTATGCAAACATGATTGTCATCTAATCATTTTGCCTCAATTTTTGCTTCTAGTTTTGCCTATTAACCCACGTAATGCCACGCTTTTTATATACGTGCTACAATAAATGCTCATCATATTTCGAAGGAAAAGATCAACACAAGGGAATTTTTTCACATGATACTCTCAGTGAACTCCAGTGAACTCCTCCTCCCACGCCTGACAGTATTTGTCTGATGTTTTTTGCTGCATTCACAATTTGTGCCCCTTGAACAGTGCTATCAGGAACTGCAATACAAATATCAATATATATTTATCAATATCAGGAATATATTTTTATTGCCTAATTTTATTGCCTCTTTCAAGAATTCAAAAATAAACTTTCTTAAAGCGTAATTCGAGCAATCTCCCTTCAAGCTAAAAATGAGCCACTCCAAAATTTTTACACAAACAGTAACAGAAAAATAAACACCTGCAGCTTAAGCCCTAGGAGAGGCTGCATCCTCTTTGAGATTTAAAATTAGACTATTTTACAAGGCAGAAAAATCAAGAAAACTCACTGCTGTTTAAACACCAGTATCTTTCAACCTAAAAGCACCTTGTCCATAAGGAACATCTGCTAAATACAAGAAACACTTGGCTAAAAGCAACTAAACATTATCACAACCAGGACTTTCATTGGCTGGTAGTGATTACTGGATATTATTCTTCTAGTGTGTTAAAAATAAGACAATTGACCTTATTTATGAGATCACCGAACTAACACGAGGAGAAACTAAGCACCCCAGTTACCAGAGCACTGAGGAGCAGACCTTAGAAGATGTTGATTCCTATCAAGTGCACTGTTTACTGAACTGTATTTCCTTTTCAGTTGTAGGAGGTTAGATTTTTCAAAATCCCCTGAAATCTATGTAATAGTATCTTACGTAATTATTACATTTTGCCTGTGTTTAGAAAATTATTTAAAAAATAATCTCCAAACCAACAGTCTTTGTTTTCACGAAGAATGATTGCAAAACAGGTTGGAGATCATCTGGTCCAACCTTCTGTTGAAAGCATGGCCTTAAGACCAGGTTATCCAGTGCCCTGTCAACCAAGACTTGAATTTTTCCAGCAAGGGTGATTTCACCACTTCTCTGGGCAATTTACTCTAATGGTTAACTGTTCACATGGTAAAGGCATTTTTTTCTCATACCAGGGACAGAATTTCTCCTGAGGCAACTATTCACATTGCCTCTTCTACTGCCATGCGATCTTGCAAAGAAAGAACCTCCACCATGCCTGTAGCCGTTTTAGTTATTGGATGATTGTGATTAGATTTCCCCTTAGCCTTCCCTTCTCCAGACTGAGAAAACACAGTTCCTGCAGTCCTACTTCAGACATCAAGTTGTCCAGCCCTTTTATCATCTTTGTGGCTGTACTGGGTCTGGCTGGGATATAGTTTATTTTCTTCATAGAAGATTGTATGGTGCTGTGGTTTAGATTTGTGACCAAAACAATGCTGGTAACACAATGTCTTAACTTGCAGAACAGTGTTTGCACAACTTGAAGATCATATCTGTTTCTGATTCTGCACCCCCTGTGAATAGATAGAGGGTGCACAACAGGCTGGGAAGGGACACAACCAGGCAGTGAGGGTAGAGTATTTGTTTTAAGACATCACCTATCCCAAACGTAATACTTGATTTTATGAAAACAATTACACTGGCTTCTATGTACTAGTTATCTTAGTACTGTTTTTTACTCCTAATTAACCAAATCCAAGGAGCCAACTTGCATCAAAATTATAGAATGAGACCATTAAAAGAGAGCTCTTAATAGAATTGGTTTGGATTTTTTTCATTTTTGAATGACAACCTTAGAGCAGAACATGCTTTTCAAAAAGCTATTACATGACTTAGAAGACTAAGTCTCAAAAAGCAACTTAATCTTTTCAGTCCCTAGGACTGATTTAAATATTCAAGTCTTCTACTTGTAATGAAAATAAATTGGGCTTAGGCACTTGAGGGAACTGACTCTGGTGCAGAAGTCAGAATGTGTAGGAGGGAGGATAAAAGAAAACCCTATGTTTCATTCCTCATAACTTTATGGCTACCAAACAAAATTTTTATTCCTGTAGAAGCTCTTCCATGACCAAAAAGGACAGGTGGTAGAATACAAGTGAAGAAACACAATCTTTATTAGTTTCCCACTTCCTAACTACCTAAACTTACATCATATAAAATGAATAGCTTAAGGCATTTGGCTCCTGCAGCTTACAGGCAGTTTCCTATAAGTAGGTGTCACAATAGAAAAGTAAAATGTAACCTAAGCAGAAAAGCAGGACATCTTAATAGATTGTCATCGTCTTGCTATTAGGTCACAGACTGCAGATCTGGCTGCTCTACATACAGCATTTCGCCTTCCTATCTGTAAGCTGGAGCTCTGGAATGTTACAGGCATCCAGGCCTTAATCAGTTTGTATTACTGTGACTGAAGAGATTCCAGTAAAACAAATTGAGATACTGCCTCAGACGGGATGGAGAGAGGCCCTGGAAAGATGCACCGCTATTAAAGAAGATCACTGCGAAGCTAAAGATGCAGAGGAGTAATTTTGGCTTTGGAGATAAAATTATCTCATTTCAGAAGTGGAAGTTTCCCAAAGACAGGCAGAGGGTGAGAACACAGATAGGAAGAAGTGCTCCTGCTTTTTATTTGCTGTTGTTATCTTCCAAAGTAACAGAAAACAATGAAAAGACAGTGCCTGAAACTAGGGAACAGAAGTCCAATAAACTTTGGTGCAAGGTGGTCTCAATTTTTTCTTACCACTTCTCAGATCAGATGTAAAAACATAAGGATAAATCATAGCTGAACATGAAAAGGTTGCCAATATCTGGTGTTCAGATGAGACAGGGATGGTACTGAAATTTCAAAATGTGCCAAAATAGTCTTTGCCTCTTAATGATTAGGTTTGCAAGTGACACCTAACTTTTTGGTAGTAGTCAGGAGGAGTTATTTAGCATATGCTCACCAGGGACTTAGGGTTTTATTGGGATCTGGACAGTGATCATGCCAAAAGCAATGGGCAGAGCTAGTATAAAGGATGTGGTCAAGAAGGCAACCCGCTTTGTAGAAGCTACACAACCAAGTTTAAGAGAAAACTGGATGTCTGGGAAACACAGAATTAGCTCTGGCACTATGACCAGGGCTGGAGGGGGAGTGTTCCAAAAGGAAGATTAGAACTGGGCTTGTAATGCAGCCACACACAGGAAACATCAGCAAAACTATTTCCATGGAGGAAAAGGTAACGGGCGCTTTGAAAATACAGCAGCTAGTGATCTTTCACATGCACTGAATTTTCAGGACTTTTTTCCAGCTTCTCGGCCCCTTGCAACAGCTCAAAAGGATCAAAGCAAGATGCTGTGCTGGCTCTGGCAGCCATGGGGCAATTGCAGCTGCTTCCAAAGAGAAGAAACTTAAGTTACATTAGAATATCAGGAGGTCTCTAAAGGTCCCAATGAACTTAATTAGAAAATGGGAGAATGGTATTCAAAAAGCATTATATGACTTTAGACCTCAGTATAGTAATCTTTACACAGTTAAAGTGCAAACTTCAGCATAAGAAAGATTCTGTCCTCAATTTATAATGTATTAATTTCCTCTGCATGTACGGGTGAGTTATTGGCAGTGTAATAATAACATGGCATCGCTGGATATGGTTCAGCATATGTTACTCTATAGTTTGTAAAAAATGCTTGTTTTCGTTTGCACTAATTCACAAAATTCAGTAACTGGCAATAGGTTGCTCCCCACATTAGTGCAAATTAGCAGGGTTCCACTCAATTTTCTTTAATTACTGGACTGGAGATGATGACCATGTACATTGAAAGAGAATTAGCTAAGTGGGTATTAACCGGGTTTTTTGTGTGTGAATATCTCAAAACATTCAACTAGACACTCGGGCATTTCCTTGTGAGATAGATGTTCCCAATGAACCCCATTAGCTCCCAGAGCTGCACAGTAACAGCTGGAAAACAGTGTAGGCAACACTCAAAGAAAAATGGGCTTGAACACAAGCAGCTATTCCCTTCTGAATTGGACTGCCTCATACTAATTGAGAACAACTTCACTGGGCTGACAGAGCCTGTAGTTCCAACATGATAAAAATGATGTTTACAGTCCCCAGGGGTACTAAAGAGAAGTCTGCCTTCATGCATAGGAAACATATTAGCAATTGCATCAGTTGTGAAAAACAGCTGCCTGACCACCCCACACTCAGACCAAAAATACCGGACAGGAGCTGTTAGTTCAGAAAAAGCATGAACAGCCACACAGTTAAACAGAAAATATGCACAAATGACCAGCACTGGACTGAGCAGCATACAAGCAGGCAATGCTATGTAAACTGAAATCAGATTTAATTGAAAGCAAGGTAAGAAAGAACTCGGGCAATAACCTCTTTTTTTCAGCAGCATACATTCCTACAATAATTGAAATATACACAAAGCAAACAGCCTTAAGAAACAATATGTTTCATTAATTTATTTCCAAATCAGGGTCAGGACAGTTGTTAATCTTTGTTTCATTTCTGCCACAAAGAACACATGCCTCCAAGAAGAAAAAGCTGGTAAATAAAGGAAGATAGGATTGATATAAACCAATTGTAAGTCACACTTTCTTTCTGATCTGCTCTTCCAAATAAAATATCGAACAGAAAATACATTTCCCACCCTCTCCTTTCCTAGGTGAAATATTTGTCTTTTTCCTTAGACAGACAACATCTCCCCATCACTTTTGTAGCTCATTACAAAGGTAGTAACAACGGCCAGCTACTCCACCATTTACACAGCAAACATGAATCAGCCTGGTAAGCACAATGAACCCCAACCATCAATTCAATACAGAAACAGAGTTTGCAGATGAATAATTTACTGTCATCCCAACAATTACAAAAAGGAAATGGTTTATTTATTCGTAAAGCAATATTATTGATAAATGTCCAGTTTAACCCTGGGATTTTATTTGCTAACTTTTTTCACCTCAAAGTATTATTCCAGTGTAAAGCTACATTATTTTCTTCCTTACAATACTAGTATTTACCATGTAATAGCCAACTGGCAAAACAAATACTATTTACTTGACTTCTTTGGTACTGTATCTCTGACAGACTTGTAATAACATCAGCATACAACCAGGAAACAAAAAAATCTCCAGTAAACCAAATAAGCAATAATATGAAGAAGTTCCTATCCCATATTTTGATTTTGGCCACTTAACTATGATTCCAAGTGAAGGCTTTTGCAATCAATTTATTTACAGACCAAATGTCTGCATTGCTCCACAGAGCCTCATAGGGAGATATGCAAGATTTAAGTACTGCTGTTTAACTGTCTTTGCAGTACAAACTACTCAGCTGAATAAAATCACTTAGCTGAGGATCCATGCTATAGCAGCAGCTAGAGATGACTGCACCACAGAGGAAGTTCCTGCTGTGACTTTACACTGTCAGCTTGTTTCAGCAAAGGAGTATTTTCCTTTGATTTCAGTAAAATTCCAAGTTCTAATTGCCATCATGAGTTATGCACCCAAAGTTCTGAAGCAGAGGGAAATGAATGAAAAATTAAAACCATATTATTTTTAAATAAAATATGAGCTTCCTTCAGCATATGTTAGAAACAAATCTGAGTGTTACTGAAACACTTATTCTAGCCAACAAACTTCTGTTGTTTTAACTGCATCAGAGGCAAGATTTATAGATACTAAAAATAACTTGTTGGACTAACACCTTTCAGGCTTATAAGATTTACAGTCAAAGAAACATTTGCTAAGAATGAGCTAAAAGATCTTATTTATTTTGTATTGTAATTATTAAAAGAGAAAATTAACTTTCATTTAATATGCTTGACTATTTGCCAGGCTATCATTTCTCCCATTGTTAGTGCTTTGTCTCAAAACCAAATTTTCCTTTAGCAAAGCATGTGGATGACCTTAAAACTAAATTAATAAATTTATTAAAGAAATTTAATTTCCATGCTCAGAACACTGCAGTTCCCACTGACAGCAAAAGCTGTCCTTCAATACCAAAAACCAGTTTTAACTAAATGGGGAACAAAGGAAATTGTTGAGACAAAATCGTTTTGCACAAGTTGAGAACCTGGTTCAGTGTGTTTAAGAATTCTTAGTGCTGTTGCTCACCAGAAGAGAGAACTTAACTGTCTAAAGTATGTATTTTTTTCTATTGCTACTGGACATATGAAGTGAGAGAAGGTGGCTGGAAGCCATTAGTACACACAATGTGTGGCAAGTAGCTAAGCCTTCCTAGTCCCTAGTATCCTGAATACAGTGAAACATTTCCATAAATATTTTCTAACAAAATCTAAAAAAAAAACCCCAAACAAACCAAATAACCAAAACAAAACACACAAAAAAAGGGGGGGGGAGAGGGTGTGTGAAGGTATTTGAAAACTCAGAAATGTTTTATGTGTCAACTTTCATTCTTAATATTTCTTCACTTGAAATTTTTTCCTATTTATTTTTAAAAACAATGTTTTGGATTTTTCGTTTCTGGCATATAAAAAGAAAAAAGTCATTCACAAATCAGTCTTTCAACCAAGAAAGCTCTGCTATAATAATTCTGGCGATTAGTTGCCAGTTTTACAATATATCTGAATGTAGAAGAATGTAGATCAATTAATTTGCATTGATAATATACAACTGTGGGTTGGCTTCAGGGGCAGCGGTTGGTCGATGTAGATAAGGTGCAGCTGTGGCTGGTTCTGTTAAGGGGTTGAGAAACAATGAAGAAGGAGCATCCAAGGAAGACTAGAAGAGAGAGGAAGAAGAAGAGGGAGTGAGAGCATGCCCTGAGAGAGGAGGAGAGATGAGGAGAAGGCAACAGAGGGACTGCCATAAAGAGTGTGCCAATAAGAGATGGTAAAAGACCGTGTTGCAGCTTGATAGTTTGGAGAGTGCTGCGACATCTGAAGACATACCTAATCTTTCCTGTCTCAGCATACATGTTCTTCCTGATTATCTGGGTAGTCACATTTAAAATCAACACTTTTGTGCTTGGGTAATATTGGACTCTGTAACACTGCTGCAGTAGATCTTAAAATACTTAGGCTCATTTAAAGCTTACAAGAGCAGACAAAAATCCATTCCATATCATAATCTGAAAATTAAACAAACTGGCTTCCCAGAAGAGTAATAAAATAAAAAAATTAATCACTGAAATTGTTCACTACTGACAAAACAAAAAATAGTATTCCAGTACATCACATCACAGAATCATAGAATAGTTTGGGTTGGAAGGGACCTTTAAAGGTTATTATAGTTCAACCCCCTGCCATGGGCAGGGACACCTTCCACCAGACCAGGTTGCTCAAAGCCCCATCCAGACTGGCCTTGAGCACTGCCAGGGATGGGGCATCCACAGCTTCACTGGGTAACTTGTGCCAGTGCCTCACCACTCTCATAGTGAAGAATTTTGTCCTTATATCAAATCCAAACCTACCCTCTTTCAGTTTAAAGCCATTCCCCCTTGTGTCCTATCACAACAGGCCCTGCTGAAAAGTTTGTTCCCACCTTTATAGGCTTCCTTTAAGTACTGAAAGGCTCCGTAAGGTCTTCCCAGACTCCAGGCTGAACAACCCCAAATCTCCAAGACTTTCTTCATAGCAGAGTTGTTCCATCCCTCTGGTCATTTTTGTGGTCCTCCTCTAGACCTGCTCCAACAGGTCCCTGTCTTTCCTATGCTGAGGACTCCAGAGCTGGACACAGTACTCAGGTGGGGTCTCACAAAGCAGAGTAGAGGGGCAGAATCACCTCCCTCAACCTGCTGGCCATGCTTCTTTTGATGCAGCCCAGGATATATGGCTGGTCTTCTAAGCTGGGAGCACACATTGCTGGCTCATGTCCAGCTTTTCATCCACCAGTATCCCGAAGTCCTCCTCCACAGGGCTGCTCTCAATCCTTTCATCCTCCAGCCTGTACCGATATAGGGGGGTGCCCTGACCCAGGTGCAGGGCCTTGCACTTTGTCTTGTTGAACCTCTTGAGCTTGTCCAGGTCCCTCTGGGTGGCATCCTGTCCCTCAGGCCTGTCACCCACACCACTCAGCTTGGTGACATATGTAAACTGGCTAGGATGCTCTTGATCCCATCATATATGTCACTGATGAAGATATTAAACAGTACTGGTTCCAATACAGACCCCTGAGGGATACCACTTGTCACCAGTCTCCATCTGGACATTGAGCCACTGACCACTACCCTCTGGATGCAATTCCTCATCCACCAACAGTCTGCCCATCAAATCCATCTCCCTCTGGTTTGAAGAGAAGGATGTTGTGGGGCACCATGTCAAAGTCCTTACAGAAGTCCAGACAGATGACATCTGTAACTCTTCTGTTTTCCACTGATGTAGTCACTCCATCATAAAAGGTCACAAGGTTGGTCAGGCAAGACTTGCCCTTGGTGAAGTCATGCTGG
>JAVJGJ010000047.1:70938818-70957200 GCA_035590215.1 Microhierax caerulescens | reverse complement strand
TCAGGCAAGACTTGCCCTTGGTGAAGTCATGCTGGCTGTCTCAAACCGCCTCCCTGTCTTAACATAGCTTCTAGAAGGATCTGTTCCATGATCTTCCCAGGTACAGAGGTGAGGTTGACAGGTCAGCAGTTCCCAAGGTCTTTCTTTCTACTCTTTTTAAAAATGGGTGCAATGTTTCCCATATAGAGGACTCTGGAAGTTCTTCTTTCATCAGGGAGATATAAAACCCAAATGGCTCCAGAGAGCTCAGTAACAAAATCAATGAAGAAGTCCTCAAAGTACATAAACTCTAGAACATAATTTTCTTGAAAGTAGACAGAAGTAATGACTCAAACACTTAAATGATCCGGGAATTGGTGCTTATGTCAAATCACTTGCCATCAAATAAAAGTCTAAAAAAAAAAACAAAAACAAAACCATAGAGGTACCTGTTAAGAACCTTTATAGGTATCTGCTCCTTGACTCATGAGAAGTAGGTGGGACTTCCCTCAGCAAGAGTGTCCAGATTACATATTTCTGTACATCCTATGCTTCTATTTAAAATAAATACCTTCAATACCTATGGTCATCAGGATGTTTCTTCCCATCCTTTCTGAACAAAAAGAAGCAGCAAAGGTGAAAAATTAAGCAGATGAGGTTTTGGTGAGCCCTCTCACTATGTTTCTTTGAACATCATTCTATAGGGTGCTATAAAATAAAATTACCAGAATAACTTTCCACAGCCTGCTGGTTCAGGACAGAAGATGTGCTTTTCACTATAGACTTTTTATGTACCCTATCTCTCTCCAGCCTTTTTTTGCTTACATTTGACTCCTGTTCACTGCAAACCCAAATTTGGTCTGGTTATCATGTCAGTCAGTATTCAAACACTGCCCACTATGTAACAAGGCATACATAACAAGTAACAACTCCTTCAGAAGTCTTTATCCAAGATAGCCGTGTGAGACTTCATTGATAGTTAATGGGCAGAAACAGGATTTTTTAGGGGCACTGTTCACACAACCTATTTTAAATGCTCTGATCTATCCTGGTTATATTACAACCCAGAACTCAGAAGGCAGAAAAATACTGCCGTATGGCTTTAGCATCTACAAAAACAGAGGGGATTTTAAAAGTTTTCACCTACTAACTTAAATCCATCAAAATGTGATTTTTTTTTTTTTAACTATAAATCGTTCAGAATGCAGGGGTAACAGAGCTGCAATCCAGAATGACAGCTCTCAGCACAGCCAGATGCTCTGCTTACCACAGCTCTTCATGTGCTGAAAGCTTCCCTTAATGTCTGACTCTACCTGAACTTAGACAGTACCTTAGAGCACAGGATTTTACCGTCGGTCCTCCCTTTTTACTGCTCGCCACATCCCCACTCAGTGGCTGCTGACAGCCTCCAAGGCTGCAGCTCCATTTTTCATTGGTATCACTCATTTCAAAATATTCCGATTCCTTCATGCTCAATTCAAATCACAAGAACCTGGCAGGCCAGATTGCAAAGTAGAACTAGGACAAAGTAAAAGCAAAGGCCAAAGGCAAGAGCTGGGCTTAAGGCTTTAAAATGGGATGAGAGATTGGAAAAGGATGGAATTTAACTGAAGGTGTGAATTAAATTTAAAATTATAGAAAAGGAAGAGTAGCTTCTGTTGCAGTAGCTGATGGAGACAGCAGCAGCAATATCACAAGTGCTCATTTTATTCCATGAGAAGTGACCACAAGCTCAGGCTGGTGGCAAAAGCCACCATGTTCATAATGCACAGTACTAACGACGTAAGGGTATACAGGCCAACAGGGTAGCAGAAAACCACTGCTAAAATCAAATACATCATTATGAGATTGTTTTGATTCTCCTCTTATACAGTGATCAAAACATTTCCCTTTGATCAAAAAAAGCCATATTTCCCACTTCTCATTTATCTAAAACAGTGCTGTACCATGTGCTCGACCTGCCTCTGCAGTTGGTGCTAACATTCCAGCGTTATCAGCTGGGCACTGGAACATCCCGACCTCAACACATTCATCTCTCTTACTCCCTTCTTGACAGGGCTACACAACTTGGACCATTCTTCTGACCTTGTTTCCACATTTAAGTTCACATCAACAATTCATTTACTGATAATTAATGCTATTAAAATGTTTTCTTATATTGCAAAAATGAGCACAGCTTTTGATACATAACTGGTGGCTTCATTCACATTTGCATCTTTCCTTCTAAAGCTTTAAACTGATTTATCTACACTTCTAAAAACAGGAAATGTATGCTTAATTTTACCCAGTAAAATTATTTTGTGAAGGAGTGAAATTCAAGTATTTTAATTCACAAGAGATTAAAAATTAATATACTAAACATAGATATACTTATATAGAAATGTTTAAATCTTAAACTGAAATGTAAGTTTATATAAATACAAAATATTTAAATTTTGGTCACTGATATCAAATTAGTATTTTTAATTTGGGTTTCTGATTTGATTATTCAGTGCCAAAGGACCAGAATAGACAGTAGGGGTTTTGTTTGGGGTTTTGGTGGGTTTTTTTATTACCATTACTATTATTATTAAAACAGCTTATATATTTTGCCCGTCAAAATTTACAGTCTACTAAGCTACTGGAAAAATATTAGACTGTGCTGCAGGCAGATTTCAACAACATTAAATCCTGGGGGAAGGGGGAGGGGGGGGGAAATGTTTCCACCAAATATCTTCAAAGCTCCAACACTTGATACAATGAAAGCATTTGGTATTTTCTTCCACTGGCTTTGTTTTGAGCAAGGTTAAACATTATACTAAACCTGCTCTTTTTCCTTTCTTTCCTGACCCTTTCACTTGAAAGCCCATCAACATAACCTCCTGCAAGTATAGCACTACCTGACAAACTATCACCCTGAATAGACCTCAATCCATCCTGTGAGGCAGCAGTTACAAGAAATCATTGAACTCTGAATGGTCCCTGCACCATCTGAAAATAAATCAGGAGGACAATATATTTCTTGGATCTAAAACAGCCCCATCAATAAGTAACCTAAGCATCAGGAAAATGACCAACTAAAATGCTGACGAACACTCATGGCCTTTTATTGGGGTCAAGGGGTAGGACAGCCCAGGAACCCTCCGGCCTTTCTTCTTTTCCCAAATACTCTGAAAGGCCTGATACCATGCAATTTCTGATTCATGTTGTTTTGGCCTTGCACCACCAGGCCAGCCAAGGCCAGTTTCTCCCTCTCACAGTCACACTTAGCATATTGCAAGTGCTCTTTGCACCACGAGCAGACAGCTCAGACTACAGATGGTCAGAAATTATCAAGAACTGAAAAACAAAAAGGGAGAGACAGGCACAGAAAAACATCCACAAAGCTTCAAAGTGCAAAAAGTGTCTTTTGTTGGAGCAAAGCCCTTCTGCAGCTATTCAAAATTCAGAAGCCAGCACACTATGTTTTGTTGGGGAACAAGGAGGGTGAGAAAGATTTTGTTTATTCCGTTTTTACTTTCTCCAGTAAGGCTAAAGCTCTCTTTCTGCCATCTCATTTGCTTAAAGCTTCTATTTTCTAAGATATCCAATTAAGAGAATGTGACACTCTCACCGAGCATGGATTTCTCCTGTTAAGTAGCTTTGCTGGTCATTTTGCTAAGGCCACCTCCAAAACAAATGCTAACTGAAAACAGAATTAATAACGCGTTTAAAGGCTACTACATAGTAGCCAATGCACACAATGGGGACAGCTGCTTCACAAAAGCAAAGATATGAATCTGGATATACTTTATCTGTTAAACTTTTAAAAAAAAAAAAAAAAAAAAAAAAGCAAAAAGGTAAAGAAATCCAGACACTCAACTGTTACATACAAATCTTTAATAACTGAAAATACTCTAGCAGACACAAGTAGCTGCTAAACAAAATGCATACTTAGAAAGGCTCTTCAAAAGCAGACTTACATCACCATTAATCACATGGAAGAAGTCTGTAGGTAAATCAATACTTTTTTTTCCACAATAGATCTAAAGCATGCATGCATTCTTTGAAAAAAATAACTGCTTCAAATCAAAAGAAATATAGTCATGCTCATAGAAATCCTGTTCTCTAATTTTACACCCCCATCACAATAAAAATATGCAACAAGTTTACTGGGAAAAATATTCAGCTATGGGGACAAACTAACTCCGGATTTGAGGCAATTTCTAGAGATGTTAGAGTAAGATTTGAACCCTCAATATATTGGTAAACTCAAATACATGTTAAAACTTTCAGTTTGCTTTCTCCTTTGAAAAAGAACCATGGATTTCTGCAAATAAACACAACACTGTGGGCAATGACCACTCTCAGAAACCCCTTGTACTAGAAACTGACAGGTTGAGCTTCAGCAGGGAAAAAAAACCCTAACGTCTAAAAAGTAATAGTGGGTCATCCTTGTGGAATAAAACTCTGCAAAAGAATAAGGACCAAATTCAGAATATTTTTGAAGAACCAATATAATTAGGAGAAATATAGTCATTTATCACATTCTTTAAACAAGTTAATGTAAGGCCATGAGAACAAGGACAAGAAAAAATGAACAGAAAAATTAACCTTGCCTCTAGAAATTCTCAGTCCAGAACCTCTGAAGTTTGTTAAGAAATTGCTACAGATGAACATGAAAATTGGCTTCATTATAACAAGATGGATGACTAGCTTCATTCCTTGGTAAGAAACAGGTCAGTACCTCTGAAAAGATATGAGCTTAAAATGAGGAACTAAATGGAAGCCATTAATTGTCACAATGTGAAATGCCAAATGGGTTAATCCAATGCTTTGATGTACGAAGAATTCATTGTTATAGTCTCACACTGGAAAAGAAAATGTTGAGCTTTTACTTTGGATGAAAGGATATTAACAAAAACACTCATATGCCACTTTCAAATTATTAAATATGCCAGCCACTATGATTTTCTGGGAAAAAAAGGAGACAATTTATCCTTATCATTACACAACTGGAAGTCTAGGGCAAAGACTAAGAACTTCCTGGAGGAAGACACTGGCAACATCAAGAAAATAAAACAAGTTCTCCTCATTCAGTTCATTTACTAAAAACACATTCCTGAAAATTCCTTTTTTACATCTTAGTGTAAATATGTAAAGGCATGCTCCTTAGCTGTCCTTCCTTTTAATGCTGACAATACCAATACTCCACAACAGACCAGACCAGTCACGCATCAATCAAGTCAAGTTTCCTCTTGCTGATCACAGTAAGTACGAAGTCTTTTGGCAAATAAACGGCACTTTCAGCACCAGGAAGGCAGCCCACAGGGAGGGACTGGTGGGTGACATGGTGGTCATCTTGGGCATGGCAATATGAGATGATAAAGAGTTTTCAGTTCTCTGAGAAGTACGGAGGGGGGCAGAGCAGAACTGCTACCTTGGACTTCCAGAGGACCAACTTTGGCCTGTTTCAGAGCCTGGTTGACGGAGTCCCTCGTGAGACAGTCCTGAAGGGCCAAGGGGTCCAGGGAGGCTGGACATTACTCAGGAAGGAATCCTTAAATGCACAGGAGCAGCCTGTCCCCAGAGGCTGGGAGACCAGCCCGTGGGGAAGACCAGCTTGGCTGAACAGAGCTTTGGCTGGAACTCAGGGGGAAAAAGAGAGTTTACCAGCTTTGGAAGAGGGAGCGGGCAACTCTGGAGGACTATAGGGATGTCATGAGGTTATGCAGGGCAAAGATTAGAGATGGAAAAGGCTAGAACTCAGGCTGGCCACTGCCACAAAAGACAAAATATGTTTTTACATGTACATTAGAAACAAAAGGAGGGCCAAGAATAATCTGCATCCTTTATTGGATGCAGGAAAGGAACATTGCCACAAAGGATGGGAAGAACGCTGAGGTACTTAATGCTTTCTTTGCCTCAGTCTTTAATAGTAAGACCAGTTACCTTCTGAGTAGCCAGCCTCCTGAGCTGGAAGACAGGGACAAGGAGGAGCAGAATGAAGTCCCCACACTCCAGGAGGAAAGGATTAGTGACCTGCTGCTCCAATTAGATGTGCACAAGCCTGTGGGACCAGATGGGAACCACGCAAGGGTACTGAGGGAGCTGACAGAGGAGCTTGCCAAGGCACTCTCCATCATTTATCAACAGTCCTGGCTAACTGGGGAGGTCCCAGAAGACTGGAGGTCAGCCAATGTGACACCAAGTTACAAGAAGGGCAAGAACGAGGATCTGGGAAACTACAAACCTGTCAGCCTGACTTTGGTGCAGGGGAAGGTTGTGGAGCAGATCACCCTGAGCACCACCATGGGACACATGCAGGACAACTGGGGGATCAGGCCCAGCCTGATCTGGCTTTGACAGACTTCCTCAGTACAAATACTCTGCTAAACAGGAGAGGGCAAGGGAACAAATTCAGTACTGGCACCTCAATGCTCCACACTGCTGACCATGTTCCCCAGCTCTGCTGCACTGCCATCCCCCAAGGCAAGACCAAGCAGAGCTCAGCACCTACTCCAGTCCAGGAAGCATTCCTGAAAGGCAGCACAGACATGCCCGCACCACTTTTCCTCCCTTTGACCTGACCAGCCATTCCACACAACCAAGAGGACACTGACCCCCCAAACTCCCCAGGTGCCATCAGGTTTCATGGATACTCAGTTTCACACCCCACAAGTGCCACTCCGACAGGCTGGTATGCAGCCCTCACGATATCTCAAACACTGTGAATTACAAATATATATGTATTTATATCTCCATTGGAAGGGGAGCAGCCATACACAGTGTGGACATAAGCCAGTACACACCGCTTGTCTTTGGGTTCAGGATTCTTTTCCTGGCCCTCTCGTACTTAGCAGTACAGATAGACCCTCAGCATCTGATTTGCAGCCCCTGGATGCCTCACTTCCTACGACAACTATTCTCATTCTTCCATCTTAAATTCTCCACTGAACACACTGAAAACTGAACACATTTTCACTTCATGTGGGTTTAAATGACATGCAGTAATGCAACAAAAACACAACTAACAAGTATCACACCATCCAGTTTCCTGCAGAGTTGCACAGAGCAACCATTTAAAAAACTAGTTCCAAATATAAACTGCAGAAAGAAACTCAAGAGAATCAGAAAAACTTGATGAGACATGAAAAAGAACATACATGTTAGTATAGCCCAAGCTCAGTGAATGTTTCCCATTCCTTCCCCACCCAGAAAAAAAAGAGGGTGTTTTTTTTAAGAACAGACTGTACGAGATTAAGTGAATAATTTTTTTAAAAATCATAGAAGTTCTGATAGTATTTTAATTTCTAACTTAGCATTCTAATTTATTTGTTCCTCTAAAAAGTTGTAAACATTTCAATACTAGTGCTGATGCAGTTAAGAATTCCACAACTTGACCTACAAGTAACAGCTAAGAATTCTGTGGCTCCTTTGTTCCCCTTCTATTACTGCTGGTTGTACAAGGTGGTCTGAATCACTTTTGATTTTATTGATCCTAAGATTTTCTATTAAGGGTGTCCTACTCGCTGTACATTGATTCAATGTCATAAGAAAGTCTATAAAAATGGTCTTGCTCAATAAGTACTCTCTATTTAATATTGCCCTCACCCTATCACAAAAAATAACTATAGTTCATGTAAATGTATTATCCCTTCACTTCTTACAGTTAAACATTATGTGCATCTGAAATAGACATGTGAAAGAGAAAATGTGCAATTTTATTTTTCCTCATCAACACAAGCTGGTAAAATGGCTCTTACTATATTCATATATTTTGCATCCTAATCCTGAGTCCTCGCACTGGGAGAGGTGATTTTTCTCCTGTGACTGTGTATTTTACAGACTTTGTAATTTTTTGCCCAGCAGGAACAGTCTGTGCTGCTTGCTTCCAAGTCTCTGCAGACACTGTTGTGCTTCCTTAAATGTAGTTCAGTTCTGGGTTTCCTCTACAAAATTAAGGCTGGTTTTCAAAGCACTATGAATATTAACAACATGACAAGCACTAATGCAAGAAAACCAATGCTAGCACTTTTACTTTTGTATCATCAAATCAACAGTGAAAGTTAGATAGGTGGACATTTTCCATAGATGCTCACATGCATGTCCATCCAAAGTTTCCACTGAATGTTGTGCAAGTATTTATCTTTGCTTTGCAATGTGCTCCTTCCATCATCATCTTTGCAGATTATTTTGCAGAGAAATGAAGAAACAGTACAAAAACAATGGTATGAAGCAGTTGTTCTGCTCAGGCACTGGAACTTGTAATTGTGCCCTCAGATATAAACGCAGAGACACATAATAACACAGAGGAAAAAAAGGAAAAGAAAAAAGAAAGAGAATATACTGCTTTTATCTATACAGCTTCACTTACTGATTTTCAAGGTGTGATCTGGCCAAAAAAAAAAAAAAAGAACAAACAGTCAACATCATCAGAAAAAAAATAGTTATTTTTATAAACAAGTGAAAAATACTACTATCCCAACCCCTTCGTACAAGTAACTTTTGTTGCACTGACCAGTACATCACCCTTGGAAGTTAAGTTTAAAATTCTGTATAATTATACAGGCCAATGATACGTGATAAAAAAAAAAAAAAAAAGACTTTAAAAAGATTTAAGACCTAAATCATAACAACTGAAAGCTAAACCAAACCACTCTTCTTTCCTATTTCAAAAAGCAGTCCATAATCATATCTTATATACCAGCAGAATATTTGTATGTCCATCTGTGAAATCAAAGAATTTCAGGATGCTACAAATGTGTTAGTAACACAAAAATAAGTCATTTTAATCCACAGAGAAACTCCCACTCTGCCTCCCAAATTGTTTATTTGCTGTTGCAGTACTTAAGTGTTTGGTGTCTTTGCTTCATGTTTTGGTGTCTCCTGCCTACACAGTTACAACTTCTTTATCTCCACGTGCTGGTCGAGCCTCTGCAACTGTGAGAGGTAGCAGACTCAAAAGGAGAGGAAGCACTGTTGTCACATCCTGAGTCTTACAGACTGTCTAGTAACTGGGGGGACGGGGGACAGGAATAGTGTAGATAACAGGAGCCAATCCAGTGCAGACAGGATGTAGACAGAATCTCTCACATACTCTACAAGGTGACAATCAGAAGAGGTGACAACCATTTATTCTGCCTCCTGCACTCCCCTCAAGCTTTACATTCACATCAAGAATTATTTTTATGCCTTTGACTCATGCAGATAAAACAAGTCATTTGGATAGTCTTCAGAGGGGAAGAAGGAACAAACCACAAGATGAAAGAAAAAAAAAATCACATTTGGTAGCTAAGCATGATTTATAAAACGCTACTGTGCAGGGACTCACAGGGAAGCAAAGGAGAACTTCCTGAGGCACACTGAGATTATTTTAATGCACAAACCCAATCAACTGCTCCAGGACTCCTCACTCACAAGTAATAGCAAGATGATGGCTGAGAAGCCTGCAGTCTTTTCATTCTCTCACACCTCTCTTCATACACATATGGTGGATTGGGTTCAGATCCTTGGACAACTGGAGAGAGGAGTGGACAAATAATCAGCGCCTGATGGCCATCTAGAAAAAAAATCCATCTTTAAATTCTGTTTCAGGGTCCTCTGGCACAACTTACAAGATCACCCACAAAGCTATAACCAGGCCTCTCTGCTCGCTATCCCATATTTCTTCCTCCTTTCCTCAGCTGAAGGAAGATATTTTTATCTTTGCCTCTAGCTCCAAGGACTGTTTTCTCCATGACTTCTACAATGAGCTCACTCAGGGTACCCCAGGAAATTCATTAAATGTCTGCTTCAGTATTCCTTCCAGCATTTTGTTCCCCTATAGCATTCACTGTGTTAGTCCATTCTAAAGGCTTCATAAAAACAGAGCATATAAACTGAAAGAGCTATTTCACAAATCAAGAAAACCAGCTAATAAAAAGAATCTGCCTGGAAGTTTGCTAACACATACTCTTGGAACAGAGAGGCAAAGAGAAGTGGTGGTGAAAGAAGATGACAGAAATGGTCAAGAGGAACCTGATGAAGGACAGGACAGAGAAGAATCACAGAATCTGACAACTGCTGAAGTTGGGAGGGGAACTCTGGAGATCATCTAGTGCATCACTCTACTCGAAGCACAGGCAACTACAGCAGATTGCTCAGGACTGTGCCCAGTTCCCTTCTGAAAACCTCCAAAGATGAACACTCCACAACCTCTCCCGAAAACCTCTGCCAGTGTTCAGTCACCCTCACATTGGAAAGTTTTTCCCTACATATAACCAGAATTTTCTGTATTTCACTTTACACCCATCGCCTCTTGTGCTTTCACAGGAAACCACTAGGCAGAGTCTGACTTCTTCAACCTGAACAGCGAGGGGTATGGCCATCCTACAGGCAAATACACATCTGACCATAAGGATTTTTTATTCCCATTTCTGAGGTTCACTCTCTTCCAAATGCTCAATATTACCATGATTATCCTACCCTGGTGAGAGTTGGCACATAGAGATACAAACCTAAGCAAAAAAATTCCTGACAAAGGATGGACTCTTAAAATATTAGACTACTAGGATAATAGCCTGATTCAGTTGGGTATGTCCCCTAAGGAAAGATGGCACTTCTGGAAAATTAACATTTTATCAACAAGAAAAACTGCAAGTATGTTTCTTCCTACAGAAAAACACCCCATACAGTTTCAGTTAACCAAGTTGCTGTGAGGGAGGTACAAGAAAAGCATCTTCTCCCATATGAAAAGGAGTACTGCGAATTTCCAAGGACAGCAGCCTCAGACTGTGTCACCAGAGATTGGAACAAGAAAGCTGTAGGACAATACCTGTGGTTTTGTATTAAGTTCCCCAAGAGTTACCAGAAAGTAATTTCCTCAGAAAGTGTTGGAGTATCAGAACACACGTTAAATATCAGCCCTCCTTATGATCTGACACTTTGATATCCTTCCTGCTAAGCACCACGACAGAACATCTCTCCTTCTTTTTGCAAGTTCAGCTGGAGTTGTTGCTTTTGATTGATACACTGTATTGCCACAGTCATGAACTAAAGGCCACAGAGCAATTTACACTGGTACAAAATGAAAGAGATCAGTAGGTAAGGTACATGAAGGAAATTCCCAAGTAAACATAGCTGACATGATCATATCAGTAACTCCTGTAGTTGAGTTCATCTAGGAGAGGCAAGTGGATGTGGAAAGTATCCATTCTATGCTATGAAGTAAGAAAATGTACCCAACAATAACCCCCAACAAAGTAAAGACAAGGATTTTTCAGAGACATGAAGAAAAATCTTGTTCAAGACACTGGGTCCCTGTCTATGCTCTTTATTTAGAGGATACTTAAGACCTTAAAACTCCTTTTTCTTCAGTCAGGAGGCACACTAAATGGGGGAGTTTTCCAGAATAGGAAATCAACCTTACAGCCTCTCCTAAAATGCATTTGGGTTTCCTCCACAGTACAGAGTTGAATGAAAATCCATGGAAGCAAAAGGCTAAATAAAGGAGGGAAAAGCTCTGAAATGATATTGTATTGGAGAAGAGTGTTCTCTGGAAAGCTTTTAAACGTTGCCCTTTGACTTCTTAATAACATAATTTTTTAAGTGTTCTAAAGAGCAATCCATTTTCTATTGACTCCTCCAGAAAACAGTATTTTTATTTTGTTTGTTTTGCTCTTGTCATGTTATGTCAACATGACAGCCTGGCACCTGATGCTAACCATAATGGACTCTTGATAGAGGACCCAGCACTTCAGCTTAAAATGCTGTCAATTGCTCCTTAAATGAGAATCAAAACAACAAATTTACAAAAACATGTCTCTTAGCTTATACAATATTTAATGGTGTTTCCTATACCAATTCTTCCTGCTTTGCTGAGTAAGATAAACAACAGTTCTAAAGCTATGGCTTTTGAAAAGACACTTGGAGTCCTGCAGTTAAACATAAGGGTTGTGCCTCTTCTGAACTAAAAGCACTAAAGACGTTTACTCAGAAACTAGAAAGCAGCTATTACTGTAGAAAAGATTTCTTCGTACTCAGAAGTTAACATAATTTTGTACATTACCTAACACAGAATTTGTTCAATCCCAAATTTTCACTGCATTGGCAGGAGGCTCAAGCAGTTCTCATGAATACTGGAAGGTAGTAATAATGCAATTCTATCCAGCCGAGTTTGGTTTCACGTGAAAGGCTTTTCTCGAACCATGTATACACTTTTTTCTACTGCACAGCACTGAAACAGGATGAGACCTGAACAATGGCAAATTATATAGCATGTATTTGTCTCAGTTGGGAGGCTTGCAACTTTCTCTGAAAAGATAGCACAATGGACTAAGACAGCTGATAGGGCTGATTCAGTATGGCAATTTCTCTGTCCTTATACTCTTCAAATTATTACAGAAAGTATTCAGAATTTACAGATATATTTTATGATAAGATTTAAATTGGATTATGAAAAGTCCCTGGAATCTTTGTTTCAGCATTAAAACAAATTAGAGGCTAGGCTACTTTACACAGTCTTGATTTGAATCAACACCAAGAAAGCAGAGATGAACACTGGCCTTTCTTCCAAGTAGGTAAATCTGTGCCCTAATAATTGAGAACTATATTTGCAGCTACTGCAAATCTTTTACTGCCTAGTCCTGAAGAAAAGGCATATTGTACAAATTAAGTTTCTCTCCATTTCTCTCTTGTGTAGATCCTTAAGTAACATTTTATGCCAGTGTAAACAGTCGCACCAAGTTTATACATAAGCATACTCCAAGTTTCTCATTAATATCGTTTATCCAGTCCTAGAATACGAAGTCCTCTGTTTACAAATAGAGAACAATACCAGAACAAGTTTCCTTACACTTCCAAAGTGCCATGTCACCATGTTTCACATAGGCTAGGGAAAGCCATTTCTCTTACAGACTCTAGAGACAGACCACACTCCTTGGTTTAGTCAACATTTAGCCAAGACAGACAATTGATACAGGTGAGTTTGGAACATGTGAGCTGATCTGGAAATGTACCAAGCCCATCACATACTGACATAGCACACAGTCATAAACCAGAAATTATTTCAGTCCTTACTGCATTAGTCTTAGCTCATACTGATGCCTACCAGTTCACCTCTACACCTCCCTGACAATTCACAGCAGCCCCTAGTCCCTCAGAAGTACTATCACATCAACCATGGAGAAAACAGACCGCTTTAAGACAAGGTACATTCCCTAAAAGAGATTCTGATCTGTCTGGACTTCATACAGGAAAGCTGTCCTCTCTAAACATCCTAACAGGTGTTTAGATTCCTCCCATGTGTACTTTTCTTGATCAGCTTCAAACAAGCTCTCCCGTTAAAGCCTACCTGCCTACAGAAACCAGTCCCACTAAAATCTGTCTTTTGCCAGTACTTCAAATAATATGGTTTTGGAGGCTTCCTTGAGGGCTTTTTAGATTTAGGCTCACGATTCACATGAGAGTTAAGGTACAGAGTTGTGAGCAGAAGTTTTGAAATCTTTGTCACAGCACTTTCCACCATGGGCTTCTGAGGTAGGTGACATAGACATGAGGAAGTTGGCCAGCTTCCACTCTGCCCATCGCCAGAGAGCTGTCACCGAATTAGACTCATGTAGGTGGAATTTTATAAAGTCCCAGTGGGTAAACTCACCCATGATGTAACTGATATCCCAGGAATAAGCCGACAGAGGCAGCCATAGGCAAAACACCCGACTGCTTTAAGTTTGGGCCGGAGAATTCTATATATCCATATGTACATGGGTGCGTGCACTGATACAAAGGAGGATACAGTGAAAAACTGATGGAAAGAGGAGCAAAATTTTACTGCTTTCCTGAATCCCAACATTTTCCATCAAATCACTAAAAAAAACACTGGGCTCGAAGTTTGTATCCTTTTTAAACAGATCTGTAAAAAGTATAGTTTACAAGTTCCTCTTGACTCTGTAAGAAAATGAAAACTATAGTACACAGAACCACTTAACTACAAGAAAATTAAGCAAACTCCACTCTAAAATCCACTGACATCAAGAGGAGATGTATATTCCACAAACTCTCCTCTTCCCAGATGACAGAATTTCAGCATGAAAGAGTTTCTTTAAGTTTTATTATCAATAACTGCAATGGCAAAACATAAAGAAAAGTAAAACCCGTGTATCATGCTAAATACCTGTGCTAGCGTTTCTCTTTAGGTCTCCTTTGATTTTATCCATTAAACTACAGCAAGTTTCCCAAACAAGAAAGTTCTTTTTCCCTGCTCTGTTTTCTGCTGCAGGTTTCTATTACATTAATTGAAAAAGATTATTTATTAATTTCTAATGAGAAATTGCAACTAAATCAAGACTAAAGCCACAATAGTAACAAAAAAAACCACAGCTGTCACATGAAAAAATGCAACCAAATATCATCAGTTGTCTCATCTAGCCAGGCAAACCTCCAGCACTATGGACTACTGAGTAACAATAATAAACAAACATCATGTTTGGGTCACATAAGTCTTCATTACCATTTTCTTCTCCCCTTCCCTCCCTCCTTTTATTTTACATTTTAACTTTAATGTATTTCTTATTAACCTACCTCAGTTTTGATTAATGTACGTTTATCCCAACTGGCTTACAGACTGCTCCATAAACTGATCATTCAAACAGTTCAGTGTTGACAAGGCTTCTAAATGTTTGCTAATGACAAATAAATTGTTTGCTAATCACACAGACATCTTACGATCAAGTTTGATGCAAGCTAACAATCAAAGTTTGTCTAAGGCAAATGAACCCTCTAGGTTAAGCTGTAACATTTCAAACAGTAAAACTACTTAGAATACTGTTGAAAATTAAGGATTTCAGTGACATCAATGGACTTACAATAGTATGGCAACTAGTATAACTGAGATCAGGAATTAAACAGAGTTTTGCAGTATTATACCAACCTACAAATATTTTTATCATGTATATACTGTGTATCAGTACAAAGAAATATACTAATACTACTTAGAAAAGAGAATTGGATTAACAGTCTAATATTAATGAGACAAAATAATTATTTGATTTACCTGACTTTGCAATTCACTTTGTTGCTTCAGGCGAAGATTTTCTGGTGTATCAGCCACTGTAGTGAAGGACTGCTTTGGGTAATGTCTAGAAGAAGAAGCACAAAGCCGAACAGTAAATATTTACACATGCTAGAAAGTCAAATGCATCCCAGTACTCCTTCCTACAGTGTGCAGAACTTTTGTGGTTTCATGCATTTCTGTCAGATGTATTTAAAAATATTTCAGCAGTCATGTTTGCAGAAACATGAATGTGTTCCTGTAATGAGTCTAAATCCCACCCATTCATCCTGCTCAGACTGCAGAGACCTACCGGCCAAAAATTGTTTTCAATAGTGAACAAAACTAGGTTTAACTGCATTATCTTGGTATAATCATGTGCTGAACAAAGACTAAAAGGCCTTAAAATAGAAGTGGTTTATGGAAACTGAAGCAATATCAGTGAATACAGCTGGAATACCATGGTGTCTTAAATCCATTAGTGCAGAAACCAGAAGGATCAAGGCAGGTACATTCCAGGTACAGAAAGGTCAAATGCTTTAATGGTAAATGTGTGGATACAGGGCTGTAATATCCAGTACCAAAGGCTGTAGTGTCTCAGAACTGCAATCTATCAGGCATCTCTCTTTTCATTTGAAATTTTACACCTTAGACAACCTGAATAGTCAAATCCCCCTCATTTACAGAACCATGTTTTATTAATTTTCATGGATCTATCTTGCAATCTAACAGCCAAACAAAAAGTTCTACTAAAGGAAAGACCACAAAAAGAAAGAAATAACAAAACCAAACAGCCTATCCCAAAATAGGTATATTATTATGAGCCAGCAACACTACGAAAAAAATGATTCTTACTAATTACTTTGCAGCACCTTTAGTCTCAAACCAAGATACACACCTTACCACGTGAGGCACTCATGCCTTCAGTTACAATTTGCAGCATCCCAATGTCTGCCAGTTGTTTGTGCCTCTGACATTTCAGAGGTGCAGGACAACAAGCACAGCATTTTAGACACAGTAACATTTGCAGTTTAATTTCTACAGAGGGAGTAAGCAAGCTTCCAAAGACCAAGGATATGCATTATTAAACGCTTCCATGTTCAAACTGCAGGCTATCTCCAATGTGTCCTTTCAGCAACTAGTTAGTTGCTATAGCTCCCATCAAAGATTTTCTGTGCCTTGTGAAGATGATACATATTTTGCTTCAAAATTGTATTTTGTTAGGTTTTATTTTCTGTTTACAACTTTTATTTCCATGAAGTGTATGGTTTCAGTAAGAAACAATTCATTTTCATCCGGGGGCGGGGGGGAAATAACGTGAAAAATCAAGGAAAATTTCAGGTTTTAGCTAGATGGTGAATGTTTCCTGCTCAGAAATGCAAAAGAAATATTTGATGAGAAATTCTGCCTGGATTTCATCCAGTCCACCCTTTGCTACAGGCCTGATTCCCCCTATCAGACAACATCTTGCATTGCCAGACCCCTAAACTGTAGCATGATGGAATAGACGGATGCATCAAGAGGCTGTGGAACACTCTCTCATTTATGGTGTCATCATACAAGGAAAACAGAAGTAGTCCAGGACAACCTGGGGATTTCAGGCTCCCTGGACTAGTAACTGCCCAGAAAAGAAAAGATGCAATGCTTTGACTGAAAGAAGCTTTTCCTGACAAAAATGTAAGAGCCATCCCAGGCTGGATACTGGCAGGCAGATGAATAACGCCACTGTAAATTTAAAAACTTACGGTGAAATACATTTCCACCTATTACATTAGCCACTTCCCTCAGACAACTCACGTCACTGAAAACAAAATTTCTAGGCAGGACATCCACCAGCCCGTTCTTTTGTAGTTAGAGCCAAGCCCTCACAAGTCCCACCTAAGCTGGAGCTTTGACCAGAAAAACACCTGGGAGTGCTGCATGCACTGCTGCCTGTCTTTCTTCCTTTTCAAACCAGGTGCTCTCCCACCACCACCACCCTCCCTTACAGCCTGAGAATGCCAGCTGGCCAAACAGCTTAGCCACAGCTCCAGCAACACACAGGGAGAAAGAACTAGACTTTGCTTAGAGGGCATCAACTGGATTCAGCTCTTGCATGAAGCAGATGGTATCAGCACAGTATAACACCTTGGGACAAGCAAGATACTTCCAGAAGAACTTCTTTTTTTTTTCTTTATTTCATCTCTTCTATCTCACTCTTCCTTCTTCCATATAAAGGAGAAAAAAAAAATGCTTGACTGGCCACAAGGAGGGTCATAAACCCTGTTTGAAAAACAGCAATGGGCAGATGGGGAAGGCACCAAGCCACCTCCCAAGTGGGGCTTGCTGACACTCAAGGAAGATTGTAGCAATGAATAGCATAATGCACACCTTAAAGAATAGCACCCTTTCAGATATGCAGCCACAAGATATCCATGGATAAATCATGTAGATGACAGAATCCCTGCCCCTAAAAAAAAAAAAAATAAAAATAAAAAAAAAAAAATCAATTGCCACACATGCAGTTCAAAAATTATATTATGGACCTGCTGAATGCAAAAGCATTCCCATAAACTTTCACTGTGGTTACAAAAAAAAAAAAAAAAAAAAAAAAGCACTGGTTTTCAATGTGGTTACATACCATGACCCTGGTAATGCAATCACCTGTACTTATCCTCTTCAAGGTGGAGAGTACAGAGTGGGAGTCAGCCTAAGTGGGGTTTTGGCCCAGTCCCCCAGTGAAATGTGGACAACACTGAGGTAGTTGTCACAGTCACAGCCCACAGGGACCCCATCAGCAACAGCAGCAAAGAACATCTCTCTGCAACCCCAGGCTCTCAAAACAAACCTCCTCTCTATTCTGTAGCATAGGAACACATATCTTGTCCTCATCACACCCCAGCTTTTACTTCTGACTATTTGCAAAAGAAATGGTTTCTTCCACAATTAGTATTCATAAGTTCACCGCTATTTCAACAGTCAGAGCAAACCACTTGAGAACCAATGTATCTAAGATCATTACTTAGAAACAGTAGCTCTATACTTCAGCTAAAAAAAGGTATGCTTAGTCTTAAAGAAGCAGTACTTTATTATGCTTGAAATTAGTATGTAAACTGAGTATATCACTGAAAAGCATTTACACTTGACCATGGAAGTAAACAATACACATGGCAAGTGAAAAAAACTGCTGACATTTAAATTGGCCTTTAAACTGATCATATTAACCACTTACCACAATGTATTACGGTGATTAAAAAAGAACCATTTAGCAAAATTAAATTAGCTGAACATTCTACTAAGGGTTGTCATTTTATCTGCAGTTGATTTATGAAACCACCCACACAGTATATCAAACCAGAAATACATGGGTTTAGATACATCCCTTCTAAATTTATAGAAATTCTTGCCTCAAATACATTAAAAAGACTAGCATTAAAT